>LQNS02278178.1:1664220-1680392 GCA_001587735.2 Parhyale hawaiensis | reverse complement strand
ATTCGGCCCAAAAAAGGGACATAGCGACTCGTACACGACAGTTCTACTTCGATTTTCCGACACGTCCTACAGCAATTACCTGCAGTCGCACGACTGTCGCTCGACAATTTATTTTGCCTGGGTATTACCTAACAAACTATCTGAGCAAAAGTCGGCACTCAAGGATTTGCAAAGTCCTCTTAATCTGTAGTAGTATTTACGCAACAATTGCACTCTGTTCGGTAGCACCTCTCAGCATACTGCACCTCAGAGCTGCTCATAACGTCTTTCTATAACCTGCATCACCCTCGGTCTGCATCACCCTCACCGTGTTCAGCACCCATGCTCTCAACAGCTTCCTACAAAGGGCCAGGCCGTGCCCCCGTCACCCATAACATAAATTAAAAAAAAAAAAACGAGAGCGCTAGCAACTCCTCGTCGTATCTTAAATGTAAAATTCATGTTTGGTGATAAGCAAAATGCAAGTATGTGACAAAAAACAAGACAGTGTGTAGATTGTGGCTTTATAAAGAAAGAGGAGCGGCTTGCTGGTGAGTCGTGGTGGACTGCTCGTACAACTTCTAGCCAATTATAGCGCTACCAAGTGACGAAAAAGATACAACATTCATCCTGATAATCTTCGATCTTTTCTTCCTTTTCTCCCCCAACCTGCTGGTTTTATCCTTGTTAATTTCGCATGCTTGGGTTCCCGTTTTCTTTACATGGTACGAGTCTATTTTTTCTTGCGTTCGTTCGACTACCATTTTCGCGCCGGCATCGGCTTTCGGTCGTGTTGGTCTGCAGGCGTTTAAGTCAGTTGTTAATGGCTTTTTGTTGGATTTTCTTTAGCAGCGTTTTTGGGCTTTCCGGTGTTGCATAATATTTCATTTAGGTCATAGTACCTGCCCGTAGTAGCCCGAGCGTGAAATTATAATAATAACAATAATAGGAGTTAACTGTTCTTACTTAATAGGCACTTGTGTAATAAAGAGTATAAACCATGAGACTCATTAGCTTCATCCATCATATGCTTTGCGAACTCAAATCTCCAGCTGGTTTTGGAACAAGAGCAAACCTTGCTCTTCTCAGCCAAAGCTCAGCGCGGCCTTCTCACAGCAGCTCTATATTTCTTGCACCCACAGTCCTGCGAGACGTTGTTTTCAACTGTCTGCCACCATGCGCCCTTTGGCTGTCTTCAGGCCAAGTGTTTGAAGAAGCCATAACTTGCGCCGTCTTTTAGCTAAAAAAAAGTCTTCCAATTGTCAAAAACATTGACAGTAACTAGGCACTTTGCGGCACAGCTGAAAAAATAATTACATTATTGGCAACTGTAATTATTGCAAGGGCCATTAGGCCGTAATTCCCTCAGTTGGATCAGGGCAACTGGCCGTGAATCCTCCAATTGAATCAGGACAACTGGCCGTAAATCCTACAATTGAATCAGGACAACTGGCCGTAAATCCTATAATTGAATCAGGACAACTGGCCGTAAATCCTACAATTGAATCAGGACAACTGGCCGTAAATCCTATAATTGAATCAGGACAACTGGCTGTAAATCCTACAGTTCTAAAATAGGGTCAGGTCCACAGGCTGTATATATCACAATTGAGGTGAGGTCCACATGCTTTAAATCCTACCATAGAATTGCGTCAGGACCGCTGGCCGTTATCCTACAACAATTGGGTCAGGACCCCTGGCCGTATAAATGGTCCTGGCAAGAGAGCTGTAGGGCAGCAACTAAGGGGAAGCAAGGCACACGGTCGAGTATCGCTGCCTTAATCATTTCATGGAATTTTCATCATTGTGAAAGGAATACCGCTTTATTGTACAATAATACCTTGATTTCAAGTTAATATTTTCCCACCAGAATGTAGCGCATCTCACCGTTGTGCTCCCAGCAAGTAGGTAAGTGCTGTCTATATTCTTCACTTTCAACGTTTTTAGTAACAATGTTTTCTTCATTGAGTGACTTTTATCATACACTCAAGAATATATTTTCCTGCAACACGCTGCCGATGCCATGCTAATGCTTGTAAGCAATGCTTTCAAAAGAGAAGAAAAGCACTGACAAACTTTCATTTTTTGTGAGAAGTAAGAAATGAATAGGGTAAAACATAGGAGCAAACTTTTTTCTCTTTAAGTTTCCCATGTTGGGTAATGCACAAGGCGGAAATTTCATCACGAGGAGTAATATACCTTGACACTCTGTGGTACTAAAAAAAATGTTTTCAATAGCTTTTCATATCAACTAGTCTTGCGAAAGCCGATGACGGAAAAAAATTTAAAGATGCCTTTTGCGCAACTGAGCGGAATATTTTATTGGGAAACTGATGTTTCCAACGTTGCCATTACTGCGAGAATATCCTCACAGTACTGTAAGAGACTCAAGTGAGAACATACTGCGACATACTGCCACATACTGCCACATACTGTCACATACTGCCACATACTGCCACAATTACTAAACTGGCAAATATTCGTTCATCAGCACAATTCTATTTGTGCCATAGCTAACCATAGCCCTCTGAAAGCGCATACCGCCGCCAAGCAAGGCAATGTTAACGGAAAAATCAAATTGGTCTGAAAACAGCATTTTATTTTTATCATCGCCAAAATTTGGCCACGCGTGCCTTTTGACAGCAATAAGTTCATGTAATTTTGTTGAAAATACGTCCGTAACTTTTTCAGTTATGTTTTCACAAACACTTAGACAAACATTAGTCAAGCACACAAACGGAAGAACCGATCATCACCATAATTTGGTCGTATGTGTTTTTTTAAAATTTTGACAAACATATTGTAAAAAGTCACACACACAAACTGATGAACCAATCGTCAGCAAAATTTAGCCATTGTGTCTTTTAACATTTCAATCAGTTCCTACAAATTTCATGAAGATCTGTTCATAATGTTTTGAGTTACGTTACTCACAAAAATGAAGACAAACCTAGAAAATAACGGACAGACAGATCAACCCAAGAATTTGGTAACTTCATCCTAGTAAGATATCGAACAATTCTACAAATGCCATTGAGATCCATTCATAACTTTTTGAGTTATATCACTGACAATAAAAACAAGCATAGAATAAAGCAACAAACAGGCAAGCAGATCAGAACAAAAACTTGGTCATTTTTCTTAGTAATAACCCTGACAACTCCAGCAAATTTTATAATTAGATCTATCCTCAAATTTTTTGAGTTATGCTATAGAGAAAAAAGAAACACAGAAACAAACTGCTGAACCGATCGCCACTGAAAGTTAATCATCTGTTTCTCCTACATACCTAACAATCCCTGTAAATTTCATGAACTTTTTGAAATATCTTGGTGACAGACAGATAGACAAACAAACAAACAAGCTCGACGGAAAGATAACCTCATTGACGAAGGTAACAAAGCGTATTCAAATTTCACACTGCGGTCGAAATAACTCGTCTTAACTTTAATTTTGGGAGTTCGATTGGCCACATTGAATCTAGTGGCTATCGTTAAACTCAAATTTAGCTCAACCGCTCTGAGGAAGCATGCGTAGCTGTGATAAACGTCTCATCAAAATGCACTTGGAAAGCATCTTCGAAAGAGCACGAGCAGAATTTTTCTGTCTTAACAAATTAGACTCTTGGTACACACCTACAACCTTTAACACAACAGAGCCTCAACGACAACATCCCGAGAAGCACTATGGACTTCCGGATAGACGTTGGTCCCGGATGACTGACGCACTCCAGGTTGTCTCCTATATATCCTCGCTATTGCTTCAGTGCGACGAGCTGTATTTTAGCCATGTTTTTAGAACCCTGGACAGCAGGTATTAATAACCAGCAACATTTCTGATCATGGCCGTGTAATTTTTCACTTGTACTGCTTGTCAAGTTAAGATTTGCAGCACGTTTGCGCACGTTACATTAAACCATCTTCATCGAGAACAATAGATGCAACTAAAAAGTTTCATGTGCCGTGATCAGTTTTTTAAGCGACAGCACGACCAGCAGAATTGCAAGAATGCAGCAAATATTGCGGTGCTGGTCAAATATGGCCGTCGTATCCATGCTACGGCTCGATATTGTGGCAGACACAAGCGCTAACACGAGCATGCAAGGGCAGGGCTGCTCACTAACACGGTGCTGCCTCAATTAATGTCTTCCCTTGAGATTTACGCCAATTGATATATGTCGTGTCGAGAGCCAATTGTGAGATTTTCATTAGCTTGACCCGTAAAGTAAGTGACCAGCAAAGGAAAGGTTATATTAATAAATAATGGATAGAGTACAACATACGAGCAGTATTTATGGTGGCTGTTGATACTGTCTCCAGACAGAGGCCAAACAAGGAGTCGTAGCACAGTGTGGTGTTTAAAATACTACGTTATTTTCCTCATTTCTATTTAAGTTTAGTGGTATGCTACTCCACTTTTTGTAGCATGGAATACTTTCAACTATCATACACGGCCTTAAGGAATGACTGTGAAGAATTCGTGATATTTCTATATTGCCGTACTGTCGTTAATATAACTGCTAACGTAAAGAAGCTTGAAGAAACCCACTGAGCAGCAAAAACGATCTTTTCCCTCTCTAACATGGAGAGCAATTAATTACTTTCTGCAGACAGTCAATATCACCAGTCGAAATATTACTTTCGACTCGGTATCATGGATACGCCAGGATATCATAAAGGTCGACATTTTTTCCTCAGCGACAAGCTGTTTCGCCAACCTATCAGATAAAGCTGAAGGAAAAAGTGATGCAACGGAAGTATCTGTGGAAAGAAACTAAAAATCAGGATGCATGAGAGTGAGAGTGCTGAAAAACCTTCTGTTATCTTCAGTTTTTTTATTTCAACATTGGCAATACAGAATAGGTACGTATTAAAAAATAAAATTGTAGTATACACAACTTTTTGTTTCTTATTTGCAAGCCTGACTGAAAATGGACAGATCAACAAACAAATAAATAAACAGATAAATACATATTGGTGTTTATTATATTGTAAATTAGTGTAGCTCGCAGGGAAAAAATACGAAGAAAGTGGAGTGACACCAAATCGATGTACATACCCGTTGTAGTGATTTTCTCTTGCGCGTCGATCTATCCCGAAACGAACTTTTGGGATTTTAGGAAAATTGTCTTCTAAAGAAATGCAACTGTGGGTGCGACCTTCTTCGTGCAGTGCGATAAATGCTCAAAAGCACCGTATGTACCACAGCACTTGTGCCTATGTATGATACATAAAATCTTGTCACATGCCCGTCATGGTACAACTCAACGGTGCCGCGTGTTGCATTGATCTTCGATATCATTCCAATACCATGGAGAGAAGAGCGCAGCCTATCACCCCTTCAGTGCAGCAGTGCAGTTTTCTTGCTGCCTCAGAACGCGCAGTGTGGATGAGATGAATATCAGGCGTCAAACCGGTCAACATCCCTCGTCAATAGCTTGTGCTCTAGCAGTATCAGCGATACCGTTGTAAAGGGTAAAAGAATTACTGATGCCACTCACTCTGAAAGTTTCAATTCCAAACCAGTAAATTCCTTTGTTGAAGCGTGATAGAAAATGGACTGATCATAAACAGACATACAGATATGGAGATGCAATGAAAACGTAGCTTGTTGCTTAACGTTTGGGCGGGTTCATTTTTTAACAGCTAATAAGAGTCATATCCAGACTTACATTTACTTTTGGCCAAGCTTTCGTCACTGGGTAAGTCAGTGCTTTCGTCAGAGTTGACGAAGACTCTAATTCCGCACAGCGACCCGTTGCCTTCGCATGGCTTCCGCGGACCAACTGCACTCCGAGTCCAGACTCCTGAGGGCCGATCAATCTCTCGACCTCTAATAATAATAATAAAATCGTTTATTTTTCTCATAAGGTACTGTGGCCAACAAGATTAGGGCACAGCGCCTGAGGTTTTCATGATTAAAACTAACTTAATTAAGAATAATGCTATACACTAGCATCAGAGAGTTATACATAATTATGGTCTGCTGAGAGTCACTGGCACAATGCCTACACATTGTGAATGAGATGATAAGAGAAACGTAGGCTACACAGAGTTAAAGCAGAATNCCAGAGAAAAGAGAATCGAGAGAAGAAATTTTAGATTTTTCTATTGAGAGCATGAATGGTAGCGTACAGAAAACAGTCGGCTAAGGCTGGGTGTAGCGAACTGATTAACACTAGTTAGCACGGTTTCGGCCCTTCATCCCGAGCACCCAGCCCACTCTGTTGTCACCGCACAGGCTGGCTCCCGTCTCATCCGCCACAGCCTAGCAACCAAATTCCAACCCGACGGCAACCACGTACTTACTGACAACATCATGCCTTCTGAAGAATACAACTCAGCGATTCCCTCCCTCCATAGGTCTGCCGTGCAATCTTCACTAGACCGCCTCCCTATAAACAGGGTTTTGGGCTTTGCCCCACCGCAGATCTCATCCGATGAGGCGGTCTTCTCACAAGCGGCCCGCTCCACCCTATCACAGTTACGCTCAGGTTTTTGCTCTGCCGTGATGTCTTACCGCCACAGGATCGGGCTGGCGGCTCGGACTCCCGCCCTGATGGCCACGGCGGCCCCCACATCGTGAACCACTTGTTCGAGTGTCCCGCCTACCCCACTATTCTCCTCCCCACCTCTCTATGGGACACATGCCCGACCCCATCCCCCCTTGGAGCCACCTCCTACGTAACTACAACAATAAGAGTCTAACTTAACCAATAGCGAATGCTTTGTCACAAATTAATGTAAGTCTGGATATGTCTCTTACTATCTGTTAGAAGAACATATATTGTTACTGTATACACTATACACATTGATCTTTGTTGTAGTGCTTGGTGAGTACCTACCTAATCAAGATTAGTCTGAAATACTATAACGGAATACAATGTGCATTCACGTGTTGGTTCGTTTAACTGATTATTTCTCCATTTTTCGTCAAGCTTGAATCAGTGGTTTCACATGGACTGCAATGCTTTAAAATTGAGTGTCAGCTGTAGCTCCTCTTAGCCATTCCATCGGTATTGTACGTGTATACCGCTGAGCCCGGAGTATTAATTGTCGACTGACATGGCCTAGTTCGAATGATAATATTACCTTCGATTCCGCTGTTCGTCCTATCAGCAAAAGGAAACCGCACTGCTCTTCCGAACAAAAATAATGACCCTTTTTTTTCTCATATTTGAAATGAAATCTAAGATAAAACGGTCTAAGAGCTGGGTTCAAATCGACTCTATCAGGGTAGAACCAACTCGACTAATCTGCTTCAAGTGTCACGGCTAGGCTGCAGCTTGGCATAGTGGCATTGTCTATAAAAAAGTTGACTACTTCAGTCATTGGTGCAATTTTTACACAATTGTAAGTACCAGTAATAAACTTTCGGTTAGACCTAATTTTGGACAAATCTGAACACGAAAAGTTTCTATATTTGCATTTTTAGCGCTGTATTGAAATACCTCCCGTAGTAGTTACGGTCACAGCTACTTACACTTAGTGGATTAGGTGAGTTGGCTCTATGTTGATGGCAACTAAGAAAGTTGCTAGTGTAAACCCGCCTTACAGAAACCTCACGCAAGTCCCATCGGCGCTACTTGAAAGCAGAAGTTTCACGACAGCAGTCCGACATTATGAGGTTGGGGGAAAGTTCGAAGAGGAATTCTCAAGTTTTCATCCGACACTGACTACTTCTCTTCTTCTCACTACCAGATCATAAACATTCTAGAATTACGACAAAGAGAGAACCCCATTAGGTGTATGAACCGCGTGCGAGACTATAGGTATGATTTTCATCCTCCTCGCGGTGATGCTGCTTGATTTGAAGTTTGGCACCTAGGTACATAACACCCATCTCCCATGCACAACTTGGGTAGAGAAGTACTGGAAGTTGGCACTTGCGGCCACTTGCGACCCATAACAGAACTAAAAAAAAAGAGGCCCCAAACCTAGAGCCCTTTGTTAATTACACCACTTATATGAGACTGCAGGTGACTGAAAGCACACACCTCCGTTCCTTGCTTTAACATAGCTTCTACTATCACACCCTTCGGACTTTCTCAAAATCAAATCAGGATTATTGTATGCCGCTCCCTATAAATGTAGTATTATTGCCTATAAATTTCCGTTTACGTTTTGACTGCTACAGTATATATATATATATCTTTCTATCACCCACCCCATGGAGGCTGGAGGTAGGGGGTCGGAACAGGATACTTTGGAATCTGTTTCTAAACGAACCCATCGCTCCCCAGCTTATCGGAACATCTGCGTCTTTAGATATCTCGCGCTGTCTCTGATTTGTGCGCACTTTTTGCCTCCTGGCCTCCCAATTAAACTATGGAGTCCATAAGCAAATGAGAAAAAAACACAACACATCTGCCAATTATCGCAACTTCTTGTGAGATCAAACGCGCCGCGCTGTGGCCTTATACTGATCTTCCTCTGGTGATCGTCTTCCTAGTCCCTTATGCCAGATATCGTTTACTGTACATATAGTGATTCCAAAATATTGTTTATTTCTCGAATCTTCATTATCACAACTATATAACAGGGCTTCTTCAATAATTACCAAGCTTCTGGCGAAACACTCTTCAAGGAATAGCATTTTGTAAGTAACCTATACTGCAAAAGGTTAATATTTATTCAACATAAATCATGTGACTGCATGTTTCACTGTGATTTACAAAAAGTGCTTTGCTACGCCTGACACCATTGTACTTTCATTTTTGTTTTTAAAGTTATTTTTTCTACAGACAACATGACGTCACAATTTCATTGTGTTGCATAAAATAGTAACCAGTATGAGCAATGTGCCTATATTTATCATTATTTTTTTTTTTGTTGCAACATCGTTTACAGGAAAAATGTCCCTAGCATTATACGTATATTCTAATTCGTAAAGTACTGTTAGGTATTGGTATGATCTGTTGTGCATCATTTTTGCGTTCGACTGTCTTTCATGCGTAGTGAATGTTTTATTTTATTCGAACTGATCTTTCCAAAGGCTTGTTTCCGGAAGAGAGAGTAATAGTTACACTTTGTGTTGTAGGCATCCAATTATTAAAAATTTATTCATTGCTGAGGGGCGGTCAGCGCAGTTCAGGGTTGAACCTAACGGCACGGCAATAGCTCATAGAGGGCCGGAGCGTGAGTCTCGGCGGCTCTCTGTGAACGAACCTGTTGGTCCAAGCACCGCCAGACAGCTAATCTAATCTAACCTTATTTTCTCCACCTATTGTACCTACTTGTCTTCTCTTAGATCATGGGTGTTACGTTAGAGTCTTAAGAATAGGCTCAAGTAAGTCAGAATAGGCTCGAGTCAGCTAAAATAGTTACCCATCAAGCAGTTCATTCGCTGTGGCACCTATCAAGCTGCAGCTGCAGTGAAGGTAACAAGCATGCATTCTGAAAGAAGGCCAAGTGTTGTCATTTTTGACAAAAGGTGCATTACTAAATTAAATAGAAGAGGAGAAGCAACCCACGGCATTTGTTATTACCCACAGTAGGCATAGAGCGCGGTGTGGTGGTGCTGCAGTTTCAATGCAGGAGCCACCCCTCGTTAAATTCATATATTCACATCATGAAGCCGCGGCTCAAGAGCCATTTACTCTCAGTATCTCCATACATACGATGTTCTGCATCAACTTGTATGGAAATGCAAAGTCGCTAAGCAACAATGGGTAGCATGAGTTTCAAGTCACGTAACGACCACCTGGGTGTAGCAGTGCTGCTAGTTAGTGAGGAGGTATCCTGGCACTGCTTAAGTCTCCAGGCCACCCTGCAGCGAACATACACGAGGCATACAGGAACTTAGTATCAGCAGCCCATTACATATACGTGCCAGTTTTATTTAATTAGTAATAATGCAGTTAGTTAGAAAGGCGTCTTGACACAGGTGAGACCACCCAGGTGTCAAGAGCACATGCAATGGGCAACGTAGAGAGCACTTTGCATATACATGCCAAATACTAACACAGAAAGTGTGGTACAACTCACTGCATAGCAACGTATTTCTGCTGCCTGTTTTTATAGACCTTTCATGTTTGGTAATGGTGAAGGAAAGACTAGATTATTAACCCGCATATAAACCTTGCCCACAAGTATATATAGATCTAAAAACAGCTGTTATTTTTCTATTGGCGTTAGTACTAAAAACATTAAGCCTAAGGGTACTGTGCTTTAGGTATGATAAGCACAGCAGCAGATGAGATACAGTAAATGCGTTTTTTTCTATATTTTTGAATGTTTGAAGAATTTCATTTTGTTTAACACTCTGTGCATCTCGTGAAGCTTTCATTACAAAGTTCATATGCTAACACTCTTATATCGGTTGAAAACGTTTATGTGTGAACATTAATTAACGGCCACGTTGAAAACTAATTATCTTATAACTATATATCATAAAGGCATCTTATGTAGCCCATGAACTTTTATCCCGCTATTGTACAGTGACACTTCAGCGCTTGATGCACATTGGTACTTGTTTTAATTTTAGATACGTACGTCTGCTTCTCCATACATTCGCTTTTAATATTCAGTTTTCATTGAGGCTTGTTTTCGTGCTCGATATATTACTTTCACTTCTGCAGTTTTATCATATGTTTCTGGCTACTGGCTATTAAATATGTATTTTATCACAAGTTTTTCTCTACTGTGCAGTACAGTACTGTACAGTATTTACATCGTCAATAATATTCACCCTAACACCTTTCGTTCGTAAGTTATATTTATCAATTGGTATAAACTAGGGTTTCTTCGTTAATGATATCATCAGCAACAAATTTGGACCAGATTATCATAAGTAAAGAAATTGAGAATTGAATTCTTATACAACATCAAATGCTCACATCTGCACGTCAGAGAGCCTTCCTACACCACCGCTACATTCAGGAAGCAAATCCATGAAATCACCAGCCCATGGATCCCTGGCGCCACGATCACCACCTGCTTTATACGGCACCGCGATATATATGGACGACGTCGTTGCCAAATCTGCTCATTGTAGAGCTGCATTCATGCATTGAGCGGCAGCATTCAGGGTCGTCCATTTCTCAATAATCTCATCTCTGTAAGCCCTGCAACCCTTGAATATATTGCAGGCGTTTGCCTTTGATATCTACAACCGCTAAATGTCTCAGGGCTCGTATCTTTCAAATGAATGACGCAATTTCTCGCTTGTCACTCGCTGCACAGGCAATGTTGCATGGGAGTCAGATCTGGGCTATACGTCGGCCTCAGAAAATGAGCGCGTAAAATAGTATTGCGAGAGCACCCATGACACCGTCGATCATCATTATCAGAGACAGAGAAAAGCGTGTATAAATTTGTATGCAGTGATAAATTGAAAGTTTTGAACTGAAAGGCTTGTAAAAATAAGTTGTAGACTTTGAATATGCGTTGTTAGAGGTCATGAAACGTTGAATACGGCATCTAGTATCAACAATCTGTAATGCAAAGTGACGTAGACACGATTCAACATTACCACACATTATTCTTAACAATGACTCTGGTCGCATAGCTATAGTGATTATAACAGTAGGCGCCAATGAGCCCACTTGTTGACTAAAATTGGAATCTCATATTTATTATATCAACCTAAAATTAGATTGATATATGTGAGTAGCCTAGAGTTATGATCACTAACCTTCATCGTAAGATGCTCCTAGAAAAACCTTGGCCGGCTACAAGTTACTATAGTTTGACCATTTTATAAAGGCGGTTCGGTCGTAGCCAAATTCCTCTACAGTGGGGCCAATCCTATGGATATTCCTGAGATTTCTCTATATGCAGTTAGTGGGCGTGTCTAAGATATGGGCCGAACAAATCTCAGATATACTCATAGACTTGGCAACGCAATAGAGGAATTTGACCACGACCGAATCGCCTTCATAAAATGGTCAGACTATACTCGAATTCATAAACATACTTTTCACAACATTGCTCAAGTTTGAAAAAGAAATTAAATGACATCGCTGCAAACACGAGATTTCTATCGCTTGACAGCTATCAACGAAATGAACAGAATCTTGGTGCAGGTTTAGAGAAATATTATAGAGAAAATTCATCGCCAGTCTATCAAATCTCTTTATCTTCTCAAGGCGATTAAATGTTTTCAGCAGAGAACCAGCTGAAAACATACTTTGGCTTTAGAGAGCATTACGGTGCTGCTCCTCTTACTTGCTGAGCACTGCATTCCAGAGCTAGAACTACCGAATGAAATTCGGTATTTCGGCAGTAGCGGCGGTATTTTCATCAACCGAATTACCGATACCGAATCTGTACTGGATCTTCTACCGATACCGATACTGAATGGATGTACCGAATGACTTTCTTTGGTACATTTGAACTTCCTGCTCCCACAGCTTCTTCACGCTATATTGCACTTCATTCAAGAAAAGGGACGTTGCGCTGTGAGAATAATTGGGGTAGTGTGTCATAATGTCACGTTCTTCCTAGCTTAGTGGAGCGTGAACAGTCAGTGGATGATGTAATTAAATGCTTGAAATAGGTGTTCTATGGGCTCTAGAATGTATTAAAAGACTTTTAAAGGTGTTTTTTATGTATACATGTATATAATGATTTTTTGAAACCTACATGCCCGGTGGGCATGTTTCCTCTGTTTTATAAGCAGCTTGCTGGCATTCTTGCCCCTAATCTAACAGTGATCTTCTGGCGACGGATACGGTTAGGAAATTTTCCCCGTTGTTGGCGTACTCCCATTACCATTCCCAAGGGTCCAGTGTCACCCCATGTCGCCAACTACTGGCCTATTACGCTGACGCCCATTGTGTCGAAAGTGTTCGAGAAATTGGCCACTTCTAAGCTTGGTCGTTTTGCTGAGATTCTGGGTTTACTGCCTGCTGGTCGTTTGCGTATATAACGGGTTTGGGTTGTTGTGACGCCTTGTTGTCGGTGACACACCATTTACAGTCTGAGCTGGATTGTCGGTCTGAGGCACGCCTTGTATAGTTGGACTTTAGCACGGCGTTTGACCGGGTCAACCACAGGGTCTATTATACAACATTGAGTCGTTTGGTGTGGGTGGTAGGGTTCTGTCAATCATTCGTGATTTAGTTTCTGAGCGAACGGAGAGTGTGTCTGTAGACGGCGCTTTGGTGCCTCAGCCGCGGTGGAGTCTGGCGTCCCTCAGTGTAGCGTGCTTGTCCCGCTGTTACTCGTTCTGTATACTAGTGCCATGTTCTCTTCGCTGGAAACCACGATGATCAACTATGCCGACGATTCCACTTTGATAGCAGTGACATCTGCTCCCCGCATGCGTAATGCTGTTGCCCAGTCTCTGAATAGGGATTTGTCACTCATTAGTGCATGGTGCTCGGCCTGGAGTATGAAGCTGAAGGCCAGAAAGACAAAGTCGATGATTATCAGTCTGTCTCGGACACGTGTACCGCAGCATCCATATCTGGAGATAGCTGATACTTTGCTTCAGGATCCTACGGACACATGCACCGCAGCATCCATATTTGGAGATAAATTATACTTTGCTTCAGGATCCTATCTCCTTGGAGAATCTTGGTGTTGTCTTTGATGAAAAACATACTTTTCAACTTCATATTAGGCGATTGGTGCCACGTGCTTCCATTAAGATTGGGCTCCTGCGTGAGGTGAATTCTGTGTTTGTTGCCTGTGTTGGAGTATTGCTTACCGGTCTGGGCTTCTGCTGCTGACAGTCACTTTCGTCTGTAGGATAGACTTGTTAGTTCGGCCAGCAGGCTGTGAGCAGATAATGATCTGGTGAAACTGTCCCACAGAAGAGGAGGTGGCCGAACCGAGTATGTTTTATAAGGTGTACAATAATGAGAGGCAATGGTTGTATTCTTCTGTCCAGGCCCTCAAAGTCTTTTGGAGAATTACACATGCTGCGGTCGGTGCGCACTCCTTCGCGTTGGAGAATGTTACGTGCCGAACTAATCAGTTCGGTCGGTGCTTCGCACCCTTGTCTGTTAGGGTTTGCCACTCATTGCCGGCCTCGGCTTTCAGTCGTGTTGGTCTGCAGGCGTTCAAGTGAGCTATAAATGGCTTTTTGTTGGATTTCCTTTATCAGCATTTCCGGCTTCCCGGTGTTGCAAAGTGCTTCATTTTTGAGTTATGCTTCCTGTCCGTGGGGGCCGGGCCGGGCACGAAATTTTATAGATTATACCGCACCAAATAGCGAAAAAATACCGAATCAATCGGTATATTTTTTGGAAAAATACCGAAAACCGACCTGAATGACCCTGTTTTTAACTACCGAATACCGAACCAGCGGTACAGAAAAAATACCGAATCCCACCTCTGCTGCATCCGTATGAGCAACAAAGAGATATGTTATCATGATTTTTATTATTTTTATTAGCCCCGCAGTGGCACGATGCAAGAGTGTCGGACTTGCAGACGCTATTACAGGAGATCAAGCCTGTTTACCAGACAAGTGAATTCTTGCGGTGCTAGACTAGCTGAGCTGGTATTTTTGGCGTTCAAGCGATATTGCGGGGGTACTGCCTTCAACCACAAATGATAAGGGTCTGGGAATCACAGTAATGACATGAGCCTTCCACCTTTGACGCCATAGCTCTGACAATTTGAGATCGACTGGAGGGTGCATCAATCTGGGGCCAATCTGCAGCACGAGCCAGTGCATACTTATTTCCCAGTTACGGTGCACCGTCACGATGACGTTACCTTTATTAAGCAAAGTCAACGGTGACCTCCTGATCCCTCCTCTAAATTTCCTGAGGAGACGAATCAGACGAAAGTCTATCAGTCTAAGGGGCCTGGCCGGGTCAGATACGAGTCTTCGTCACAGTGGAAATTGCTGCAACGAACTGCCGCCGAGCAGCGTATACTGAAGGCGTCATCAACCAACGCGTCCATGTCTAGTGCAGCTCCCACTTGAAATGCATCCATATGTCGGAAACTCCTGACAACTCAAGCCTATTGGGTCCAACTTCACCGTGAAATCGATGACTCCTATGATTTTAAAAAAAGGTGGAGCGACTAGATAGTTGCTGAATTTTGTTACATGTCAAATTTTTGTCTTTCCTAGAGCACTTGTTGATAGAAGAGCACTTTCATCCATGCATTTACATTGTATATAATGACACACTGGCTCATAACAGACACGAGCTTTGTGAAAATGCTCAGCGCAAGCACGGTCAAAACATTCGTCAGTATATAAAAAATAGCGAAAGAATTTACTGCATTATGATCATCCTAACTATCAGAATTATGTTGCATTACAATCAAGTTTTGCCTTAGAAAAAAAAATATACCATTAGTATATTTCATCCAGGATAGGTACTGCCCTGCCAGTGGGTGGCCGGCTCGTAAGTACCTACACGCTCACGTGTACACGGAGCTTTCATTCACATAATTATACGTAAACGTACACAGTCCTATGCACACTCAGCCACCACTGGTGTCGCAGCGCTGGCTGGCGAAGGCTGTGTGGCTCACAGGTGAGATGACCTTACCTGAGGTGACCCCATTGGCCATATCTTAGTTATAAGCTCAAGCCTCTCTGTGTGTCTGGTGATAGCATAACGCCTTCTCCTGTGAGAGTGGAGGCTCTCTTGACCTTGCTGCTGCTGGTGCTGCTGCTGCTGCACCATCGCATCTCTCGGTCAGCTTTCTGGCATAAAACTTATGCCTAGTTTGCGCTAGGGGTCCTTGCGCTAGGGGTTCTTGCGCTATAGGGGTCCAACTGGCGGAATGGGGTTGCCGTTACTACCGATCTTCCAACCACTCCTCGGACGTCGCTTGTGTTTGGGTCTCCGTAAAATTTCTGACTTAGAACATGATTTCGTTTTCTGTCAAGTTTTTGTGCTGCATGCGTTTTATTCTCGAAACTTTCTGACTTACAACATGGTCTTGTTTTTCGTCGGATGTTTGTGTTGAATATGCTGATGATTAACGTATTCTCTACTTTTAAATGATCCTTTTGAATTAAAATTCGAACTTTGAGAAGAGAGACGCCTAAAGAAGCTGTGAAGCACGGCCTCGACGTAACATATCCAGGAGGGTGATACAAACTGTCCTCCTGTGACACGAAAATTCTACCGTCCCATGCCGTACTGCTGAGACCAACTTCAGTCCTGTGCATCGAAAATTCTACCGTCCCATGACGTACTGCTGACACCAGCTTCAGTCCTGTGCATCGAAAATTCTACCGTCCCATGCCGTACTGCTGACACCAGCTTCAGTCCT
>LQNS02278178.1:1640096-1660849 GCA_001587735.2 Parhyale hawaiensis | reverse complement strand
TACTGTCCTCCAGTGGCTCTCAGTAGCAGTTACTGTCCTCCAGTGACTCTCAGTAGCAGTAACTGTGCTCCAGTGGTTCTCAGTAGCAGTTACTGTCCTCCAGTGGCTCTCAGTAGCAGTTACTGTCCTCCAGTGGCTCTCAGCAGCAGTTACTGTCCTCCAGTGGCTCTCGCAGCTGTCATGGAGGGGGGGGGGGAGGTTTCTGATCCATCTCATGAATCAGCTCTGGTAGCTCGTCCACCACCAAGCTACAAAATTTTAGTTTTTATTTAAAAACTTATCCTGATCACCAAATTACCATGTTTCTGCTCGTTAATATGCTTTTAGGCGCGTTCTAAAATACCGCCATTATCATCAAGTCCAACTTTATGTAGGTTCAATCAAGGCTGTAAATTATACAAGGCCGACCGAGCAATGAATTAATTTAGAACAGAATAGAGATTTCCAATGAAGAGTAATTCTTGCAATTTCTTACCTCATTTCCCCATCAACAAACAGAACTCCTTTAGTGTGTACACTGGTGTACGTACCGTGAGAACTTCTAGAACACAGTCCCAGTAGGAACATGCAATGCATGTGTATTACTTAGCTGTTCTGCTGCTCACCGACCATAAAATCTACATATAGGCCTAACTACATTTAACTGTTTCATACATCACATGATGTTGCCGTTTTTTGGCCAGGTTCCGTCTAACTAACATTCTATTACAAATAGACATCCCGTGTATCACTGACTCGGAGAATTATCATCTAGTTTACGTCCATTTAGTAGTTCTTGAATAATTCGTTGAATTCACTTCTAGCACAACTGAACTCACCAGCAGTACCCCTTACCAAGTACCACAAGATGCCGCATAGCTCCCGCTATAGTCTACCACTGACTAGCATTCAATCAAGACTGTGTGTTCTAATGCCACTCAAACTACCATGCATCTCTCGCACAATTACAGCCTGTAATCCATGACAAATGACGTAAATAATGCAGCATGCAAGCTGTAAAATGCACAAGCTTGTCCTGCAGGACCTCATTATGCAGAAACTCTTATGTACCTGAGCCAAGGCGCCGCCATGCCTCACTTTAATTATTAGCAATTAGAGTTCCCACTGAGGCTCTCAAAAATCAGACGGCGGCAATAAATGGGAATATAGCTACCGCGTGTCTATATTCGGAAAACAAAATAACCTTGAGAATATTCTGAAGACTGTCGGGGTCAGGTCTTAACATTTTACGGGATGAGTTCTCTAACTGATAAAATCTTCATGATACTGCAGTATAGGTAGGCGTCCGTGGTAGGGTGGTGTTTGGCCGTAGGCCTTTTATGCACACTGGTGACCCTGTTACTTGAATGACCTATTACTCGAACAGCTCGTTCTTGATTAACCTAGCACTGGAACAAGCCTTTGGTCGAGAGCCCTGTTACCGGAAAAGATCGTGTTATAACCACCTATGTGTCCCTAAGAAAAATCGTTGTCAACCCTGAAAATTTTCAGAAAATATCTAATAAATTGGATATCGTAACTCGAACCTAATGTCTTTACTCAAACGACCTCCTACCCGCACATATCTTTCTCCGTACCAAAAGCATTAGTAAAATAAAAAAGGTTGGGTTCGTTACTCGCATGCATTTCCGTTACCTAAATGCACGTAAACGTATCTGTGTTTGTAAGAGAATGATGGATGCTTCCCAACCTTTCTCAACCGTTCAAAAAAATGACGGCAAAAATTCTACACTGCCACTCATTCTGTGATCCTACTTGTGGTTTTGACTCTTCTGTTGGAGTTACCCTCACAGTTCAGTTTGACCTTCTGCTTAATTATCCAAAGTCCCGAAGACGCCATGCAGTGCCGCCTTTCTCGCCGTCCTGCCTAGAGTTCTTAATGTATTCGTGAACAACGAACACCATAAGGAACTCTAGACTCGAGCATTGCACTTACTGGAAAGGTGCCAGTGATGCGTACCTAATTGTAATGGCTTCACTACTATACATATTCATCTCGGTCATAATATCACTTGGTAACTGCATCACCTCGTCATTTCATCACCTTGTAAATTTATCATCTGGAAAATTCATCAGTTTGTAAATTCATCACCTATAGTTAAATGCATCACTTTATAAATTCATCGCTTGGTAATATAACGCCTTGTAAATTCATCGTGTGTGAACGTCGTATTATTCGCTTCTATTTGCAAGGCGATGAACATACCTATAGATAAATTTATCAAGTGATGATTTTACCTGACGATTAATTTACCAAAAAATGAAATTTCTAGGCGTTGAATTCCCATGTGCCGCATGTACTGGCTTCCCTCGAAATGCTGGGTATGCAGAAAGTTACTAGCTAGTGAATAACAGTTTTAGATTAGATAGTAGATAATAAACAGAACAACATTCCCGTACTCATAGAGCTTCCGGGGAGAAAAGAACAAAATTGACTCAGCCAAAGAGTTGTTCTCGTAAGCGCAATAAGTTGCTGCAGATACGTAGAACTCCGGGACGTGTAGTAAGTTGGGCATGAAAGAAAGTGAATTACAGTGGTGTAGAATCTTTGGCAGTTACGAGTTTGGGATTCCTGGAGGAAGCGTCCGTAACTGTGGAGGATGTTGCTCCCAAAGTTTTATCCTGCAATTGATTATGAAATTGTATAGGTATAATACAAGGAAACTTTTAAAACTGAATATCTAGATTCTGAGTCGCATCCTGCTTAATTCTTCGATCGGAGCCCAAACCCAACTGGTTAATCGTAAGCAAATAGCTGAATTTGTTCGATACCCTTTGCTATGGAGATCTATCGAAAATTACTCGAATGGAAAATGGAAAATTGGAGGTGGTTGTGAAACATGCAAGTAATTCATGTTGATCGGATCATGTGTCGGAACATGTATGGTGCTGTTTATGGAAGCTTTGTGAAAAACACATATTACAATTTACACGTTTTTTTTTCTCCTGAAATAAAAATGGAAAAGTGGTCATCGCTCCTATTCACGTATTCTTATCCAGCCAGTAATGTAAAGTTTAGAGCGACTTACTGCGATATTCTACCGATTCAAAAATTATTCACTGCGATGGACGAAAGATGCGTTCTTCCAATACCGATCCTAGACAAAAGTCGCTAAAACTGTCCCCATGTAGCGTCCTCAGTATCGGCCTTTAGAAAACATTTACTGAAAATACCTCCTTGCTCAAATGAGGTCTCTGCTCACAAGACTTTTTTAAAACTAGCAGCTTGCTAAATATCGGATGTAAAAGCAGCTCCGTTGGAGCCAGTACCCACGTTACCGTGAGGAGGAAGATTGTCAAGGGCACAGTCGTGCCAGCGAACAAGCTTCTTCAATTAATGGTGAATCAGCAGATATTTGCGAGCTCCCGGAGTAACAAAAAACAGGAAGACTGTCTGAGTGTGACGATCGAGGAACAAGATGTGGCTTTGGCGAGCGTCAGCTCCTCGCCGTTGTGTATGTGTGAGTATGTGTGTGTGCGGTCCTCGCTTCCGGCGGCCGTCGGACGATATGTATGTGTTGTAAGAATTCTCGAGAGGTCTCGTTCTGCTGCATTGCTATAGCTAATGCAAAAGTTTACAAAAGTACAAGACTTTCGTGATAATGATATCATTGATTTCTCCAACGCATGGAGGTATTTTTTTGTTTTTTATACTCGCACAACTCTTAGAATAGAGGAGCAATGAGATGATGCTTGCATATGGCGATACAGTGGAATTCTTTAAAAAATCTTGGTTTTTTAGAACAATACTAGCAGAATTGATACTATACTTATCATAAAACAAGAAGAGGCAATTGTGGTTCTTAAGGATAATTCAGACTACAGACTTCTGTTCCACCTACGCAGTCTATAAAGCCTATGAATGCTTCGTTGTGCCCTCGTCTAAGATAGGGAATTGTTTTCTGAAGTCTAACGCCCTCAAAATTTATAAAAGGTATCCGAAACTTCACGGATGAAATTTGCTAATAGCTTGCTGACGCAACCGTTAACATTTTAGCAAGTCTTTTGGTACCTAAGGAGGTTTTCTTTAGCCTTAATTCTAGAACTTTGAGGAATCGATTGTGTGAACATCAGCTGAAGCAGTTGGAGTTGAGAGTCAATTTGGGATCTCTCGCCGGGCTTTGCTCGCCTCTCGGTGCTGTAGTGCTCCAAACATGTAATTCTTAGCGTCGAGTCCGAGAATCGAGCCCGGGTCTCCTGTATTGCGATGCCGAGCCGTTGTCACTTCACCACCGATAGAGTAATTTCGTAATTGTGATGCTTCTACCATTTGCATCGCTACTCGAAGGACAACGCAAAAGCTCCTGCCTAAATTTTCCGTCAATTCAAATTTCAAAGGCTAAATTTTGCCAAATCCACCGTGCCGTCAGCCACTGAAACTTTGGTTTGAAGACCCTGAACCGCTCCCGTGCTTCCACTACAGTTTGCAGCAGGCTCTAGTATCCCTTTATATAGAAGCCGAAGACTCCTGCTCTGTTAATTGCAAGGCAAAACCCTGACGAGTTATTAGTTACGTTTGTTTAGCATTCAAAGTTCAAACAGATGCGCTGGCTGCAACCCATTGGCGGGTGTTGATTCTTACGCGTCTGCCGTTGAAAATTCCGAAACCTCAATCTTGCTACGTAGAATGGATTTTCTAAATTTCTAGCCGGCTCAGAATAATCATGTTACTTGTAGCACTTGCGCCACGATTCCGACGCTTCTGTCTGATGCCCGGACAAATTAAGCCTTAATATCGTATTTTTGAAGGTAATACAAGTTACACTCTTTTGATTTATGGGAGAACTTGAACCCCGCTGCTAGGCCAGCGTTATTCTATAATTACTAAAATGTTTCAACCTTTCTGCTGTACTGAATGATCATCGTTGGATACAATGCTCTAAACACCCTGGAGAGGCTTAAGCCCATTTAACTTGCTCTCAAATGCCCGATGTGCCTTCAAAATAACTGCATCGTCTCCGTGATGTAAGAGTGGCCTCCATCAACTGCATCGTCTCCCCAATACTGGAATGTCGCCCTAGCAACTGCGTTGTCTCCCCAATATTGGAGGGTCGCAACACCAACGGCGTCGTCTCCCCAATATTGGAGTGTCGTCCCAGGAACTGCATCATCTCTCGAATATTGGAGTGTCGCCCCAGCAACGGCATCGTCTCCCCAATATTGGAGTGTCGCCCCAGCAACGGCATCGTCTCCCCAATATTGGAGTGTCGCCCCAGCAACGGCATCGTCTCCCCAATATTGGAGTGTCGCCCCAGCAACGGCATCGTCTCCCTAATATTGGAGTGTCGCCCCAGCAACTGCATCGTCTCCTAAATATTGGAGTGTCGCCCCAGCAACTGCATTGTCTCCCAAATAGTGGAGTGTCGCCCCAGCAACGGCATCGTCTCCTTAATATTGGAGTGTCGCCTTAATATATCCTCCGCTATGCACCTGACTGTGACCCTGCGAGGTCGTCTGCGCGTATCACACAGTTTTTAGAAGCTCGATGTCTCCTAGAAATTCACCACAAGATACTTCCTCAACACTGCAGGTCCAGCTCACTGGGCTATCTTCAGCAGGGTCAATTGTCTTGTTCAACACGTCAGTTGTGTGCGGCTCGTCTTAATTCTGGCGAGAGATAAGCTAAAGTTTACATGAGTTGGCTCTCAGATGCACCTATGCGCCATGGATGGACTGGCTGGACGCGGCTACAAGGTATTGGTCGCATCATGGATACCAGAGGCCTCTGATTAAAAAACACGTATATAAATACGCATACTCATATTTAATGCTGGCTACAGCTGCACCTTCGCCGAAGAAGTATTTCTAGAACTGATTTGGTGGATACAGGCGCACTTTCTCGATGTCTTCTTCGGATAGAGTGAAACGCTCATACAGGCACCGACTGCATCTTTCTTAATGACTCATTCTCGTAGTGTGCTCGACGTACACGGTTTTAAAGAGCTGGTTGGTGAACTGGCTGGTGAACTCATTATAATCCTAATATAATAAAACGCTTCCTGTATTTTTTTCGTGTCAGCTCTTAAAGAAATAGATAGGCAAAAAATAAGCCCGATTGCAGATTTTATAAGTGAGTTACGTTTTTATAGAGATCCATCAAGGAGCTTTCATGGAGCTTCCCTGAGATCGATGACCAGGTTGCAGAAGTTGTCGAACGTGGGGTCCTTACTCCTTTATTTGAATGCACTTCTTGCTTGAAACACACTTGAAATCGGAACAATATGAATGCAGCTTCTGGAGTCCGATTTTAAAACTTTTTCTCACAGGCAAGACGCATAAATTCGGCAGATGATGAAGGAGCACTCACGAAATAGTAGTTCTTCACGGGTAATAGATAATCTCTGCTAGATTGCTTTCTTCCTTTGATGTAGCAGATTCCGCTTTATAGGCCAAAATTTTAGCACTTCCGTGAAGCAGATATTTGAGTTCGCAAGACAGTATCATGGCTACGGTGCGCTCACATTGCATATCAGCTGACTGGAGTTGCATTCAAGTTTATTGCAGTGTTTATTCAAGATTTGACTTCTACCTCTCACTACTGAAGATGCACGTGTAATGAAGAAGGAAGATAGGGAACGCATAAGAAGGACGAGATTACTACAGTCTCGAGAACGAAGACGTACTACCAATGAAGAGAGATGAATCATCTATGTGATGCAGTCAAGAAAGACTTGAAGCAGAAAGGGGACAGAAGAGAATACATCACAACTGCTGATAAGTGAGCGGGAATATGGAAGTGGCAAATCGGAGAAGAGAGGACCTAAGGTTGAGAGCCCGACAAAGGATCAATGAAAAAATGAAGAAACGAGTCAGAGAAAAGAAAATTCCTCACTGGCCTATATTAATCAAAAATAACTATCATTGCGAGTTTTTCACGCGCAAGTCCACTTGGTAACTTAATAAAAGGGGTAAACCTAAATGCAAAACGTTGTTCTTATTACAGAACATTCCTGCTGGTTAATATTAATTTTAGCACTATAACATTTTTAAAGCCATTGTTTTTATTAAAATCATCTATGCCATTATTATTTTATTAATTTTATGATCAGTATTGTTCATAGCATAGTATTTTCAACTTTTCTATCATTTACTATTGTTACTGTTATTCCTAGTGCACCCTACCGTGAAAACTTTTGGCAATGAACGTGTACCAGCACCTCTTCAGTAATCATGCCTGCGCTCATGACTCTGATATTATACTGTAAGAGGATTCGCAGCACCCACTATACAGCTGCCGCAGGAGCTTCCCAGCGAGTTAACAATGATCAATTTTGCCAATTCTATTTTGTGAAGATCCGCTCAACTGTTTATTATTTGTTTGTTTGTCTGCCTCTAGTTTCTTAATACCATGACTTGAAAAGTTACGAACAGATTTTTAGGAAATTTACATGAGTTGTCAGGTATATCATGAAAAGTAAATGATCAATTTTTTGTGATGATTTGTTCATTCGTTTCTGTGTGCCTATGTGTTCAATTTTATGATTGTAAGCAAAATAACTCAAAAATTAATGAAGGGATCATTATCGAATTTACAGCAAATGTTAGAAATATTTAAAAAGACATGAATGATCAACTTTGGTGAAGATGGGTTGCTTTGTTTGTGTTTTTGACTAGTGTTTGTCCGCAACATAATTCGAAAAGATATATACGGGTATTCAAGAAACTTACAGTAACTATTATTACTATCAAAAGGCACAAATAGTTCGTAAAAGTGATGATAAGAGAAAATCATAGTTCTACAACTAATTTTAATTTTCCGTTAACATTATCTTTCTTGCAAGAGGCATGCGCTCTCAGGGTGCTCTAGTTTGAAAATTATCTCTACTTCAAGCATTTGAATTCCTGCTCTCCCGAGCCAAAGGAAGGAGACACAAAATATATGAAGACTAGGCTAATCAGCCGTCAGAAATGACGGAAACAATCTTGTAATGAGGTCGAGTCTTACTGCTAATATGCGTCATGCCTGTAGTATTGATCTTCCAGTAAAGTAACAAAAGATGTTCCGTCATGAGTTTGCGAGAGTAAAATTTTCCTCCTGCAAGCAAAAGAACGAATATCAGTTTGAAAATGCTCGAAAGTTAATCAGTGCCTAGAAAATTTAGTTAAATCAAAAGAATTCACTGAAAATGTTCGTGCTTACTTGGGAATGGGCCTATTGGTTCGTCTACTGCCGCCTATCTAATCTACTATATCCTAGATACCAGCCGTTAGTTGAACCATCAGGATTGAAATATGGCCTATCATGAGCGCTAACTTTCACTGCTACCGAGAAATTCAGTTAAGAAACACATACGCGAAATGGATTATGCCCGACTGGAACGAAGCGTCCATCCAAGATCGAGCCTCTCCTATATAAGGCTGAAAATATATGTCAAATCGTACCTAGCTATTTATCTAGGCCATGCTGGCTTCAGAAAATGCAGTAGATCGAGCATATTCTAGTAACTTAGGACTCGAATTTCCTGCCACCTCATCTTGGTATTCAGTATATGAAATTCCTCCTATCTAAATCCTTAACATTGCGACGGAGAGACGGAGCAACCAACCAAATGATCAAGCAACCAACAAACTGCGTTTTATTACATAGTGGATACTATACGCAGCGTTGTAGTATGTGACAGGCTCAACTTCGTCCTGCAAGTGTATCTTTCTTTGAAGTTACATTCCTTTGTGACAAAGTGTCAGGAGTGCATTGTGTCGTCGTACACTAGGTATACGCATGGTCGTACTTTTACTCTCTCAATATATATCTATTGTCTTGTTTTCACTTATATAATTTACTATGTGCGTACATTGAGTTGATCGAAATCATCCAGCATTGCAAGAAAAGGTTCACAAGAGTATTAGTTAACGGTGGGTAGCCAAAATAGGCATGGAAAAACATGTGCATGTAAAATCGTAACGAGATGTACCGTCTGATAATCCATATCTATCTCATACTAAATATATACATTAACGAAAGTGACATCTGTATATTTAATGTATTAGTTCATTCGTACAACCTATCAGCTCTTGCAGCCTCTGAGTCGTCTAGATTTCAAGTATATTTCAGCTATGCAATGCAATCGTCCGTGCAAGTTCGAAAACGAAAGGTGCCACTGTCGTCAATTTGGCCTCTTTCAATCTATTTTGTAGTGCTACGCACAATAAAAAATGCCAATGCCAATCTCATTTCACTTCATAAGTTTTGGCGATGACATTCTCAGCACAAAGTGTACTGCTGATCTTAATTTAATCTACAACCAATATACTGCTCATTTCGTTTTACTTTATCATCCCTGCCGAGCACAATGACCGTGCGTTTTTATTCCTCTATCGCGCCCATTGCCAACATCGCTTTCTTTCATTTCCGTCGCTGCTCGCATTCTAAATTTAAAGTTCCTCTAGTTCCACATTTACTTTATTTGCTAACTGATTATCACCCGGGAGCGAAGCTGAGAGCTGTGATAATGTTGTCGTTGACGTGGTATGTACGTGCGTTCGTTTGTCTGTCTACCCAAAATGAGGTAGAATGAGTTGAGACATAATCACAATCTTTTTCAGGCAGCCAGGTGGCTTAACTGACAGATGCATGAAAAATGCCAAAATCTAGAGTGAGCTGGCCATCAAAAATGACGGCGTTGAATTTGTAACTCCTGACTCAGTATAAGGCTTTCTAGTATGTTTCTATTTTCGCTGTCGTGCCTATTGCTGACCGAAGTTTCACTGTTCGCGTATTACCAATCGTGTTTACGCCTATTGCCGACCACTTGTTGCTCATTTGCGACTGTCACGCAAATTACAGATCACATTTTGCTCTGTTTTTATTGTGGCTCGAGCTGCCGATTTCATTCAGACTTTGCCACCCATTCACAATACGGACTGCCGTAAGAACGTTGCGTAAGGCGTCGAACCATACTGTCAATATCGGGTAATTTCACCTTAAGTAGTCAAAGCCTCGTTCGTATGCCCTTGTGAGGCGGTCACTACCCGGAATGGAAGCGCAGTTTCGGAAGTGTGTACAAAAACTGCGTCCTTTGAAATTTACCGCCTTTATTGCAGTCTTATTCAGAGGCTCGGGTGAAGTTTTTGCCTAACTCCCTCTACCACTTATTATCGAGCGTCAATAGTAAGGTGACCTAAATAGCCTGCTGGCATGCAGCCTACTGTATTTACTAGCTGAAGCGACGAGTGTATCTAAGGAAACAGAAGAGTTCGATTATTACGTATTTCGAAATAATGTCCATAGTTTTCTCTCTCTTATAGTCCTGCAGGGCTGTTTTGATGATGGAGAACAGCCTTCCCTCGTCGACCGTGGGCCATTGCAAAGATATTCTGCTTTTATTCTGAGAAACTGTATCTACTGAAAATTAGCCTCGGCGAAGATACTTACTTGACTCTCAGAATGTACCAAAGTTAAGTTATTACAATAATAATATTTATTCTCAGAAAATGTATGTACTCAAACTGGACTACTGCAAAGTAGGGGTTCTTTTCAGAAAATTCATCTTTCTTATGTTTGCGAGTGTTTTTTATTATGGAACAGAGTCAAAGCCGCCTGGGAAACTGACAGATTCCATAGAAATGCAACCTTTTTTTATTTTTATTTTTTCGTTCTCGGTTGCTGACTGAGTGAAAATAAGCCAAGCAATGCCAATAAAATATTTAGGAGCTTCGCCATTTACATGCTGCGGCGCGGCCGGTAACTTGTAGAAATAGGTAAAATATGTTATAAATTTGGGACTAACTAGCAGAAATACTGCCAGAGTATCTAGGAAAACATGCAACCCGGTACTTCTGATAGCTAAAAATCGCTAATTGTGTTTAGAAAAAACCATCAGTAATAAAAATGCAAGATTTTTTGCACATTCAAAGACCTCTGGGAGGCACAGACCTAACCAAAATTGGGGACGATCGATAGGGGCCGTAGCTATTACATGAGCCTTCCGCTCTGGTCGCCATAACTTAGACACGCTGTGATCGACTGCAGCCGAACATGCCTTGGAGACAGCGAGAATAGTTTTGCAGCACAAAACAGTGCATGTGAACTGTTTTCAGTTCGGTGTACGGTTAAATGGACTTTATCTTTACTTTCACCAAGTTGTTATCCTGTATGAACAAAAAAAAATTACGCTGCTTTCTCGTACGATTTGTGTTGTTTGAAGCGTCGTTTTTTGCAGCCCACTGACCCTCGTGCATGGAGCTACGTCGCGCGTACGCAGGTTCCGGTGCCTACACGAGAGATGTAAGTATGGAATCTCTGTTGATTTGTGGCCATTTCAGGTACAATTTTATTTTTATCAGCAGAAACTTTGTTTTCGGTCTTCGCCATAGCGAAGAAAAAAAAAAACCTGTATTGCCGACAATGTGAAGCTCTACTTGTACCTCCGTGCCACTCATGTGGTGTCTGTTCGGCGGTTCAGTGCTAGTCAGACTGTTGCCGCATGATGTTGCGCTGTGCTGCAATTTGTGGGTTCCCACGATGACTCTAGTTTGCTTCTTTTCTTTGCACAACAACTTAGCAAAGTGAGCATAATTGAAAACGAGGCGTTGTCTGTCGTATTTCCCTTCAACGTGCAACTGCAATTCGTCTTGATATATTTCATTTTACTCGGTAGAACCTGTGGAAATTCCACAGAACACAACCATTGTTCTTCAGTGATATCTCAGATTGTATCTTGCACACGAATTGTGAAAGTACGTTCCTAGTCAGAGAGAAAATTTTCTACTTATGACCTGCGAGCTGTAAATCGGCTTAAAAATGTGAACTTCACTGATGTTACCATCTCCCGCGACCGTATCAAGGGTACTTCAATTTTCCCCTATAGCTAAGGCGCGTTAGATTGGAGGCCGAAATCAAGCATACTTAGCTTGATTGTCCGAACCTGCAGACAGGTGTGCTGGCTCAAGGCCCCTAGACAAAAGAATATGTATTCTAGGGGGCCTTGGCCGCCTTCGACCCCGTGAAATGAGTTTCAAGTTTTTACCCTTAATCTGCCACCCATATAACTTCCACTTATCCTCATTTGCTGCAAATTATTTCTCACTTCTATTTGTTTATTTCAATTCGGTGCGGGTGTACCCAATCGGAATATTATGAGCAGTTATTGGATATTACGCAATGCAGAGACCTATATCCATCGGATAATTGCCTATGTCTTTCCAACAAGGTGCATTTATTATTCAGTCTTGCATACTGCGTTTCAAGATAAGCAAGTTATTATCTACTTCAATAACAGCAATGCATTATTTCACCTTAATGCCAGCGATTTGTTACTTCACTCCAGTTAAAATTGTTTGCTATTTCATTTCAAATCAAATATTTTTCATGATAATGGGAGAAAAATTTTCTTGGAGAGGTCACCTGGTGTCGACCTTTGGACCAATGACAGGCCTGTGGGAGGAGCGTGTGCACTAATGGCATTTATTACATCTTGGGACTGCCAGGGACCTAGAGGAATGCGGCTTTTTGTACCTGTCATTTCCTGCGAAAGTTTCTCTGCAAACTATGCAGCAGCGTCCTAAAGATTTGTTTCTCATTGACAAAAATTGCAAAAATGTGTATGATGATCCGTAGGCTACGTAATATTCTATATTGCTAATTAATAATTACTATCTTCTTCGGCGTCGTAGAAATTTGTAGCAGTGATAAGCCTCACAGAAATAGGACTTGCTTTGAACGATGCACACTAGTTTCTTCTTGGAAGAAAATTTTCGAGTTACCGACTCCAGTCGAAGTCCTTACCATGAGAAGCGGCACAAGATGTATGATATTGTATAAAAGTTGATGTCACATTGCGCTTTTCTTGATTTTAGATCAAACTTTTTGAGTTCGAGATATGGAAGACAAGTGCTCACGTTGTTCAGAGAACTCGAAAAGTTTGATCAAAATCAAGAAAAGCGCAATGTGACATCGACTTATTGGAAGCTGGTATAAAAGTTGTGACATGTGCAGGCATTAACTTTTCTCTCTTCTACAGTCCTCTATATCCTACTAACATAATGGCAATAGCTCATAAAGTGCCGGGGCGTATGTTCCGGTGTCTCTTTGGGAATGGGCCTATTGGTTCGTCTACTGCCGCCTATCTAATCTAATCTAATCTAACTCGATCTTCTTTGTCAGTCCGCTTGAAGGCGGGCCTTTCGCTAGGGAATGGGAATGATAGTTAATGTAAACTTATAAAAAAACCTTTTTTAAAAAAACTTTTAATCTGTTCCACGTGCGATTCCCGGCAGTTCCTGCACGTTTCCTGAAGATCCGTCAACATCTTTTGAAGTGAGCTAGGATACTAACAGGCAGACAGAGAGACAAATCCATGCAAGAAAACTACGACCTTAGACGAAGTAATTAAGGTAGGGGCATCAAACAAAAAGTAACATTTGAGTAGTGATGTATGGACTGTATTTTTTACGAGTAAAAATTGTAAACTTATCGCTGTAAGGAATATTGGGAGATAGTCCTTGGATCCTTACCTTGACAGAATTCTTCATAAATTGCACCCTTTTTGCATAAGATGAGCGCAATTTTATTACGAAATTCGCTGTGGTGCCTTTTGTAAACTTTTACCCCTCCGAAGCCCCTCCGGATGGACCTCGCAGTTAAGCGCTACGACAGCGAAACGTGATGCGGTTGAGACTATCAGTATAAAGCTGGATAGCCACTACATGAGAATATGATGAAGACACACGGGTGCTCAGAGTGACGTCAACCGCTGAAGCTCTGCCTAAAGACAGGTTCACCCGTTAACCCGTCAATTTGTTTTGCCTCAAGTCCAAACTTCACAGTATTCGAAATATTCGTTGTGTCTATTTAAACAACAGATAGAGAAAAAAATAGAACAGTGTAATCTGCGGCCATTGAGTTGGTGTCTTCCAATAGCTGACTGTGATGGAGACAATCGAGTTCGATTAGTTTTTGCTATTAGTTTTAACTTGTCCATAACTTCAGTCTTGTGTGTATGATTTGCCACTTTGGATTGAGTTGCAGACGATATTAGCAAGCCAGTAAGCTTCAGACGGCTTCAAGTTTAGTCCTACTCTTAAGGATTGAATTACTTGTATTCAGTTTGCGGTTGACGTCTAAAACTGAATCCAAAGTGGCCAACCGAACAATCTGGACAGGAGTAGCAAAATTTATTTCGATTATTTGTTCTGACCTAAGCTGTTAAATCAACATGCATGTCTACACTGTACATTATTATTGATACATAATGATACGTATCGTGTGTCTATTTCCATATTTAAATACACATACGTTGATTTATATAAATGTACATCATTTGCCTTTTCTGCGTAATTATCTCCTATCTTTTACACTGAAACACATATACAGTAGCCGAAAAACCAGCCAGCTGCAACCCTTCCTTTCCTGCCGTTACATACAGCATACGTTACACTTTAGTTGGTGTTATTCCTGCGAGAGGGGCAAACTTACTTGTGAAGGAATGGGTGAAGTAAAGCTCTCTCGCTCTGTTGTCATTTTGACAGACAAATACGCTATGGGAACATGTATATGTTGGTGTTCTTACACTTTGGGCGTGCAGAGTAGAGAATACTGCTAGCACTGACATTAGCAGCTTGCACGCCATCGCCACTCTTGGGCGAACTCATAAAGTGCAACTGCAGTCGTATAGGAAGTCAGATGTGGAGGTCAGGTGCAGGAGCTGCTAAAAACGCATGCATCGGCTGCGGCGCTTAGCATTGTACCAAAATAGATCTGCGAGGACGTATGCCTATAGCGTCTAAATCGATGTCGATGTATTGAAAAAGACGTAAATTTTACAGGGTTTTTGACATTTTTTCCTGACATCATATTACCCGTGAGATTTAGGAGTTTTCTATCTACAACAATACCATAAAATTTGTGACTCTTTCCCATGGAAACGAATACCTGCCCTTTCTTCTGAGAACGAATATTTACACTTTCATCTGGCTACGAATACTTAACTCTTGCCTCTGCAAAAGAATACTTACACTCTCCTCTGAAAACATCTCTAGATACCGTATACTGTTACGGCCTACACGGTAGAAATTCAGGAAAATTTCCAGAAGAAAATAGCGTAAAAGAATAGGAAGTTGCCTGTAAATAAATTAGGAAACTAGAAAGCACTCTGAGAGCGCATAGCTCCTCCAAGCAAAGCAACGGTAACGAAAAACTTCAAATTGGTTCTGATACCATGATTTTCTTTGTACAAACAACAAAATCTAATCATTTGCCCCTTTCGGTATAGTATCAACAGTTCCCACAATTTTCTTGAATATCCGTTGAAAACTTTTTAAGTTATGCTGCTCACAAACATTATGACAGATATAAGTTAACCACACAAATGGACCACCCGATCATTACCAAAATTTTATCATTTATGTCTTTTAGCATTACTAATAAGTCCTGTAAATTTAATAAAGATCCGTCCATAACTTTTTGAGTTATTGTGCTAACAAAAATAAAATCAAATACGGCGACAAACAAACGAATGGACCAAGAGATCATCACAAAAACTTGGTCACTTACTCTTCGTAATAAATCTAACAACTTATGTAAGTATAACTCTTTGAGCTATGGTACTAAGAAAAATAGGCAGACAAACAAACAAACAAACAAATAAACAGAAGAACGGATTTTCACCTACAGTTAATCATCTCTTACTGTTAAAATGCCTTACAATCCCTGTAGATTTCGTAAAGAACCGCTCCTATCTTTTTGAATAATTTTGGTGACAGACAAAGAGACAGACAAACACGACAAAAGCATTCCTTCTTGGCGGAGGGAATAAAATAAAGTTTTACGTGACGTTGTTGTCAGTTTCGCTGTCCTTTACATTTTTTTTTCAGTGTATGCAGCTGTTTGCGGTGCGCCAGAGTTCTCCAGTAAGGATTAATTTCTAAATCCATTACCGCTAACATTACTTAAGGAATGTTTAGCTTAGTACGCCTGTTGTATCAGGTCCGAAGTTCGTTTCTTAGCCCTGGAGATGAAGTTGCGCAGTGCTCGGGATTGCAGCATCAGAGTTTCTAGCATTCATAGCTCACTGTAATGGCACTGACTTAACCAATAATGAGGATGGCCAAGGGGGGGGGGGGGAGTGGTTTACGATTGTCATTTACATTGCGATGTAATAGCCTAGAAGTATTCTGATTGTTTCACTGCCCGGGTTGCGACGTTGTTCAACAAAATGCCCCATCACCTCCGAAACGCCTAGGGTATTGCACTGAGATAAACTTCGATGCACGTAGGTGTTTCATGGCGTAGTTTGGTGTGTCATCGCAGCAGACAGAAAATTATATTTCAATCAGAAAAACATATTTCTGCAAAAAGAAAGTGACAAAAGCCTGGTAGTTTGGTTACACGTGAGAAGCGAGACGTGGTTACATACTAACAGGCATATCGTATATTGTAATTGAAAGTTTCGTCTCTTTAGATACATCAATTTAACTTGTTTTTGATGCATCTTGGTGCATCATCGGCTTTGTCACCAAACCGAAACACGTAAGTGCATCAACGTGACTAAGTGCATCATAAGACCCTATATGCATAATAATGATGCACTTTATTTTTATGATGCACTTGCGTGCTTCGGTTTTGGGACCAAAATGCATGTAATTTTGATGCATCTTAAGTGCATCAAAATTTCTCTCAGTGTGAAACTGTGAAGTTTAAAATCGTACTGCACTCGTGCTTGCTGAAAATGTCAGACAAATCAGCTGCAAGCTACAAAGTCTAATGTTGGGACAACTCGCGACTAGCCCTCCCGCTGGTTATGCAATGCAGTATGCCAGTATCACCTCTGCCGAAGATGGGCAGTGTGAAAAATGCCGCCTAGCTTCGTCCGAAGAATCTTCAAGACAGGTATTCTTACGCCTCTGACGCCGCAGTTCGGATAATTTGTAGTCGAGTGCGGCTGTGAACTCCTCTGAGGCCTGATGGGCGTTGATCTGCAGTATAAACTAGTGCATATCGATTTTCTAGTTAAGGAAAGCAGATAAGGTAAATGTATACCGTGACCTCTACCACCACCGTATTTTCAAATTTCAAACGAGTGCCATGATTGTTTCAATGAAGCTGTTAAAACCTGAGTAAGATTAAAGTTTTGTATACCTTTTGAAATTGAAATACACATAGTTGTGTTATTATAACCCGAAAAAAGTAATTTTTTATGATCATCTACAACATATTAGCTTAGATTTAATTGGTTACTGGAAAACAACAAACCCTACTTTTCTCAGTACTGTTCCTGTTTGTACTCTGTGCAATATATTTCCATTTCCTTCCACTATCTTACCTTAGAGGTGCGGAAGCTTAACCTTGAGGGAGAAGTGTAATTCAGTCTTTTCGATGCTGTTCAGGTGTACTTCAACTATTCTCTATTCCAAGACCTATAATCTGGCAAAACAACGGTCTCTGTGTCCTTGAATAAATATCTCCTACATAATATCGAAAAGAAACGAAGAGCAACCAAATAACCAATCGAACAACCAACTATGCCACAAACGAACAAAAAAACTGTGTGTATTACAGTAAAGAGAGTTCTTCTTGCGTGGTTCTGTTGTGTAATACATTTTTCAGTTGGGCCGTTACGCTTTCAGCATTAGCCTACATAGGAGAAAAATTGCGTATCCGTGATACGAGATCGAGAAAAACATGAGTCGATTTCATGCACTTTGCTCCCCGTCGCAAATGAAAACGAAGATATCTGATTTGCTCATTTTGAATTTTAGTTACATGCAAATGCGTTTTTGGTATCAGCCCAGATCGAATTAATATCGTTTTAGTAAAGCAGTAAAGCGCGGAATGTAGATTTATTTTTTTTTTCCTGTGATGAATCTGTACCTCTTAGCAAAATGTAAGTAACTCTCAGTTTTTGCGCTTCATTCTAACGAACATCTACATTTTGCAGAGTCTGCAGGGTGCCCTCGAGGCTATAATTGTGTCAAGAACCAGGAGGATGGCTACTGACATGACATTGTTGTACTGTCCGAAACAATCCTCTAGTTCTATGTTTCCTTAGTTTTTCGCAGTGATTACCCCAAAATGCAACTTAAAGTTATTATTTACCAGATAGAACATATTCCTTGCAACATTGCAAGTGTGTGAGAGTTAATACGATTACCCCAAAATGAGACTTACAATAATCATTTACCAGATAGAGCATATTCCTTGCAACACTGCATGTGTGTGAGAGTAAATACTGTTTATGTAGATAGACCCATGTCGGCATTTGAACTTACCAATTTGATGAGGCTTTCTCTCCTCATACAGACCATCCATTACCCCAACTACTGGTCCAATACGTCACTAGGGTAATCTACCCGAGGGTTGGGAAACAGTACTCTAGTTCACGATCGAATCATGGAATGGAATTGTGCCGCATCCCTCCCCCTTCTGTTACTAGCCACGAGCCGCAGCTGAACATCGTTCGTTCTACTTTCACGCATGCCTATTCAAATTTCTAATTTCTGCTAATTGCTTCATTTTTTTCCTTTACGTTGCAGATTTTGTGGTCAATGTTCCGGTTTGAATTTCATTTATCATGTCTCTTAGTAGAAGAATAAAAGTGTTAACTCAGGTAAAATAGGATTTTAAATTTTCTGAAATGAAGAGAGAAAGACAGGACGAGGCGGGCTTACCAGGCCCCAGTAGAGATGGTAAGGAAAATGTAGAAATGAATAGAACTAGTGCTAGCAAACATAAATCTACCGACGCTAGAAAGAAATACAAGAAATCCATAAGAGCTAAGCGAGTTTTGAGCTATAGGTTTATTCATCGAATAAAGAGAATGAAGTCGAGCAATGTAAAAAGAAAAAGTGCTCGTAATTATTTTCTGCTTAACGGGAAAACCTCTTCTCGAAGACAACGTTCCTTGGAAAAAGTACAGCGCTTCCATCATAAAAATTCGCCGAATTGTAATATATATTCATGCCAAAAACATCGTGAACCTTTTATTGGAAAACTGAACAATCCTAAGCCCCGAAACTGTTCTGCTGGTAAAGCATCTTCCCGAAGCCGTGAAACGCGCCGCTATCCTTCATCTGGACAAGCAACAGATGCCGCCCGCAGAAAACAAGCTGGAAATCAGAGAGTCCTCTTCTCCGGCGGACGAACCCTCCACACCTTCATGGAAAGGGTTTCCAACAAAAGGATTCTCGGTCTTTTGCTGATGTCCCTTCTGACGGTCACGGTGCAGGCCTGCCGGTACGCTACAGTCGACCCTCGGCACACCATGTGCTCGTTTATGCCCCGGCAGTGCCCTGGGAAGATGCTCATCCGTGAGTACAAAACATCGCGTTTGTCTCTTACTTTAATGACAGTTTAAATTTCTACAGTACAGGTTTAAGTTATGAAATCAGGATTATATTGTGTTTACAATAAATGCGTAATGTCTCAGTGGAATGTTACAGCATCAACAAAACTTTATCGTTCCGTTTTTAGTTCTTGCCATTAATCTGCAAGCATACGATGCTTGTTTTTAAATATTTACCTTACTATAGGACGGGATGCTTCTGCGTGACTGCGCGATGCTTATCGTTAAATTTTTTAGCTAAAAGTTAGGGTCAGATATTGCTCCCATTGTAAGGAATAAATGTATTTTAATAAACCGCAGCACTGATTCTAATTTTTTTGTGTCCTCGTCCATGACGTGCGCCACAGGCACGGGGGAGCTGACGTGCCACGACAAGGAACGTATCCTGACGAAGCACAACATGTTGCGTCAGGAGGCGGCCTTAGGACAAGTCAGGGGGCAGCCACCAGCCCTCAACATGAAGACTATGGTGAGTATTCCCTGGGTGATCCATAGAATATGCTATGCTTGACTGGCCCTTCGGAATCAGGTTAGTCTTGCGGCCGATTTAGGTGAACTTCAAAAAAAGTTTCCCCAGTAAAAACAGAGACCTCATATACAAAAATTCTAATAATAGTGATTGATTTGAGGCGTTCTAGTCGTTCGGCGCCCGAACATGTTGTTTTTCATAATAATATAGTAATAGTGCACACCCTGGGAATAGAAAAACACCTACCAGCTGGAAAAGCAATCTATGGACTCATACCTCCGCCAAGCAATGTTATGTTAATAAAAAATTACAAGTGGCCCTGAATATCAGGATTTCTTTTTAATCACCACCGAAATTAAGTACTTGTTCCTCGTAGCATTCCAAACATATCTTGCAATCTTGCAAATTTCGGGAAAATCTGTTTAAACATTCTGAGCTATATTCTGATGAACAAAAAATAAATAGAGAGGCAAACACTCAACCGAATGAATAAATCATCACCAAAATTTCATCATTTCTGCTGCTCAACCATCCTAACAGTTCCTGCAAATTTCATAGAAATCAGTCACTTTGGGTTATGTAGCGGACGACCAGTATACAACTATAAAGTCAAGCGGCAAAACAGATCATTACAAAATTTTTATCATTTGTCGTTTGTAACATCCGTGACACTTCCTGCAAGTTTCATGAATTTCCTACAATACCTAACAACCACTGTAAATTTCATAATGATCCGTCATAACTTCTTGAGTTATATCGCTGACAGAAAGACCAACAGACAGACAGTGGAACTCAAGAAAAAAAAACATAACCTTCCTGTTCTTGACGGAGGTAGTTACTGTTACTATGCCCTGTGCACACTAGTACTAGGTATTACATTTCAGTAATGATATCGGCTCTTAGAAAAGGCTGAAACATTCGTTCCCGCTCCTCTTTAGGAATGGGCCTGTTGCTCTGTCTACTGCAAGCTATTTATTATAAAATATCTACGACACTATGTGTACTCG
>LQNS02278178.1:1568011-1589836 GCA_001587735.2 Parhyale hawaiensis | reverse complement strand
TGATGATTTATATCCCAGCGCTTACCCTGTTATTTTCATCATCAGATGGTATACAGGATACAAGTTTTCTTTACATACTTCCATCCGCTCGGAATTTCGTCGATGGTTAATGACTTAAAAATTTGAGCTCAGGACGGCTTTCTATATATGCTGGGTGAAGCAATGCAGCTCTCCGATTGGATAAGCCACGCAGCCAGTTTAAGGGAAAAGTTTACTCGCAACGCTCCCGTAGGATAAATAGATAGGGTGCACTCCTCTCTATTAGAACCTCCTTGGTGATGACATAGTGCAAAAACGGAGGGGAGGGGCGTGTCGGCGGGTCCGATTGTTTTTTCTGCACGACTACGGGACCCGTGGATATTGATCAGTAGCCCATCATTTTCCTGCTCTCTTTGACGCAATAACTAATTAGCAAGTGACTGCAACAAACAGAGTCGGATAATTTCTTCATTCAGAGCAGCTTAAGCCTCTGTTCCGGAGATTTCATTGTATTTCCTGAGATATTGCGCATTCGCTTGCCAGAATACCTTAGAGCCCATGCGTCCAACACTATCCCTTCAATTCTCCAACAGCGTATCCTACCTACATATCTGGACCCACGTATCTGGCTGGCCCTATTAAGAACTTCGAGCGCCACAAGCAAAGCGAACATGATATGTTGTGAAAGATATGGAAAGTGGTAGATAAGATACGAGTGAAATGGTCTTCATGTCTTCGCTTTGAAAGTGGCTGAAAGTTTTCTCAAGATGCGCTCAAGAAGACAGCTACATGTATGTTTGAACTTCGTTCCAGTGTAAATCAGAACGTCTTGAAAGTTGAAGTTTCCGCTTATAGTGAAAAGCGTAATGTACAGACACGGGACGGACGGACGGACCTACACACGTACGGATGGAGCCTCAAGCTTGTTCCTTCAATTTTGTACTTCCTGACATTTTTCCAGAGGGTTACCTTAGATGGAGAAGGTCAATTCAGGGAAGCGCTCCTGAAATAATTCATGAACCTGTTGAAAACTTTTAGGCTCCAAATACTTCACAACGACGAATGCCCTTTGCTCTTTTGTAAGTTTCATCTTGAGGGTTGGCTCATAGAAATATAAAACTCTTGACCATAACAACATGACGCTGCCGTATTTATGCGAAACTTAATACGAAACCGCTTCCATTATAAACTTTAATAGTTTTTCAAATTGGATTAAGTATATTTTTTTCTGACACCCTGTACAGTTACAATCCGATCACCGGCATGAACACAGTAAAGCTACTTCTGCAATTTCTTTGCCTTCATTTCTTACGCTGGTGCAACAAATATTGCTTACGTTGAACTTGCATATTTGTGAAGCAGGTATTACAAAAGTCACTCTCAAAAGTTTTCACTCTAGGAATATTTCGCGTTTTCTTTTAAAACAACAAACGCTTGACTGCTGCAGGTATAGTCACTGTGTTGCAGCCCTATAGAGTTCATTATTTTTGGTAGACGTTCACTGACTTGCTGGAGACTAAAACTAGATAAAGAAAAATTGATTGGAAGGCTGCTTGAAACCGAGTCCTACCGTATCGCGAATTCATAGGTAAGAACAGGTAAAGGTGAAATCAATTTGACGGCGCAGCTCTATACTGGGAAATCCACACGCACTGGTTCGTACTGCAGATATAGACTACTAGCCCCACTACACTAGGGGTATAAGAATATCAATTAACCCCTTAAACTACTAACCCGAGTATATTCGCAGAGCAATTCCTGATGTTTGTGTTATTCCTACTAAACTGTAAATACCTATATATATATATATATGTAGTACTTTAAGTGGTTAACGTTGGCGTTCTTATGCTCTGGGCAATTGTCCGTTGTGCATAGGTGTCGAGATAGAATATGCAGTATACGATAACGGTGTTTAATTTTTCGATTGGGTAAGAGCTTTAAGAAAGGTGCAGTGATAACTTCAGATTACTTAGAGCACAACGCATACATGCACATAGGCAGGGACTGTCCACACTGTAAGCAGGTCAGTCCTCTGCTCCAATGACCTTTTAACGATAGCGAGCTACTGTTATTCCGGGCCTGAAGCCCAGGGTCTGCTATGTGTGTGGGTCTAAGAAAGAGAGAGCTCAACAAGATACCTCAGTGGAATGCAATCCAATGAGATTTCCAAAATAGTCCCCAAGTAATCCACAAATGAGACATAGCGCCGTTGCAGTGCTGGTGCCCTGCTTAGTTTTGAAAATGTATACTTGATTGAGCAACAGATTCTACAAAAGTTTTGAGTTCTTTAGGCGTGTTAGATTCGTCCGCTTTTATCGAGCTAATCTAACATGATTAGCTACATTTTATCAGCAGTGCCAGTTCCAAGAGACAGGTTCTGCATTTGGGAATGAGCTATATAAACGTTAATCGCCAACCGTGTATGTTTAAAAATGCTATAAAAAAAATAATCGTGAGTGATAGCTCATGGCCATATTTCGTGTTAACAAGCATCTTTTTAGCAAAAATTGTGATATTTTTGTTGTTAAAAACGATTTTAATATTTTGTACTCATTGATTGTGGTGTGCAGCCCAGACGATTTTACTTTTAGAACCTTCAGGTTTTTGAAAACCTGTTGACTGCCGTTGTATTAGCTTAGATTAGATAGCTAGCGATAGATGAACCATTTGGCCCATGCCCAGAGAGGGGCATGGCCTTCTGCAAGCGAATGTCAAGAAAAAATCAGATGTTCTAGGCCGAAACCTTGTGCCAAATTTAAATATACTCATCCTCAGATTATTAGAAAACTTTATTACAGCACTGTTTTATATAATCTGACTAGCGATTGTGTTAAAATGTTCAGAAAGCCAAATTTTTACTCGTTAAATCAAATTGCTAAATAAATGCTGGTATGGAGTTTTTATTGCTACATTAAATGAATCTGTTACTCGAAATAAAGTAATAAAATATGAATCAAACATATGTGGAATTTAGTACATGATGTAAAAAAATTCTGTTTAGTAGTTAATAAGCCTATGAGCATCCCATCACGCCTGTGCCAAGTAGGCACAGGTAGACACTGAGGCGTGCTGTCCGGGATCTACAAGGCCATCTCAAGTAGACTGCTGTAGACTAAGTGGCATCCAGCAGGTATGCTAACGAGTAGATGGTAGACTAAGCGGCACCGTGGTGCGAACACTACCAAAAAAGGAACGTCCATCTGTAGCAGGAAGATATCGAGGAAATTCACCTCCATTGAACAGGAAGGCTGAGCTCAAACATGAGTCATGGGGACCATACTTCATGGTACGGTCGGGGCGAGGAAGAGTAAATGCTAGGTAGGTAAACAGATGTGTCTTGTCAATTGGAGACTGTGTCACTAATTATCAAGAGTGCGTTGTCTACGAATAGCAGTTGACATCATTTATAGCTATGTACTATAGGATTCATGTCCTCGGAATATGCGTAGGTAAATAGTGTCGCAATACTTACTAGTACAGTGATGGTCAATAATTACTATTATTAATATTGTCTTCACAGCTAGGAAAATGTTGCAGAGAGGTATGGTCTTACACCCTTTCAAGAAAAAAAGCATGGAACTATTTACTGATCTTTTTAAATTTGCATGTAATAAAATACAATGTCTATATTTTAAGCAACTTACAGTTTAATTAAGAGGCCTTTGAACATATACGATAAACATTTATAGGCTTCGATTGCCAGTTGCCCTGCACATGTTGCCATGAGATATTATTCTTGGGCTACATGCACACTGGCTATGTTCAAACTTTCTCTTTGCACTACACACGGCTGCAGATGGAAGTTTGTCCAGATAGTCGTTACAACACGAGCCAACATACTGGCTTATGAGGGATCATAGTCCCGAGATATGTTGCTCTTTGTCGTCATGAGGAGAGAAGAGAAGCCTTAGGTCGAGTAGAGACTCTGAGCCAGCTGTCCTTGCAGATGGTTCAATCGAACTCCAAGCGTTCCTTGGGCCAGTCACAGGAAGGGTTCCTCCAGCCGGTGGGTTGTGATTTCCTGATGGTTCGTGAAGTATTGCTAGCAGTTGCTTGGGACTGTAGTATTTCAGTTCACTTACTTTTTTCCATGCTTTTTTTGTCTCCGTAGATTGGGATGAGTAGGGTACTGCTAGCACTGGCCTTTAGGGAAGGGCTTGGCAGTTCACAATGGGAGTAACTGGTCTAAGTGCTGCAGCTTATGTCCGCCCATTCACACTGGAGACTGGTAGGGGCCGAACTCGTCAGTGCAGTCTGTGTTTCCTGCCCTGGTCATTTTCGGCCTGGAGTTCGTTGCCGGGAGCAGCTTTCGGTCGTACTGGTCTGCGGGCGTTTAAGTCAGCTGTTAATGGCATTCTGATCGCTTTTCCTTGGAAATGATTGGGCTTTTTGGTGTTGCATAATACTTTATTTGGGTTGTAGTACATGTCCGTCGAGGCCCGAGTGTGAAGTTTTAATGATAATAATAGTAAAGGGTTGGAAGAAGTCATGATACAGGAACACACATACCGTACATGCACGCAGTTTTGTTAATGCATACATTCGCATATTGTGTATGCGTTACGTTAATAAAGTATTTAACAATGATATGAAGCAAATAGGGATCGGTGAATGCACGTATGAAACTGTTCCGTTTCATTACCTCGATCATATGTTTATGAAGCGCTGCTGCTTCAGAATAACCCACTCGTGAGGCCCCTTCCACTCATTACTCTTACTAAGAGCGCCAAAGAAAGACCCGTGAGAGCGGGTCTGAGATATCATACGGATAGTTGTAAGTAGTGAGTAATGCACTGAGATGGCCGCTTTTTAGGGTAACCTACCCTCGCGGCTCCCGTCGCGCGTGAGCTTCCGGTTTATTACGGCCAATGCACTACCGGTTTAGCGGGGGTCTGGGGGGCGCAAACCGGAAGTAGGCGGGGCCTGGGAAACCGGAAGGGGCGGCGCGATGACCCGGCGATGTGAGGGGAACCTACCCTCAAAAAGTACTATCTCGTCGCATTACTCACTACTGTTGTAGGACCCAATATTTTCACGGCCTATAGGAGACAGCCCGTAGGCTAATCCGGAACTGATGGTGGAGGAACGTGGACACGATCATTAGGATTTTTTTTCTGGCACAGACTACGCCATACCTGACACCGATAGTCCACTGCACCAGACTTTGCGATCCCCTCTTGGCAAATGAGTTCTAGGGTTGATGTGGTAATTCCGGGAGAAAATTTTCCCTTTTTGGAAGTCCTCAGATAAAATATCAATTTTTTTATTCATTGTGACGCAGTGAAGGTATTAGTTGGCAATATACAAATTCAACAATAAAGACCATCGATGGAAGACAACATTAATTATGAAGATTTTTACGTCGGTTTTGGGGACTTCAAAATGAAAGATGATCACCCACAGATGACCTACATTTGCATTTCTTGATGATACATAAATTCCTTGCACGCATCACCATGAACAGTTGTCTTCTGATTTGAGGGTCTTACGTTAATTACAAAAAATTTTATTAAAGTTTCATCAATGAGCCATTGTGAATAACGAATATCAAGTAGACCGGCTGGTATTGGGTAAACCGTGTTTCTTTGAACATTCAGGCGGTGGAAATGAATTGGTTCTTCTTCACCCTGCACCAATATGAAAGCCGAGAGTGAAGAACAAGCCGTAGTTGTTCTTCCCGTAGTTGTTCTTCCCGTAGTCGTTCTTCCCGTAGTTGAGCAGCACTATCGACCGGACCGACCTTTCCATGGCGAGAGGAAGCTGCGATGGATGCCAATTTCAGCCAACTATTGCTCCAGTAAAGGCGCGTTTGAAGCCTCCATTTGAAACAGCTAATCAATCCAAGCTTTGAGAGAGTTAATCTAACGCAATTTTGAGGAAGATAATTTAATTCACGTTTTCTGAGAGGCAATCTAATTTGAGATATGTTAATTTGAGATAGTCTTATTTGACATAATCTGGTTTGAGAGAGATACTCGAATCTAATGACGTTCAAGTTATCTAGTACTTACCTTTGAGCCGCAGATTCACCCCTTTTGGATGGTGTCTTTGGCGGTAGATGCTCTACCTATTTTTTTTAAATGACCTCAAAATGCGTAGGGCAGAATATCTGCATTTTATTTGTAGAAAAGCATCCCTAAGTCAATAAGAAGAAGTTAGGTTTCACTGTGCACTACTCACATCACATTGTCCGTTCAGCAAAGTCACTTATTTTGCACATAAAAATTGATTAAAATAATAGGAAAATAAAGCCCTTGAGCAATCGTTGCTCTCATTATTATTATTATTTATTGAACATTTGTGTCTCCACAGGCGGGAGGTGTTCTTGGATTATTATATTACAGCTTACATTAAAAATTGTGTGTACATTAATTTGTTAGAAATATTACAGCTATATATTCACAACCTNGGGGGGGGGGGGGGGGGGGGGGGGGGCGCAAATAGGAAGTGGGCGGGGCCTGGGAAACCCGAAGGGGCAGCGCGATTACCCGACGGCGCGAGGGGAACCTACCCTCAAAAAGTACTATCTCGTCGCATTACTCACTACTGTTGTAGGACCCATTATTTTCACGGCCTATAGGAGACAGCCCGTAGGCTAATCCGGAACTGATTGTGGAGGAACGTGGACACGATAATTAGGATTTTTTTTTCTGTCACAGACTACGCCATACCTGACGCCGATAGTCCACTGCACCAGACTTTGCGGTCCCCTCTTGGCAAATGAGTTCTAAGGTTGATGTGGTAATTCTGGTAGAATATTTTCCCTTTTTGGAAGTCCTCAGATAAAACATCAGTTTTTTTTTTTATTCATTGTGACGCAGTGAAGGTATTAATTGGCAATGTACAAATTCAGCAATAAAGACCTTCGATGGAAGACAACATTAATTATAAAGATTTTTTCGTCGGTTTTGGGGACTTCAAAATGAAAGATGATCACCCACAGATGACCTAAATTTGCATTTCTTGATGATACATAAATTCCTTGCACGCATCACCATGAACAGTTGTCTTCTGATTTGAGGGTCTTACGTTAATCACAAAAATTTTTATTAAAGTTTGATCAATGAGCCATTGTGAATAACGAATATCAAGTAGACCGGCTGGTATTGGGTAATCCGTGTTTCTTTGAACACTCAGGCGGTGGAAATGAATTGGTTCGTCTTCACCCTGCACCAATATGAAAGCCGAGAGTGAAGAACAAACCGTAGTTGTTCTTCCCGTAGTTGTTCTTCCCGTAGTTGTTCTTCCCGTAGTTGTTCTTCCCGTAGTTGTTCTTCCCGTAGTTGAGCAGCACTATCGACCGGACCGACCTTTCTTTGGCGAGAGGAAGCTACGATGGCTGCCAATTTCAGCCAACTATTGCTCCAGTAAAGGAGCGTTTGGAGCCTCCATTTGGAACAGCTAATCAATCCAAGTTTTGAGAGAGTTAATCTAACGAAATTTTGAGGAAGATAATTTAATTCACATTTTCTGAGAGGCAATCTAATATGAGATAAATTCATTTGAGATAGTCTTATTTGACATAATCTGGTTTGAGAAAGATACTCAAATCTAATGATGTTCAAGTTATCTAGTACTTACCTTTGAACCGCAGATTCACGTCTTTTGGATGGTGTCTTTTGGCGGTAGCCGATCTACCTAATTTTGTTGAAACGACCTCAAAATGCGTAGGGCAGAATATCTGCATTTTATTTGTAGAAAAGCATCCATAAGTCAATAAGAAGAAGTTAGAAGAAATGTTTCACCGCGTACTACTCACATCATAATGTACGTTCAGCAAAGTTACTTAATTTTTGCATAAAAATTAATCCAAATAATTGGAAAATAAAGCTCTTTATCAATCGTTTCTCTGATTAATAAATAGTTTTTAACTCTTAAAAGAAAAAAGTTCCAAATAGCAGCAACTAATAATCTCGACGAAAATCTATGGACGGCTTGTAGATCAGTCGATGTGCAGCTGTTCCATGTGCTATGAAAAGAAAGCAGCTCATAAAAAAAATGAAACCTCAGAACAAGTCTTCCAGCTTTTAGCCAATAGTGTCAGTGGAGAGAGGTGGAATTCGTCAGTCTCTCAGAAACGTGCTGATCCCAAATTTTGTATGGTTTGAGATGTAGCGACTCTAAGAATCCACGCACAATGTACCTAATGGAGAATCCTTGGAGATGTAGGTGCTGTACGCATCCATGATCACGGTAAGCCCACATGATCAGTATATACTGGAGATGTAAAGAAGATGCATCCAAATACGTACATGTTAGGCATAATTCAGTGCCATTGGCGATATGGAAAGTTTAAGCTTCTGCTGGATATGGACACGGTAATTCCAGACTCAGCATTGGAGATATAGAAAAGTACTCGTCCAAAGACACAGCAGGTAACACTATAGTACCATTCGAGTATTCAATGATACTGTACCAACGCATCCACAGACTCAGTAAACCAAATTCATCATGCAGTAGATGAGTAGGAGTCCCACACGTCCGCAGACATTGTAGGCCCAAATTACCATGGCCCGTTTTCAATGGAGATTAGTCTCCAGCACCTCTTCCGCATGGTACCTCCTGATGACCTCCAGGCAGTGGCGGCGCGGGTAGACGCAGTGGCGCTGCTCCTGCCACGTACCAACATTCCTGGTAGTACCCGGAACACGTGCTGTTAAATCAATGCTTCTGTTAGCGCCGCCGTCTGCGGTCGTCTTCGTTGAGCAATAAGGCGAGTATGTTGGCGGTGTCTAATTTTAGCGCAGACAAACATCCTTGTAATTAGTGAGCGGCGAGCGCTGGTGGAGTGGGCACAAAATAAGTCTTATCTGCCGCAACATCTCGCCACCAGGCAATATTAAAAAGTTGTCTCCCACTCAAACGTATACGGTCAGACGTCACAAAAAAATAAAAAAAAAATATTCACACACTTCAGGAAAATAATTTACATGTAGTTGTATAATGAATAGGATTTTGTAGCTAATTTTTGGTCAAGTACTGGAATTTTTCTTTCTGCTATGTATACATTATGTATCTAATGACAATTATGAATAGAAAGGCAGTGTGTACATATTATTGCCTGACCCTGTATGTACTGGGGCAAGACTGCTTAAATACACGTAAGCTTCCGTAGAGACACTATGATTACCTCCGCCAAGGAGGTAATGTTTTCGTCGTATTTGTCTCTCTGTCTGTGTGTTTGTCTATCTGTCTGTCTGTCACTAAGATAACTCAAAAAGTTCTGAACCGATTTGGACGAAATTTATAGGGATTGTTAGGTATGTTAGGAGAAACAGATGATTAACTTTTGGTGGAGATATGTACATCCGTTTATTTGTTTGTTTACTTGTTTTTCTGCCTCATTTTCTCTATGCCATAGCTCAAAAAGTTACGGATAGAATTTTATGAAATTAACATGAGTTGTTAGGTATATAATAAAGAGTAAATGACCAAATTTTGGTAATGATTCGTTTGTTCGTTCGTTTATCACTATTTTTAAATTTATGCTTGTTAGCACAATAACTCAAAAAATAATGAATGGATCTTTATGAAATTTATCGGGGTTATTAGTAATGTTAAAGGACATAAATGATCAAATTTTGGTGCAGATCGATTTGTTCGTTTGTATGTTTGACTCATGTTTGTCTTAACGTTTGTTAGCAGTATAACTCAATACGTTATGAACGGATCCTCAAGAAAATTACGCAAGCTGTTATTACTATCAAAGGGCACAAATGATTAGATTTTGGAGTTTATACCAGGAAAATTATGGCTTCAGAGCCAATTTGAATTTTTTGCTACCATTGCCTCGCTTGGCGGAGGTATGCGCTCTTAGAGTGCTCTAGTTTATTATCATATCCATTCCTACAGCACGTGCTGTATGAAATTAACGTTAATTAACGTTAAGACAAAACGTTTCGGCAGGCCTTATATGTAAGTATATCTGCTAGACCAAACGTTGGGCATGACCACACGTTTAATCAGGCTTATTTCGTGCTGTGCGGGGCACAGATATGCCGTGTTATGGTGCTGTGTTGGGTACAGAGCTGCCGTGTTATGGTGCTGTGTGGGGCACAGAGCTGCCGTGTTATAGTGCTGTGTTGGGTACAGAGCTGCCGTGTTATGGTGCTGTGTGGGGCACAGAGCTGCCGTGTTATAGTGCTGTGTTGGGTACAGAGCTGCCGTGTTATGGTGCTGTGTGGGGCACAGAGCTGCCGTGTTATGGTGCTGTGTTGGGTACAAAGCTGCCGTGTTATGGTGCTGTGTGGGGCACAGGGCTACCGTGTTATGGTGCTGTGTTGGGTACAGAGCTGCCGTGTTATGGTGCTGTGTGGGGCACAGAGCTGCCGTGTTATGGTGCTGTGTTGGGTACAGAGCTGCCGTGTTATGGTGCTGTGTGGAGCACAGAACTACCGTGTTATTGTGCTGCGCGGAGCACAGAGCTGCCGTGTTATGCTGCTGTGTGGGGTACAGAGCTGCCGTGTTATGACCAAGGCTAGCTGCCCAGCATGAATACGAAAGAAGCCTCTGCAAAGTCATGCCAGAGGATCAAATTTATTCACCCTTCAGGGTCACCCGAGTGCCTCTGCTTCTCCCAATGATTCATTGAAAGCTGCGCGCTGCTCATTACCTCGCAATTGCCCCATTCAGGTCATGCATGAAATTATAGCTTCTTGAGGCCTGGGCTTTTTCACTGGCTCCGTATAACTGATACTGGCATTCTTAGAAGTGCGTACCAGTGTTAAGGCCGTCTACCTCTTTCAAATTTTCATGCATGGCTTATAATTATACTCGAACTGTAAAAAAGAAACAATCAGTGCTCCACAGACCCTTTTGTGCAGTCGTTCGCTCTGCGAACTGTATACCACCTTGTGTATATTCTGTTGTATACGCGTACAACCTGATCCATTTTAAGCATTTCTTTTGCTATTTTAATGAGAAAAATCTGTCGGAAGGCCGATGCAGCGGACGTGCAAACGTTCATAACGAAAACAGAGCGGTTGCCATTAAAGAGAAATATCTGAAACCTTTCACCTCAGGTGGAAAAATTATTACTACAACAGATTGGCATATGTATTTTCCTCGAACCCTCCGCATTATTACAACTGAGGAAAAATATACACTGCAAAATGCCGGATTCAGGGCAAAAAAAATGGATAATCGTACTTATATTTTGTGCTTGGTGGAGATGCAGGCATCGGCGTATCGTCAAAAGAATACAGACTTAGGTTTGGTATTCTGAATCCAGCTTCAGCTCAAAGTTGAGTTGGTAGACACTGCGTCAGGTTTTGTCTACCATGTGCCTACACACAGAGAATGCTTTTTTAGCCAATGTTGCAAACTTCTTTATCCAAAAACATTTGTGCTCTTTAGATTTGCAAAACATAATCATGCTGCATTTAATCGGAGACTTAGCAGTTTTGGTTTTCAGTAAGAGAGAGTTTCTTCTTGAGCTGTTGATCGCACTAAACTATTGAGGGATCCCTTCGTCCACCGGGCTGCAGATTGCAGTGAGGGTGCAGCTGGTGTATTCTCTGTGTCTTCAATCAAGTCTGCGCGTTATGCTGAGTTAAACTCCATTTGGCCCCGGCAATTGATGAAGCCTGTAGATGATACTTAAATATACTCTTAGTCTCACTCCGCGGGTGGAGAAGAGAACATAATAGGTACAGATACGGAGTATATCGTTTCGCCAATTCAACTTTCAAAATTTGTTGAAACATGCTGTAGAGGATCCATTGATAGTCTCTTGGGGCTATCACGCTGGACTGAAATATTTTGAAGGTCATCAGCAGGACTGATAAAACATGGAGGTCAAGTCATCATCTGAGACTGATACAAGGTAACAGTCATCATCTAAGACCTATATGACTTGGAAATTATCATCTGAAGCTGATCTAAGTTGGACGATATCAGCTAGGACTGACATAACTTGGTAGTCATCATCTAAGCCTGATACAACTATCATTTATCATTTCGGACTGATGAAACCTTAGAAGCCTTAACTTAGGAGTTATATAATCCGGCCGGAGGCAGTTATCTACACACAGAGACTCAACCAGTCAAGCAAGCACATTGGGTTATCAGTAGCAAAGAAATTAGTTCCTCGCACTAAATATCATACTCATAATTACTGAAGATCTCTTACCGTCAAAAAGGAAATTGCTTCCATGTTACTTATAGGAACATACCAAGCTATTCTATATGTTTGTTTGTAAACTAAAGCATAACTTCTGTGGTCTTTACAATCTACGTGTTTAGTGCTCTCTAGTCCTCACAGACGACTGTGTTTGGTTCCTTTTTGGTTCTCACAAACAAATGTTTGGTTCTTTTCTGTCCTCACAACCACTGTGTCTGGTCGAAGCATTCGGCATATTTAGTAGAGATTTCTCTGCGTGAAGGACCAATAATTCATGATATGATCAACGACTGATATTTCTTGGGGCCCTAACTAAACACTGGCCCACTTGCTGGCCACTGTCTAAAAAAGATGAGAAAAAAAGAGCTTCCGACAAGGAAATTGTGCTAAAATACGTAGGGCCGCACAGCCGACGTGGTATCCTTGAAGTGCCGGTGAGCGCCAAAGAGCAGTCATCAATGGATCGCCTTCAATGGAGTATTTTCGAGTGGCAGGCGAGTCGTATGAAAAACAGAACTTGTATAAAAAAACTCGAATGAAAAAAAAAAAGAAACTTTACTGCGAGGCGAAACAAAACACTCTTTACATGACATACAACGGCTCGTATCAACTTGTACGAGGAGTCTAACTCTAGTCTAGCAAGTTCTTGTGCCTATTCTCCCAATTTTTTTTTATAATTTTAGCTTACTCCCCAACTCGTGTTTGTCTGTCTTGCATCACATCACAATACACCGAATATCGGTACGTATATCAGCAATATGCGATTTTTTACCTCCGCCAATTAAGGAGGTTATGTTTTCATCGTGTTTGTCTGTCTGTCCATTGGTTTGTCTGTCTGTAACCAAGATAACTCAAAAAGTTATGAACCGATTTGGACGAAATTAACAGGGATTGTTAGGTATGTTAGGAGGAACAGATGATTAACTTTTGGTGAAGATATGTCCATCCGTTTGTTTGTTTGTTTGTTTGTCTGCCTCTTTTTTCTCAATGCTATAATTCAAAAAGTTATGGATGGATTTTTATGAAATTAACTTGAGGCGTTAGGTATATAATAGACAGAAGATGACAAATTTTTAGTAATGATCCGTATGTTCGTTCGTTTGCCAATGTTTTCAATTTTATGCTTTTTAGCACAATAACTCAAAAAATAATGAATGGATCCTTATGAAATTATAGGGGTTGTTATTAATGTTAAAATACATAAATAATTAAGTTTTGGTCCAGACCGGTTTGTTCGTTTGACTCATGTTTGTCTTAACGCTTGTTAGCAGTATACTCAAAAAGTTATGAACGGATCTTCAAGAAAATTGCACAAGCTGTTATTACTATCAAAAGGCACAAATGATTAGATTTTGTCGTTTATACAACGAAAATTATAGTTTCAGAGCCAATTTGAATTTTTTGCTACCGTTGCCGCGCTTGGTGGAGGTATGCGCTCTCAGAGTGCTCTTGTACTTTATTTGTTTACCACATATTTCTGAAACGCTTACAGAGCAAGTAACCTTATTTTAAGAGTCTTCTTCATTTAGAAGCAAGCGAAGTCACAGTACGACTACTGTATTATGCTCAGCACTGGTCTGCTTCAGCAGATGTACTATCTAAATTCAGGATATCAACCAGCGTTTCATTGTCTTTGTATTATGAACTTAGTGTCTCAATTACAGCTACGAACTCTAAAACGGATTTCCCTTCGAGTTTTCTCCCTTAAAATTGGTGCCTCATTTAGATTTTCACTCTGAAATTGGTCTCTCATTAAGGTTTTTTTACCCTAAATTTTGTATCTCATTAGAGCTTTCTGCCTCAAAAGATTCCAGCTGCACAGGACTGTGGAGGACCCGCACTGTTCGCTGTTCATCCAAGCATAGCTCATTAGTGGCGCCTGTACAGCGGGTCGGCCGCGGCTCTTGTGCTGAAACCGCTTGTTCCTTTCTGATTTGCGCTGCATGTAATGTCAACATAAGTCAATATTTGCACAAACGCGCAGTAAGGCAGGCACCGGGCATTAGAGAAGGGAATAAAGAAAGAAAAAGAAAAATCAGAGTCTTTGTTGTCTGTTGCGCATAACTGGATATTATTGAGCGTATACAGCAGCCTGGAGGCTTACATTACCTAAATGATATATATAGCATCGGCAGTAAAACAATGATGTGGACTGACCTGTGTCGAAAAAGTTACAAAAGCTTTTTAATTTGGGAGTCACAATTTCAGATTTATCAAAATGAAGACACAAGCAGTAAGAAACATCGTCTTTTCGTCAACACAAAATCGAATTACTCTTAAGTGTCCGACTTCACCAGGAGATCAATTTCAAAGAAATCCCAATTTATTGCAAAAAGAAGCATGTTGATATCTGTAAAGTGTGGTATGATAATCGTATATGCAAACTGAAATTACATCTCGAATAATGATTTAAATTATGGACTAAAAGTACTTGAATTATAAACAGTTTAGCATTTAGAATCATATATGGATTGGTTCTGTAAACTACATTTGCTAGGAGCAACGAAGTGATTAATACCGGCTATCAAAATGTGTTTCAAGTTATTGTATACTAGTTGTATTTACTAGCGTATATCCGTGAAAATTAACTGTACTGATGGAACATTTAAAACCTCGTTGCAGAAAAAATGTAAGCCGTACATAATATGTCGACACGCTTATTGGTTTTGTATTCTGTGACTGTGCGGATCCCAAAAAACTTCAAGATATTATATTTCTCCCACTGCCGGCAGCATAGACCCCTCTTCTCCCACGATATATCACTAGCATAGTGCCTCCAAAGTCGACATCATAGATACCGCCTATTCTCTATTATGCAGCACCATATAGCTTTCACTGCTAGCAGCACAAATGCCTGCTAGTTCCTGATAATTTTGATAAATTTCCTCTACTGCCTGTAGCATAAATACTCAGAGCCGGGACTACCGAATGAAATTCGGTATTTCGGCAGCACCGGCGGTATTTTCATCTACCGAAATACAGAATCTTTTTTGAAACTTCTTCCAATACCGAATGGATATACCGAATGACTTTTTTTGGTACATTTGAATTTCCCGGGCCGACAAAAGAAGCTTCTTACCCCTATATGACCCACCGTCTTTCTTGGAAGACATTAGGAAAATCCCATTGATTTTCGTTTAATTCAGCTTTTTCACGCTGTATTGCACTTTAATGAAGAGAAGAGATGCTGAGCTGTGAGAATTGAACGTAGTGTGTCATAATGTTTCGGTCACCCAAGTGTCACGTCCTTCCGAACTTAGTGCAGCGTGAACTGCCAATGAGTGATCATACGCTACGCATATTTCTGTTAACTTCCTTACCAATCGTGAATATAGAGTGCCACAATAATTCATGCACTGCAAAAACGTTTCAGCATTCCTTTGAAGAAAACGTATAAAAAACTTTGTTTTATAAAATGATAGGAGTAAATTTTCTAGTGTCCTTCGCGTAATACAGTGGGCTGTTCTACCAAAATTTTCATGTTAAGCAAATGCTCCACCAAGATTCTATACTACCTCGCCCACATGCCGCATTGCAGGAGTTGTTGCTAAAGAAACAGCTTGGTGCTGCATGATGATGATGTTGAAGATGCTTCTATTACAATTGAACTAGATGAGCCTATTATGAAGTTCATTTATATTGATTTCTGAATTTATTATATGATATCAATCAGTATGAGCTATACATTAATTCATTTTGTGAGGAGCTCTGGAACATTCTTGTAGATTTATTCTGTTGAAGCCATATTACCTCTTCTTGTAGAATAATTTCACTCTCAAAGCTTCAATATTGTGTTTACCATTCTTTGCACATTTCAAATATTATAAAGTATGTTTATGAATTATCATTACATATAAATAACAATAAGCGATGCATCAGCGCGGTTCTGATGAGTTCTGAAACATTATTGCAGATTGCATCACCTTAATACTATGTCCATATGTATAATGAATTTTTTTTTAATCTTCATGCCCGGTGGGCATGTGTCCTCTGTTTTATAAGCAGCTTGGTGGCGTTCTTGCCCCTAAGCTAGCACTGAGTGATCTTTCGGCGCCTGAAACGGTAAGGAAACTTTCCCCGTTGTCGGCATACTGCGAATATTACTCCCATTCCCGAGGGTCCAGTGTCGCCCCATGTCGCCAACTTCCGGGCTCTTACGCTGAGGCCCATTTTACCGAAAGTGCTCGAGTAATTGGTCGCTTGTACGCTTGGTCGTTTTAATGAGGTTATAGGTTTGCTGCCTGCTGGTCGGTTTGCGTATAGAACTGGTTTGGGTTGTTGTGACGCCTTGATGTCGGTGGCACACCATTTAGTCAGGAGTAGAGCAGGCTTCATGCCTGCTTTCTTCTTAGATTGCTGGACAAATTACCGAAATATTACGGAATTCCGTAAATTTTACGGGAAAATCCCTGGCAGCAATAATGCCAAGAAAATTTCGTAAAATTTACTGATTTTTTTCAGTGTACAGGATAGCAATCGGGCAAACCATGCAGGGTATGGCTTAATAATTTCAAGCTACCAGACGGCCCGTGACCCGTTGGGTCATTATTACGATTGTCTCTGCTTTCGTAAAAAAAAGAGAGAAAAAAAACATTTGTTATTCAGCTGGTCATAGGCCACACGCTATTCGGCCGTCCACTCCTGCCCGTACGGGCCACTAGCAACTGATTTTTTGCTTCTTTAACGAATATTCAACACGAGGCTGTGAGCAAATTTAATTTTATGTTACATTTTCCAGTTGTATTTCCCGTTGCACCTTTGAATTTTGCGCTCCCGTTCTTGCGGCCGAGCTCAGGTTTAAGTTACGTATCACAGATACAATCGAATTAAATCTTCTTCCCTGGATTATCTGTCTATCTAAAAGCGAAGGATCTGTGTGCCAACAAGTCACAAGCAGATAAACAAGCAAGGTTCACAATCTTTAGATATAGGCTTTCAGGCAAAATGTGTTCATTTCGAGAAGCCTTCCGAATAATAATAAAAAAACACTGAAAACAAAAGAGGTTTCCTGAGGCACTTATTTTCTGCCGTGAATTAATGACGGAACGGGACATAATTTCTTTGATAACTATACCATCAAATTCCCTCCGGCAGTACAAATACCACATATCGTTTTCTTCGTCGCCTTTCCTCCACTTCCCTTGACTTACTAATATGGGAGGCGGTGCAGTGAGGCCGCTGGGCAGAGGCTTGTCTTCATTTTGTACTCACCCTCTAAATTTAGGGCTTAAGACAATGCATACTCACGCCTGGCTATAAACCATAAGCTATAGACCTTGTCTAGTCATAAATGGCAGCAGAGAACATTATAGCCAGAATTTTCACGGGGGTAAAGAATTCTCGACTATTAGATATACAAGAATATATAAAGATATATACTGTTTCATATTTCGATACTTCATTATATTTCATCGTACAGTACTATCTTAGGACTCATGTTTTAGAGCTTACACGTTGTGATGTTTACCGCTGCCAAGCACAGTGATCCGCAAATGCTGGCTTATGGAAATTAGTGCTGATGCAATTATAAATCATTACTCAATAAACGTTTGATGGAAGTTGTTGGCATGACTGGCCGAAATAAATACGCCAGACCCTTTCGACCTTTTACGGGCAGAAAAGGTCCTGTAATGAAAGTTGTGGCGTTATGAGTTTGGAGAGCCGCGAACGTTAGATTGGAAATGCATACAAGTTAAGCAGCACCATGAAAATACAGTTCAATAAAGAAAAATTCCCTGAAAACTTTTAGTTCCTGCTGTATCCTGGACACCAGCAGTTGAACCATCAGGATCGCAATTTGGCGGCAATAAAAAATAAAAATGCTTTGGCTTCTGCTCAGTGTGAAGGTTCAACTACCACGAAGAAATTCAGCTACGGAAAACAGCTAAATTGATAATGTACGATACGAACGAAAACTCCATCCAAGTTGAGCCTCTCGTACTCCTCTCTCAAAAGAATATAAAATAGTAGCTACCACAAATACTTTTGTAAGCGATGCGGGCTTCAGAAAATGCCGTAGTTCAAGCATATTCCAATAGTATCAGCTATATTTACGGTCTCCTCATCTTGTTATTCAGTATATGATTTTCTCCTATCTAAATCCTCAACATCGTGCCGCAGAGACGGCCCAACCAAGCAAGCGAGGGAGCAAGCAGCAAACTCCGTTTTGTTACATAGTGGATACATAGTTCATGAATAGTGGATGGTTTCTTAATTATAGATCACCTGATAGATGTATGCGATTCAATTAAACTATTTCGGCCATCTCATACTGCCACTACAGTTGGCTATGTATTTACTAGAGGGCCCAGCCGTCAAAAATGACGGCAAAAATTTTGTGATTGAGCTTTTTATTGTTCCGGTTCCCAGTATAGGTTATGCTGTATTATAGGTCTCATCCCTGCAGGTCTGATCTTCCATTAGTGAAACGCAAGCTGTACAACCATGAGTTTTGCGATAGCAAAATATCCCCCTGAAAGATAAGGAGGGAATATCAGCTTGGAATTGATCAAGTGTTAAGTTGCACTAAGAAAATAATAGTTCAGTCAAAAGAATTCACTGGAAATGCGCAGGGCTCACCACCGTATTGCGGATACCAACTGATTATTGAACCTCCAGCGTCGAACTTTGGCTGCCATGTAAATTCAATATAAAAAGGCGTCTGCTCAGCGTGAAGATTCAACTACTTCGATATCATTCAGCAATGAAAGCGGGGACCCAGAGGCTTGGGATCCAGAGCTCGCGATCCAGAGGCCGGAGATCCAGAGCTATATTTGTCACCGGTACTCCAAGCGCTGAAATTGTATGGTATCTCAACTTGTTTTTCAGTACATGAATTTTCTCCTATTACACTCTAGATCTGCGTGACGGAGAGACTGACCAACATTGGAGCAAGCAAGCAACGGAGGGAGTAAGAGAGCAAGCAAGCGACCAACAACTGTGTTTTATTATATAGTGGATTTTTCGTTTCGATTTCATTAGTCTGTTACAATTCAAAACAGATCAAAGTAGTCTTCCTCAGAGCTACCCGTATTGTGCATCCCTCCCGGTATCGTGGATACCAGCGCAGCTCTCGGGTGACATTTACTGCGAACACGCGTGAGTTAGTGCGAGTGATGCCAATAAATAGCGGCCAAATTCACGAATGATGTTCAGACGCCTGTGGGTTCGCCGGAAATGGACATCCGCAAATGGAACTATTGGGCAAGAAACACGAGCTTATAAATACTGTTCGCCCGAAAGGACAAGAAGGTGTGCTCGAGGTTATGTAGGAGGAGAAGCGTGTCAGTGCATGGGAAGCCTTCCAGGACTTTCGCAATGTCTTCCATAAACATGCATGGAGACCTGCCAAGGTGTAGTACAGCTATTTAAATGATGAAGATTGGCAAGTACTGGCTTCGTGGAGTTCCGTCGGTATGAATATGCAAGTAAATTGTGTAAATACTGTTATCTTGTGATGCTGACCGTCAAGAATATCGTGCCGGTGCTATGAAACCAGAAAAATTATTTGAACTTGCCATTTACTTTTTCCAACATTTAACAATGATCGTTGTATGTTGCAACATGCAGTTGTTCCGTAGCAGACAGTTGACGCATTGTCTTCGGTTGTGAAAATAATTAAAAGGAACAAGTAAAAGTCTTTGTGCACATACACAATTTATACATATATAAATACCTACATATATACATCTAGACACAGGGTACTCATAGTGGTGGGATGCTACATGGCTGAGCTTGCATGGGGAAGTTCACATGTTCGTCTCCCTGCAAGGCAGGTGAATTTTTGTGATACTCAAATTACGGTGTCAGCGTTTCCGGCATTCGCAGTCCATTGCGGGGTCACTGACTTCGACAGAAATGCCGAAGGGTCTCGGTCATCACATCAGCCTTCCGCCTCTGACGCCATAGTTCTGGCAAGCTATGCTCGACTACAGCCGTGCACTTTCCTAAGGCCTGGCGGGGCTCTGTCTGTAGCACGAACTAGGGCATGTGGATTTCTAGTTGGTGTTGACTTATACCTTTACCAATCACTACTATTGGAAACACTTGGTGCGAGGGTAATTTGATAGAAACCTAAATTCTAATAATAATCCCATTAGCAAACAAGTGCCAGTGTTCAGCGCAATGAGTTGATGACACTTATTGTTTGACTTACAGGTCGGTTTGCCGCTGGGCAGAACGTGGCGGCCGTGTGGACATACGACCGGGACGAGGGTCACACGCCGGACTTCGTGACGCAGGTGGAGGCCTGGTTCATGGAGGTGGACCAGCATGGCTTCAGCAAAGGGGCTGTGGATCCTTTCAAGTTCTCTAAGCCAACGGGCCACTATACCCAGGTATGCTTTGCCTTGGCCTTACGTGCGCCTGAAACTTACTGTGATTTTACATACCTTTACCTTTGGTTCTCTTTTAGCTTGTGTAAGCCTTTCCTTAACCTTAGCTTCTCCTCTGTAAACGAACTGTGACTTCGCCTTAAATTTACCTTGCCCGATGGGACGTAATTCTAAACTGTAGAGTCTTTATATTTGCTTTTTCATTTCACTTTTAGTTACTCCCATTTTGTCTAAGCGTAGGAGAATCATCAGCAATTTTAAATTAATGAACTTTCGCTTTGATTGGCGTCCCAAGTAACGTCAGGGGAACTAAACAGAGAGGGAAATTTATCCGCGAAGAGAAGTGTAGCTAAAGGGGGGGGGGTGTCGCATTCCAAACATTCCAAACCTTACATGGTGTAAACAGCACTTTAATTAGTGTTTGTATAAAGAAGAAGGAATTCAGCACCCAGTAGATACGCAGGATGATATCTGGCAAGAGTATAAGAACACCGACGTTATTGTTCTTGAAGCCTGATGTCCATCTATCCTTCTGTGACATAAATAAACTTTTTCTTCCAAAAGGCCGGTGTTTGCGAGGGCACAAAATGCGAATCGTTCCGCATAACATTACTGATTACCTGATCTTCGGGTTGCACATTGTTACACTGGTCAGAAAAATATATAAAACTTTAGCCTCCAATGTAGGTTTTTGGGCTGTTGATAAAGCATTTGGATACATTTTAGTGCATTGTTCAAACACGAGAAGTTGCTGTCACAGGCACGTGAACGCTTGCTCAAAGATCGTGGAACGGTTCGCAGTATGTGCACTTGTGGGCAGAAGCCTTTCGTCACCTAAGCAATAGTCGTTCAACGAGCAAATGTTTCGACGGTGATAGATCTTCCTAATTCCATTTCACGAGAGGTAAGTAGGGCAGGGAACTAATTCAGATATTGTACCCGTGCAGCTTGTGTGGGCGGACACGTTGGAGCATCCCACGCCGATGTGGATGATGGTGCTGGGGCCGCCATTGCCGATGTGATTTGAGATGCAGACGTTGATGCCCGGCCCCATTCACCTGACACAACGGCCCCATTCACTTGACACACCGGCCCGTAAGTGGACTGTGTGGTTGGGGTAAGTGAACTGTGTGGCCGGGGTAAGTGGAGTGTGTGGCCGGTTTAAGTGGACTGTGTGGCCGGGGTAAGTGGACTGTGTGGTCGGGGTCAGTGGACTGTGTGGCCGGGGTAAGTGGAGTGTGTGACCGGGGTAAGTTGACTGTGTGGCCGGGGTAAGTGGAGTGTGTGGCCGGGGTAAGTGAACTGTGTGGCCGGGGTAAGTGGAGTGTGTGGCCGGGGTAAGTGGACTGTGTGGCCGGGGTAAGTGGACTGTGTGGTCGGGGTAAGTGGACT
>LQNS02278178.1:1528833-1564467 GCA_001587735.2 Parhyale hawaiensis | reverse complement strand
GATGGACGGCAACAGTGTGGTGGAGGACTTCGCCCACAGCCATGCCCGGCCCACTTCACCTGCCCACCCTATGGAGGTGATGCATCCCGACCCACCGCACATGCAGATGCACGACATGATGCACCACCACGGGTCTATGATGCGCACGGGCCCGTCACAAGCCCTACATAACCAGCGGGGCCACATGATGTTGCCACCACCACCCCTTCCACATAACTTCCCACCCAACCACCTGGCGCACCACAACAACCATGCTCCTCACCAGCAGAATGGTAGGGATTCCACCCTTATGAAGTCCATCCAGGAGCCCTTTGTAGGCCTTGTCAATGCTATTAGTCCTTGGAACTTCCTCAACAGGTTCAAGTTGAATTGAGAATGTACTGAGTCCTTTTTTGTACAACAATGTCCTGAAGATGTTTGCGTGAAACTCACTGAAATTTTCTCAACAGGTTCAGGCTAAATTAAGAATTTATCATATGATTTTTGTTTAGCGAAGTCCTGAAAATTTCTGTGTTTGCATGATGGCTTTAAAAATTTTCTAGAGAGGTTCATACTGACTTAATAATGATTTATTACCGAAATTTTCGAGTAAATAACTTGAACTGCTTAATACGGTAGCCTACTCGTTGAATTTTTTATAACAAGTGTACACTGAAATGAAAATTTATTGATTAGGTTTTGCTTCTGCGTTCAAAAACGCTGTGGTCACGGTATTCTTTGAAATTTTCGCGAATGGCTAAAGCTCAATTACAAAAAATAATTTTTTATTTACATTTTAGAATTATGCGACTAGAAACTTTTTGTTCAAGTAATCATTGGATGTTTGGAAATTTCATCAAGTTTAATCTACGTTTAAAAATTATTATGTTTTAACATATCATGAGATAAATTTTTTGTTTTTGCCTCATGCCCTTTATATTTTGTCAATAAGTTTCAATGAATTTATGCGTTTGCTGCAAGGTTGCCGGAGTTTCCGGCTTCGCGCAACAAGACAATCACAGCATGAATAATGAATTTTTAAGTAACGGCCAATTGTTGGTATCTACCTGTGTATGTGAAATTTTTTTAAATTTCAGCTATATTTGCACATTGCATAAATATTACAATTTTTTTATTTTTCATTGTTTCAGAGAAATAGCCAGAAAGGAAGATGGAGGTTATCTAACAAGGTTAAGAATTTCCTGAACGTTATACTGTAGGAACACACTGCAGAGCCAGGCCAAATTAAAAAAAATAATAATTTATTCAGCTCAAACATCTTAAAAAATACCTATATTATTTTGTCACCACGGATAAACGTTGAAAATATTGAACGTTAAGCTGCCACTGAATAATTCAACAGAGAAATTACATTATATGAAGTGCATGGACATCGCTAAGTTGATGGTAACAACGCCACTTGTACATCACGTGCGATATGTGTCGTGTAATAATATATTAATAGTATAACTATGAATAATATTATGGTATTCACTGTTAAGCTGTCGTACCAATCTCGATAGTGATATGTATTTATATTAAATATAATTATTATATTGTGTAAAATGCTGGATAAGATATATAATATTCCTTGAAAATTTGCTCGGGCGAAAACAAATAATTATGTAAATAATACGATCTTTTTTTATATACTGATTGATAGGAAAATTCTAGGGTATCAATAATGTGATATATGTATACGCATATTGAAGACAATATATTTCTAGCGATATCGTTCAAGCGCCATTAAAATTCCTTGTATCTCTACTTATAGAAACATAAATGCTCATTGCATTATACTCATAGAATTAAGTACTGCACTTCAATATTTCCTTTTAGTGCTAATACAGGAGGAGGTGACAAATGCTTCCTGCCTTCCGATCTTCAGAAAACTAACTAAACATAAATATTACCTTTGTGATTCGTGATTTGTTCTTGCCTCCGTTCCCAACTCTGCTCATTTGTTCTGCTACGCACCAAATGCTTCATTAGTAAATCAGGGGACTGTTGAGCCCATCCGAGCACACGCCCGAGTGGGCGTGCACCATCGTCTGGTCAGACTAATGCAGAGACACAATCACACGCGCTGTTCCCAGTACAACCACGCTTCCCTGATGCTGCAGTGGGCTGAGTATATTAACATACACGCGATCATCACTGTCCAATCTCCCTCTGTACGGGAGGGGATACGACGGCGCAAAAGATCAGTCGATCAGCTGTCGGTATCCAGGATACTGGTGGTATTGAACGTGAGCGGCGGCAATATTTTATTTATTTATTTATTGACAACTGCCTAAATTTAGCGGAGTGGTAGCAGCAGTAGTAGTAGAAGGATTGCCATCGCAGCGATACCACAGACTAAGGAAGACACAGACAGGCAGCTCTTTAGTATTTTTGCAAGAAATTGTGTCTTAATAACAAGGAGGTTGTAATGGGAGGAGCACACCCTCTCTATTTACCCTACGGGAGCGTTTCAAGTAAACATTTCCCTTGAACTGGCTGAGTGGCGTTTCCGATCGAAGAGCCGCATTGCCTCACGGAGCCCGTAAAGAAAGGATTCCTGAGTTCAGAGTTTTATAGCCAGCGACGGAATTTCGAGCGGCTGGAAGTTTGTAGATGAAAGTTGTATCCTGTATACCAACTTATGCTGAGAGTTACAAAATGAGTACTATGATATTAATCTTCAGCCATAATTTTCTTGCAAAAAACATAGAAAAATTGTCTGCCTGTGTGTTCTTTAGTATAGATATGCTGACCATGGCCTTCGACCCACTGCATGAGAGCAGTTCAGCCAGTTTAGGGATCTAAAACGCCAGCTCCCGTCACGTGACTCAGCCATGTGTGCAGTGTGGGCTCGCAGAGAGAGTGTTGAGGCTCTCTTTTCCCATTACAACTTCCTTGCTTAATGATGACGTCACAGTCCTCACTTTGTTATTTTTATCATAAGTTGATATACAGGATAGAAGTTTCATCTACATAGCTCCAGCCACTCGAAATTTCGTCGATTGTTAATGGCTATAAAACTCAAAACCCAGGAGGCTTTTTCGAATGAAATCATTCTGGGAGTCTTCTTCTTTCTAAGACGGTGAAAATACGCAGTGCATTTCAATGATTAAACTAAAAATTTGTCAATGTTGCTCAGTCTAAATATTTTTCGCGTTATATGAAATTGTCCATGGCACAACGCTGATGACTGAACGATGACGTCACAGGAATCTCGAGGTAAAGCTGAGCTGCGCTTAGAAGCTGTCCGTCTGTGTTTTCATTTGTCTGTGGCCATACTGAGTCTCATCGCGCAGAATTCACACTGATTTTTTTTTGCTTTTCTATAGCAAGGTTGCGAGTTTAATGTGAACTCGAATGATATTCACTTGCTTCATCTCTAATATAAGGTAACCAAAAAGCTCTGTCCTCGTTTAATGGAAGAAAAAAACGAATCACAGTATGTGTAACTGCTAATTAGTATTCGAAGTTATTGCCATCGACATCCAGCACCTTCCGCCACCGTGTCTCAAGATTTTTAATCCCTCTGCAGTAAAACTCGGGGGTTATGGACGCAAAGAAGTCCGTGAGGGCTGGGCGCAAGTCTACTTCATTGCTGAAGGATTTATAGTAAAGTTGATTATCCAGGAACTACCTGCGGTGGTAATCGGATGGCATAAGGTCAGGTGAATAAGGTGGATGGCACAATGTATCCCACCCAAGTCGCTGTATCGTATCCCTGACCACTCGCCCGACATGCGGTCTGGCGATGTCACGGATGTAAAGCACACCTCTGCGATTCACCAGTGCTGGCTCCCTCTTGCGCAATGCCTGATGCACATGTTCCAATTGCAGCCAGTACAGCTCTACAGTGACCGTTTGGCCCGTTGGTAGCGGCTCATAATGAACCCCTTGACGGCCTGTCCACCAGACACAAAGCATACTCTTGTGGGTGGTGCATAGGCGGTCTTTCGGGGTGTGGGACATCATCCTGGGGTGACAGCGAATGTTTGGAATGCTGGGGAGTTGCTACTTTCGCCTGTCCTGCTGCAAGCATTGCGCACCTATTTTCACTTTATTCAATAGCTAATCAAAACGGACAGAGCTTTTTTGGTTACCTGAAAAGTACACGCTACAGTGTAAACCAACACCATTGGTCAATCATTCATTACATTTATCGTAGATAATTAAACTTCAGTATTTATTGTACTGTATCTTTATATACGGTAGCGTAGCTATATCATTTATTTTATTTCCAATCATTGTACTTATATGTACGTATATAAATAGTGACGCTAGTATTTTAATTAATTATTACCTGTATGGATACCTGAAACTGTGAAGTAGTATTAGCATAGCTCACATAGAATGTAATGAGCATCAGTTTAGTATCTTTTCAGTCATCTGTTTATTCGAATGCATGGACACTGAGGGTATATTTCCTAGCCATCGCTTCATATCAAATCTGCATCACAAAGCTGCCACAAACATCAACTCGTTCTTATTATGGGCCGTAGAATATTTGCGAGGATGTTTAGTTTTCATCGTGTCTGTGTGCGTATCCGTCCAAACTTGGTATTGCTGCATTGTGTTTCGTTCGGAGACATCTGTTGCAGTGAACTTCGTTCTCTGCCCCGCCATAGTGGGTCTCGGTCTGGGAAGTGAATTAAGTTGGTTCTATTTTTTTTAGGGTAGGAACTTATTTATATGTGTCGTGTTTCATTATTCTCACATCTGAAAACTAATATGACTGTAAGTATCCATTATAAGGATAGTAACGAGCAGTTATTAAAATATGAGAAGATTTGTCGTCTCATCAGTAGTGCTCTACAAAATTTATATCGAACGGCATCCACTTTATCTAGTCGGGATCTCTTAACAAGCCATAGACAGAAATGTCATTCTTCATTACTTCCAGGCTTGTATCATGGATGGGAAGTAATAAGATGTATTTCAAGTCAGGTATAAAATACATAGAACAATTGAGGAGCTGCGGTTTAAAACTGACGTCCGTTGTCGATCTTGACTCCGTATCGGTGACGCCCAACTTTTCCATTATTTAATACAAAAAGCGTAACGTGCAAACGAGTAAACGGGTGTATGATTGGAACCACAAGAAAAATAGTAATATAGATATACCGTTTGACTGTTCTTCTTAATATGAAATATCCTAAATGACTATCAACGTCACAGAGATGTGGACACAGAAAACCATTTCGTCCGAACCTATGTGAGAAAATCAGCGAGAACGATGACATATGGTCGTATCCATGATACCAGTGGTATGCAGATATCTCCGGCCACACAGTGGACAATGATGACGTCACCACTCTCTCGAACGGTCAGTCTGAGGTGAGCTTAGAAGTTGCGCGTCTGTGTCGTCATGTGTCGATGGTGTGTTGAGGCGTCTGTATCCAATATTCTGTGGCTTGGTGAAATACATCACTTTCTCTGTAAGAAATTGCATGCTCGCAAAAGCACATTCAAGAGTAATGTCATTTACTTCTCTTCTAAACATTTAAACTACCGCCTTATTACTAGTAGGGTCCAAATTAGGTACCGCCATATTAGTTAGGTGCAAATGTAAGAGGCTAATGACTAGTTACAGTTCTGCTATTTATTGCTAGAATTGGTAAGAAATGTCTATAAGTATATATGTAGAAATTGTAGATATGTATGGCCAATATGGCGCTGTAGCTGTGGTAGAGGGGAATCTCGCTTAGGGAGTACCTTGCAACACGGATGATTTGAAACACGAGCAAAATATAATGGTGCTACGACTCGCTTAACGAGCAGCGTCTCGTAAAACGAACGAGTCACGAGCAGACACCTTAAGGTCCGTTGTATGCGGCTGTGACTCCTGTCCTACAACAGGCACACCATCAGTCAGGGCCTTCGAGACTCGTATCTGTTGTGCCTACTTACCCTTGCTACTCTGATCCTGTACAGGTATATAGGACTACTGAAGATCATTTGCCACTGATCTTCTTCTTTCCTGGTTATAGCTGATCCTATTTAGGGTTCTTCGTATTTGAGCACGCTACATGTCCATTTTTTCCTTTCTGTCTTTGCATTGCAATGAACGCTGCGGGTAGCAGGAGTTAAACTAGAAATAGAGAATAAAATTATAATAAAAAATCGCTAAACGAGGGTTGATTTTTACTACGATTTATAGAATTACGCTCGTTAAGCGAGGTTTCCCCCTACATACTTAGTGCTTGTCGCGGTGTAGATGGTAGTAACGGTCATATTTTCATTAGATATTGTTTACGATACATATGTGTATGTTAGAATATTCGTAGCAAGTTATGTAGCTCGAAAAACAGTGCGTTGTGAGTAGTTTTGAACGCCACGCAACTGCAAAAGTGACGCAATCATTAGTGTACTGAAGGACACTACGTGTAGCTTTTCTTGATTGCATAGGAACTTTCAAACAGCTGCGTAACCTAAGATGTGCTGTATTTATGACTTTGGGCAAGATACCATTGATAAATACGTGGCGACACAAGCTCAAAGAGGGCCGGAGCGTGAATGTCGGCTGCTCTCTGGAAATGGACAAGTCGGTCCGTCTACTGCCGGCGATGTTAATCTAAAGGCTGCGTTGTAGCACCAGTCACGTCGCTCAAGCAGACTCGCACGCCCCCATAAATAAATGTAAGCTCGTCTTAGAGACGCACAGCAAAAACAAGTAATCCCGAATCCACTGGTTCGTGCTGCAAATAAATCCCCCTCTAAAGTGCACGGCTGCAGTCGACCAAAGGCTTCCTGAGCTATGGCGTGGTAGACGGAAGGCTCGTACGACAACTGCGACCATCAACAGTAAGGTCAGTGGACTATCAATATTGCAAATGCTGACTCTGCAGGGCGGAACACCAAGGCCTTCCTCCTTGGCTTGGGAAAACACGTCCGATTTCAAATTGTGGTCATCAACAGGTAACACAAATTAGTAAAAGCATGTTAATGATGGGCGACAATCACAACATTATAGGACACCAGAATGACCTAAATTTGATCAAAAATTTACTGTTTTCTTTGACAACGGCCTATACTAATTAACGTGTGTTTCATATAAATAAATGCATTACTTGTGTCCTGTCGAACAGTTTGTTTTTTGCTTGAGGTCATTTGTTAGTTAAGAAAAATATATATTATCGAAGTTTTCACCAGGCAACCAACGAATGAGTACTAAGTCCTCCAGTGTTGTCTCTACACTAGAAGAATATGTGTACTTTCTTGGTTGCTTGCGACCCACCGTTTAAGATTTTGTTTATATTTTCGGTATGTTCCCAGCCTAGGAAAGATTTCATGACTTCACATCATCTGTTGCAGTAGTCTGTGAAATAATAAATAGCAGCAGGTTTTGGCCTAGCTTATCATTTATTGTAAAGAGTGGTAGTTAATTACAGTGAATGTTTCTGTGTCACATAAAATTAAAAATAACTAACCCTGTCTTACTGAATTGAGTATAAAAAGTGGTGCACTTAAAATTCTAAGAAACTAATCATTCAACGATAGTCGTTATCCTGACACCGTGTATAACTAATATGTATCGAGCGTGTGTTAGCAGCGGTGGGCACTTACGGCCAGACAATTGGCGCAGAGAAAGCCAGACGTCGCAAAGCACTAGTCTTTGCGCCCTATGTTAGGGCCGCAAATGACCGAAAGTGCCCACCTCTACGTACTAGTATGCGATCAATTCCATTTCTGGACTCGCTAAACATGCTATATTTAAGATAGATTAATCGAAGCTTCAATAGATAATTTTATATATTTTTCTATCTCTCTCTATATATATACATATATATGCTACACGCTTTACCTCACCCTCGGCAATTGGTGTGTTGACCTGAAGAAAATAAAGGGATGCTTTTTTGTCTTCGGTTCAATTTTCCTGCAATTACCTCCGCCAAGGAGGTTATGAATATTTCTGCCGGAGTCTGTTATCAAGATATCGGAAAAAGTTATGAACGGATATTAATGAAATTTTCAGTGAATGTTAGGTAGATATGTTAGGTGCGAAAGATATTTAACTTTTGATGTGGATCCGTACTACCATTTGTGTGCTTGCCTGCCTACATTCCAAAGGTGATAATATAACTCAAACTGTATATTACGGATCTTCATGAAATTTACAGCAATTGTTGGGAACGCTACGAAAAGCAATTAGCACATTTTTGTGATGATCTGCTAGTCCGTTTATTTCTATGTTTGTTTTCATGTTTGTCAGTAGAATGAAGAGAAAAATTAGGAACGAATCTTATTGAATTTAGAAAAATTGTTAGAAGTGTTGAAAGACACAAGAGACCAAATTTTGGTGATGATCCGTTGGTCCGTTTGTGTGTTTGACTAACTAAATGTTTATCAAAGAGTATCTCCAACGGTTACAGACGGTTCTTCAAGAAAATTACGGGAACGGTTAGAATGTTAGAAATATCGAGACGCTAATGACCACACTTTGGTGAAGACAAAAAAATCTTAATTCAGGACTAATTTGAATTTTTCGTTGACATCGCCTTGCTTGGCGGAGGTATGTTCTCTCAGAAAGCTTCTCGAGTTAAGGGTGGGTTTCTTTGCTGTAGGCTCGGCACGTCAGTCATGTCAACGCATTCACTCATAGACTTGTCCGTAAGTTTTGTACCATCATTGTCACCACAACTTTGTGTACGCCAAAAAGTTATTAAAATGTTAACCGTCAACTAATCAGTTTCTTCTCCAAGTGTCGCTGGGCAAGTTAGGGATGTCTCTTCAGATTTGGAGTGTAATCAAACACAGAAAACAGTGCACTTTTCCGCTATTTCAATGAGACAGTAACACACTCGGACAAGTGGATGAGCGAACGCTTTGATATGACTGACGTGTGAACCCTCCTGTACAAAACGTAGAAAAACACTGCACTCTAAGCTAATGCATTCGATCATGGAGGCGATTCAACCAAAGCTAATTTGATATGCAAAACAAAGCGCAGCTTATCAGAATTTTTGGATGCCTCAGCAACTCCTGTACGGTGTTCGAATATTGGGTTAGGTGCAGCTGATATGCAAACGCTGCAACAATGCTGAAGAGTTTTACAGTCGCGACCAAGTTTTCTAACTGTAGTCTGGAAACGCGCGCGTCCAGCTGTAACGGAAATTACGGTCGGTCTGTGGGGTTTCTGAGAGTAATTAGCCCATTTTGTGGTTGATTGTGACAGGACTTGTGCGAGGGGTGGGCTAGACTAGAGTATCCCACACTAATTTAGTGTTGTCGACGCAACACGACTCTCTACATCAGTGGTTCCCAAACTTTGCTCTGCCTGGTAGCCCTGGGGAATTTACATGTTCTTGCACTCCCAACAAAATTAGGTACCCATATGATGATGATGACAAATGAAATTTATACTAACTTTTGTGCCACAAAATTAAGTTAATTTGTGAATGACTGAGAAACAAAACAGTATTTCGCACCCCTGAAAAACCCCTCTCGCGCCCCTAGGGGTACCATGCGCCTCAGTTTGGGAGCCTCTGCTCTACAGCAATAAGTATATCAGTGGGATCCTCTGAGTACAGATAGTCAGTGGAGTTGCCATTAAAATTTTAGTTCAAACTACGAAATATTCCACCGCTCAAATTCTCCACTCTAGCTGCATTGTTTGTTCTAAGGAATGTCTATCTAATTTGTAAAGGGAAAGCAAAGGATAAAGAGTTACTTACTCATCAGGCGCTCGAATTACGAGTCTCTTCTTTATCTCTTCTGAATCTTTCGCTTCGAGTATAGAATTAGTTCGAGCTACGAGGCATTCAGTTAACGGGATCATCACTACAATGCTACAGAGCAGCTGTAATTATGACCTGCGAGAGATAAGCGCAGGAGTCGGTGGCTGCAGACTGACGGGCGAGAAGTCAGAGTCAGGCACTAGCGGCCATCTGCCGTGATTTGCGGCCATTAGCCGCCAATTGCTATCACTTTCGGCCACTTGTGGTCACTTGCGACCATCTGTCGTTGCTTGCGGTCATTTGCACCCCCCCCCCCAAGTACCGACACCATATGCGTGCCCGCAGCACCAATAGCACAAGTACGGCAGCCACCGCCGTACCAGAGTGACGTGTTCAGCAGATGCTCCCCTTCACATAATTCACTGAGTCCCTCCTTCCGTACGCAACAAAGACGCTCAGGTGCGGTCATGACAAAATAAACAAACAGCTAATTTCACTAGTTTATTGGAGCAGTGAAGGTAGATACAACAAAACAGTTGAGAACGGTTAGGCTCCAAGGAAGAGATGGACGCAATCAGACTACCAAAATCTATCTGTCCAGAAAGAGCGTGTTAAGTTACTTCACACATATATATAATGCATTGGAGCAAGTACATCAGAGTAAATAAAAGTGCTATATTAAAGATTTAGATACTTAACCGAAACCGGTTATGTCATGAAGAAATTATAATTAACTGAATGAATACACAGTTACCATCGAGAAATTAGAGGTGATTGAATAAAAATTCCCAAAATAATTCTGGAACACATGACATTTAAAAAAAAAATGGAGTGCTAGTACGACTGCAGCTAGCTCTCAAATAAAAAATAATCTAGTTAATGTAATACAACCTGCAGAAAATATAAAAATACCCCACCAGGATCAAAAGCAGCAGATTGTTCATAAACAAGCAATGAAATTATGAATGCAGGAAATAGAAAAAAACAAACGCGTTGATAAAAAACACAGAATATGAAAGAAAAATTACACTTATTCAATAAAAATAGAAAAAATGAGGAAACGCGCCGACTCGCGCTCCCACTACGTAAACTTTAGATCTCGTAATTATATTCTGCATGTGCCCCATAGGCCTAATATGCTTGAGTTCGTCAGAATACCTCGTCCATAACACTATAATTTATATTGGTAACATAGAAAATATTTGACCATCTATTGGACCGATATTGAAAATGGTGGCGTAGAGCTTTGCGACGAGAGAAACAATGGAGTTGTTTGAGAACGCAGCTACGATGCAGCCGCTGGAGCTCTTCGGTACGCGCCTGGGCTTGGTTACTCGCTGCAAAATCGAGTTATTGCTCGTATTGTACTGGATAGAGAGTTCAGTGGATGAAAACAATAGTCCAAAACGATAAACAAAAAGAGAGCAAATGATACAGAGAGCTGACGATGAAAATGCAATACGATAAACAGAGAGCGCGCGTTCATGTGAAAGTAAAACAGCCCGAAAAAATCCAGATAAAATGCTATACAGAATAGGACAACGGCTAAAAAGTAGATATGAAAGAGAACACGCAAAATTACAAATATTTAGGCAGAAAAAGAGAGCATTTGACTGAGGCAGAAGAGTTTACAAAATTAACATAAAGAGCTGTACGGTAGTAAGCGGTAGAAGAAAGAAAAACTACTAAACGCGAAAGAGAGCACGAAACACAGAAAAATACAGGTACCAAATACATAATTGAAAACTAAAGACATATGGCTGCATTAGCAGAGAATGCTAGACTTTAAAACCGAATGTTGCAGAAAATGCGATTCAGCGAAGTTCAGTGGACATAAATTTGTTCTCTAAGCTCGAACTCAACACACCTCGCCCACACAAATTATACCAGTGCGACTGAACTCGACAAGTAACCGGTAAAAGTTCAAAAATTCTACAACATATCAACAACACGAAAAATACTAAAGGTTCCGTTCACAACCAAGTTCCGTTGCATAATGCTAAGTTGATACACAAACCAGAGTTCTTTAATTTCCCAAGTTACGAACGGAAAAATCAACTAACTGGTGATACACAAAAATTGCGATCAGAGAGGGCAGGATTTCTTTACGTCTCTAAGTTGTATTACTTCTTCTTTTTACGTTGCATCAGTTAGTCAACATTTTGAAACAGATCGAGAAGCTTCTTTCAGTGAGTATATTCTGCTAGTTACAACTACTGTTATACATATTGTAATAATATATATATTATATTTGCATTGTTAGGCATAATTTGAACGAACCTTACTTATCATGTAGACAGAGAAGGAGTTCAGTAATGTACACTACCAGGTTATACAAGTTAGATGACGGTTATGTTAAAGAAAACGTTTTCTGCACAGTCAGCAGGTAATAAGGCGGAGTAGGTCCTCGATTAACGAGTGATTCGTAAAACGAGTAAAATAATTACTCATTTAACGAGTGACGTTTCGTATAACGAAGAAACAACGTGCGCATTTATGTCACCCGTGACGGCAGCCACAGAAGCGTAGAAAGCGCAAGTGTACTACCAAACAAACTAAATCGTACAGCGTGTAAATTACGTGACAGGAAGAGTAACCGAAGAGTAGCCTCCTTTGACGGTACATGCGTTCCAGCACTGTAATCTTGACACACCAGATTACGTATGCCGGGCCACACTAAGCAGTCGCATGCACAACTTATGAGTGCCCGTTCAGCTTTGCTGTCGTCCTGATACGCAGTAAAACTCGGTAGCATGAACGGCGAGCGAGATGAAGGTCCGCTCATCAGTTGAGCGTGCGAGTGTATAATGTGGCCCCAGCATAATGGGTACAGAAGCTGCAGAAATAACTTGTAGTCAATTGTTTGCACGCCGTGAACTTGGAATGTGGGCCGAGTATACCGTGTGTAGCGATATAGTTCCACGTAAGAGGAGTGATGAACAGTAAGTCTACAATATATGTACATTCTACTAGCTAAACCATTAATAACAGTAGTAGGAGGACCAAGTGAGTAGTAGAAGTAGCATAATTAATTTGTTAGCGTAGTGATTCTAACTCGCATTGTGCCGATACATTTTCATGTCTAGGACCAGATGACGGACATCCACAGCAAAACAGGCGGAAAATTACTTATGATTGTTGACGTCATACGAGTAAGTCAAAGGGAGCCAATAACTTCTCAATTATTAATTAAAACGGCGGCAGTCCATTACAAGAAATACAATAAAAAAGAGAATCAGTTCATTTCAAAAAAGTGATTTTATATGCGTGCAATCTTATCAATTGACGAAGAACATAAGACGATGCATCGCAATTATTGAGTACCGAACAGGTTTAAGCTGTACACCGAAATCCACGATCGTCGTAAATAACGAATATCTTCTCAGCCTCAATATGCCTCCCTCCTCTCCACACGCACAACGCTGCACTGCTAAAGGAGGGTTCATACGAAAGTTAAATGAATGCGTGCGTTTGTTCAGATTAGCGACCGACTGCGTCGCTGTGTCCGCTTAAACAGAAGGAAAATGGACAGATCTGAACGTTATCTGTTCTAAGTCGACCCAAAAGTGAAGAGATTTCAGAAACTGAGGCCAGTAACGTGGACAGCTAACATTTTAGCAACTTCCTCGGTGTACACGCAGTTACGCTTACAAGAACATAACAAAATATTCGGACTTTGAGCTCAGATAACACATACATTTGGCTGTCGTGTGAACCTGTCTTAAGAAAATGCATTACAAACCGCTTTGTACACAGAAGTGGATAAGTTTTGGTTGTCTACAGCACGTGTGAACACAGCACACGACCAGCAGCTGTAACACGTCGTCAGTTAAGCGTAGCAAGAGTCCCGTGACAAATCTTTTAAAGCAGTCACCATCTGCGGACTACGCTACCTCGTTGTGGTGGCGTTGAGTTACGACAGTCTGGGAAATGAACAAATTTTCAGTGGTATCACGCATGTAAAGGAGATGAGAGACCGAAAGTAATATTACGCGGGAAGATTACGGATGTGGAAGCCGGCAAGGCAAGATATGTGAATGATATGGGCTGCTTGAGATCTTGTTAGTCGTCGGCTGTCTTCAGTTACATTGAGGAAGATGTAGATTGGTCTTTCAAGTTATATACAAAGAAACCTCAGTTTACGACATTAATCCGTTCCAGAATTAGCCTATAAACTGCAGTTTTGTTAGCTGGTGGCATACTCATAGCGTATGGCCGTCTGAATCATACGCAAACTGCGAGAAAATTTGCCCATAAAGTTGGTTGTAAGCCGAGAAAGTCGCAAGCAGGTTCGAATGTGTGGCCCCGAAATGTGTCCCTGCTCAGTCTCACGAGCCATGCAGCAGCAGTTATGGCTCAAGTATATGTCTCCGTATAAGGCCTCTCCCACAGTCAGAATTGTAAAGTACCTTCGTCATCATTATGTACTAGAGACTGCGGGAGCCAGGTACTGCAGCAAAAGTCATACACTACGTCGAGGCCAAGTACTGACTTTCAATGCAGGCGAGTACAGAGCTAATGAAGAAGGTATATCAGGAGAGGGATGGATGGTAGCCTATCTTATGGCTGAGAACTGTGCCACCGTATTTGTCGTTCTATGCAGCACCAGGCAACAAACTTCGCTATAAGAGATGCATGCTTCTTCAGATAAAAAGTTGCAAATATAAGTTATACAAATGTACTCCCAAGCAACTTCATAAGTTCCAAAAGGCGCAATTGATTCTTGTAAAGGGAATTGCCATTATTGAACCTATTACATAGAATAGGCAAGGTAACAACTAGGTACGTACATGCATTGCTGCAGCTACGTACATGCACAGTAGGTTCAGTATACGAGTATAAACAGCAACAACCACACATAGTGAAGCATCGAAAGAGAGCTCACAATTTCAGGTATGCTACCAAAACACGTCACTTCAGAATACGTATTTCTGGTTAGAGGCTCAATAGCATTTGTGAGGACATGTAGGACGTTGAAATTTTTAAGAACGACCATCTACATCAAATAATTCGCGCACGTTCAACAGCGAGCATCAAGAACTCTTTCTATGCGATATTAACAGTAGCTCGAACCCCGGGCGTTGTACTAACAACAATGTCTACAAAATAACATCAATGTATTGCTAACGACCTAAACTAGTTTCATACGAGAAAATGCATAGCTAAATGCTAACCTCTCTACTGTGTAGTAGCTTCAAAAACTATAGTGAAGAATGCATAAAGTGCGTATTACAAAAGTATGCAACAGTTTCATGGTTCATCACACCCGCTGACTTGGCCAACACACAGCCGGGACTAGTGCGGGGAGCAGCTGCCGAGACGGGTAGTAATCAGTGCAAACCACGACCCCACTGGGGCTATGGTAAATTTAGAAAAAAACCTTTAGTGTAATCCGAAATATCCAGCAGCGTTGTAAGCTCCATGGTAAATAATACCAATGACACCCGTAACCCCACGGTTGTGATTGCAACGCGCCTCAGGTGCAGCACGTGTAACCCACCACGGTGGTGATTGTAATTCGCCTCTGCTTCACGGTTGTGTTCCACGAGGAGCTCCACTGCAGCGACTGAGCACACGACAGAAGCAATGTCCCGTAAAGGCCCTTTGCAGAAAATTCATCAACGGGGACTCCATGTTTTTCTTTACACAATGGGGAAAAGTGCTGTCCCCGGCCCAGTACGCCTGCCGTGCCCTGACGGAAGGTACCCGCCGCGGCGTGCTCAGGCAGCACGGCTACTGCAGGTTCAGCGGCCGAATCAGGAGCACGCGTGTTGGTTTTGTCACAAGACCATTTTCTGTGTAGAATAGCACGAATCCGATTGTTGTGATCTTGATGAACTTCTGGGGCATGAAAGTTCGGGCGTGGGGCAAGTGAGCGCTGCACAAGACAGACGCTCAGAATGAAGTAAATCATCTGGGAGGAAATTCGAGCTGTGGGTAGACGGACGTAGGCTCTTTAAATTCGCATAAACATATACTGTATAGCTGTTGAGAGATGCAGCAGGTGGGACCAAGCATCACTAGGAACACAACAGAAGCAATTCGTACTCACATGCTATGTTACTCATCGCTAACACTCACCCACTTACTCAAAAATATACAGCTATTATTTATATAATATTTGCAATGTTCTAGCAATGAAAAACGGACGATAGGCCTACATGGCGACAATAGTGTATATGAAAGCGAATTAGGTACATTGTAAAGAAATGGGTAAATTATATGCTATTGGAAAGAAGAGAAAACGTCTATTTTTGCTAGAGTTAAAATTGAGAAAACTCTATTCCTAATTAGGTAGCACCTGTACATATGGAATTCGGAACCGTAAAATACGCCTACGCCTATGGAACAGACTGCAATAATATTAACAACTGAAAACACTTACTCATTGGGGAATTACGTAACTTCAGCAGTCAATACTAATAGTATGATTGATAACACGTCAGAATCATCAGTTGGGCCTTAGCAAAGAAAGTAATACATCACCACATTACTACGAAAGATTAAGTTGATTACATGTGTCCTTGAGACTGGACGTGACGAAATATATGGAACTTAAATTTAAAAAAAAATTCGAATTTACACTTCGGGCTGGACAAGCTGGTAACTTGAAAGAATTTTCCAATTGGGTGAAAAACAGCATGGGCATTACACAATTGAAAATTTTATCGACAACGTTGTAAAAATTGGGGAATAGCGCAATTAAAAACTTTCCAATCAAGATAGAAAATTGCAGGAACTGCGCATTAAAAGCTATACGCACAAAGTTGACAAGATTTAGATATTACACAATCGCATGTTCCTTAGTGGGTTCTGGATAGAAAAAAATTGGGAATTTCATACACAATTAAGAAATCCCCAATGCGCTAGAAAAACATGGACATTGAGAAACTTCAGAATAAATAACAAGCAATCAAAACGTTTGGCGTCGAGCAAAAGAATCTCTAAGAATCCTTCATGGCCATCTCTCGTAGCTCCTTCCTCAGAATCTTGCCCGTCATGTTCTTAGGGATGGAGTCCACGAAGACAACACCGCCCGTCAGGTGCTTGTGGGCCGACGCTTTCTTGGCCACGAACTTCTGCAGCTCCTCAGCACTCACGGAATCTGCAATATGGGGAAAATGGTGAACACGTGTATCATGCATACACAGATGAGGTACCTAACGGGTGGCGCATAAGTTAAACCCCTTTTAGAAAGCTGTTTGGGCTGAAGGGATACAGTATTTAGATAAATTTTAAGGTTTTCTCTATTGTTTATCTAAATACTGTTATCTACTCAGCGAAGCAGCTCTCTAAAAAAGGTGATCTTCATCCCTTGTCTCAGAGGCGGCAGTAGACGGACCACCAGGCCCATTCCCAAAGAGACACCGGTACATACGCCCCGGCCCTCTATGCGCTATTGCCATTATGGCGGAGTGGTAAAGATGACTAAGGAAAAAAAAAGAAAGAGAGAAGAATCTCAGCCAAAGAGACGAAGATGCCGGCACGCAAGCATGATCTATAGCCGGGTGGCCTTGGAAGCTCTGGCCGTTAAGAGTTTGCGACTCCTGGAGGAGGAGTTCTTAGTTGACGATAACAAAAATATATTTTACTGAGAGAGAGAGTTTCAGATGATGGGCACTAGTATCATATTAACCAAGGCCCTTGGAAGTACGATTCATCTGTCTCCATCCGTTCAAACGTCAATTTAAGTAATTATTTTCTGCCATCATTACAGGACGACGCAGGCCAACAGAAGCTCATTAGAAACAAGGCGATCATTATCACAAAAACGCTGATACCGTCAAAAATATCGGCAGGTTCTTCGAAAGAGGGCAAATAATTGGAAAAATTCACGCCACTCTTTCGGTCCAAAATTCTTTTACCCCGCGCCAATAATTACGTTATCTACAGTCAGGTTTTCTCTGCAAGTGTTAAATTTTGGCGGCATCCCTGCAATATTATCATTTGAAACTCCACTGCAGCTAACAAATTCACTTCTTTCCCTCCTAAACTTGACTGCTGTAGGAATCGAAGGCTTAAGATATCACTGGCTATTAATATTGTTATTATTAATAGCGTCATGAGACCACAAGCAACACAAAAGATTCTAATCGTTCGTTCTGTATTATAACACTACGGCAACTTCGAAATCCTTCAAGGTATAATCAGCATAAACGACACATGTACAGATACATAGTTACAGCCCCCGAAGTATCTGTTGTGATACAGAGGTATCAGTGTGTTTGTGTATCTCTCCTTCTACACCTAGGGCTGCCAAAGCATGGGTGTTATCACAGATCGTGGGTTTTCTTAAAAGTCCCACAGGCAGCCCTGGCAGTGGCTCAAGAACTGCAGGCTGCAGCTCAGTAGCGGCATGCAAGGAGGTTTAATAGATGAAAAGAACGAAAAGCCTCGTCGTGGGACGAAGGTAAACTTTCTGGCAAGGCTGGAGCCTGGATGACTTGCTGCACATATGTATTGCAATAATATTTGCATAGACCGCAACAGTACTCGACTCTTAGGTCCAAAAGTGGCCTCTGACGCTGGCGGCCAAAATGGGAAAAATGGGATTTTCTCAAGAGCTATTATGAACATGTCCAGACACGGTCATGCAGGCAAGCGCCCAAGTGCATCCCCGCCGTATCCAAGATACCTTCTCTGCAAGAAAAATGTTTGGGTATCTTGGATTGAAAATCCCATTGCTCCGTTGCCGACTTTTGGCCGCCAGCGTCAGACTTAAGTGTCAAGTACTGTTGCGGTCTATGCAATATGCTAATTTTTCAAAGGTTTCTGGGCACTGCACGACAAAAAATACATACACTGTGTAGCTAGGTATTTTAGAGCGCCAATGTGCAGGCGGGAATCGACCGTACAACCAAGTTGTACCTATGTACCGTAATGTATGAAGAACGACTGAAGCATTATGGCTGAACAGAGACAGGAATGTGGGAAATACAGCTTGCGGGCCCATCGGGTGGAATAAATACTTTATTAGCTTTCTTCTGCAAATAGTCACCGCAAGGCTTCACTAAGCGCACTTTATAGATCGATTGTAGAATATATTTTGGTGGAAAACAGCGCCGCCAGGAATGAGCCGCGCCGGAAAGAACAGAAGGCTGACTGCCAAGAAAAAAACGGCAGCGGCAGCGTTCCCTGCTTCTATTTAACCTCCTTGTGCCGAGATCCGTTGTCTGCTTTGTAGATCTTCCAGCGTTCAAGTCAGCCGCGAATGACTTTCTGAGCGACTTTTCATAGAAGCGCTTCGGGCTTCCTGAGGTTCCTTAATACTCCATTTGGGTTTCTCAGTCCCATGACACCCATCCATCTCAACTCAAGAAGTACTCCTGGAGCGCAAACCTCCGCCAGGGCACGCAATGCTATAGAAAGCTTCGAAAAGATTAAAAACAGGATAACTTTCGGATCACCACCAATATCTGACCCTCCGTTCGTCGTGACATTCCTACCTGTTCTTGTACATGTCATGAAGATAAGTCCATAACTTTTAAAGTTATGCTGCTAATAGACTGAATAACAGACAAACAAACAATAGAAGAACATAACCACTCGGAAGGGAAAATACAGACATTAGTACCTGCACTGCGCTTAACGACATATGCTCTGGGCCGCTCCCCAGCCTTGTCGTCCGGCACACCGACCACAGCCACGTCCGCAACGCCGGAGTAGCCACGCAGCAGGTCCTCCAGCTCAGCAGGGGCCACCTGGGGGTGGGGCACAAGTGACTGTTACAAATTTATAAAAACAAAGTAATATACAGTACATCCTAATTGTTTCTACAGTAAAGCAGAGAAGTTCATTAGCTAAGCTCTAAGTATAATACTTTATGAACATTGCGTGTCAAACTCGAACTCGATAGAACTTTTCATGTGATTGGCGGAGCACCAGTGAACTCTCGAAGGTCTAAAGTGCAATCGGTTAGTAATTCAATACTAAAATACGATCCAAGGCGCCGATTCCAACGCTCATGGATGATGTCCCGAACAAGTTCACTCTCATCAGCTTGATGTTGGCCAATGGAATACACATCCCGGCTTGACTTAAGGCAGCTTCAATTAGCCACTACGCATCCTAATCTGGCGATTAATTATCTCAGAAAACAATTTGCCAAATAACTTGACCAATGAGACACTTTACTGGGAACATCCACCTATTAAGGAAAATTTTAAAGGTTCAAGCTGCTGAGAGAGCAGATTGTTCTAGTAAATATGTTTCTGATTTAAGCCACTGCCCAAATAAATTCGAAATTGGCATCAAGTCTAAGAGCTACAGACTTCCCAGCTCTGCAGGCTAACCGAATACAGCCTCAAGTAATCTGATTGTAGCTTACGATTAACTTAACATTATGATAGGTAGAGTTCATATAACTCGTTTCTTTTAGCTCCGCCTGCTTCTACTTCTGAACTCTTTGCTTTCGTTCGCAAATTCGCAATAAATTCCAAATGAATTTCAGAGCTGGGGAACAGTCTGATATTTTACGACTCTTCATAAAAGATTTTACAGAAGAATACCTAGTGGGTGAAATACCATAAACCGGTGCTTAGGTGTTTCCCGCGGTAACTTCGCCCAGTTGATTTTTCCCAATTGTAGAGAGCCTACTATGTTGGGGAGTTATTTCAGTAAGCAGATGAAGCACGGTATATTCAATACTCAATGCTAACTTGAAGATCTGTCCAGACGAGAAAACCGGTTGGGCAAAGAATTCCCCGAGGACAATGTAACCCCATTTACGGCACTTTTAAGTACTGCAGTCAGAGGAATGCTAAAAGCACACGACTCTCCTCAATCGAGGGTGGCAAGAGGAACGCCAGTACTGTACCTGGAAGCCCTTGACTTTGATGAGTTCCTTGAGGCGGTCCACGATGAAGGTGTTGCCGTTGGCATCGACCTTAGCGACGTCACCGGTGTGGAGCCAACCGTCCGAGTCGATCGTCTCGGCGGTAGCCTCGTCGTTTTTCAGGTAACCCTTCATCACCTGCGTGACAGAGAACAAGAGCGTCATCATTAGTTACAGATAGCTCTGCGTCAGAGGCGTAACGAGAACAAAGGTATCATAACTTACTGAGAACAAATGCAAGCTTAGTAACAGCGCAATATTCAGTTTAAATGTTGTCACCCGCGCCACAGATAAATTACCATATAAGTTACTGAAAGTTAATTGAAAACCTCAGCATCAGTTGTGAAAAACACGTTTTTTTTCTTTACCTTAACTACCTCTTCATCACAGGGGCAACAGAGACTTACGAAGAACATTTCTGCCTTGCATCCTCGATTGCAAGTAAGTATTAAGCTGCAAAATCAACTTAGTTCTCCACAGTCAACACATTTAGCCTATTTCATATTGATGGTACCTATCCATGAGTGCTCTAAGAAGAGGAGCCTGTGGTGAGCACAACAGCATATCGATCAGGTCAGTTAGGGACCGCTAGCTGGACATTGTCAGCAAACATCAAGAGGGTGGGGGGCACAGGTACTCAACTGATGTCTGCAGCATACAAAAATCGATACTATTTATTATATAATTCTTTTAATCGTCATTAGTATTACAACTTTCTGTACCGAGCAAAAGCGAGGATGTTTAAGCAACAGTATCGTGTGTGTTAGTGGTGTCTGTTCAGGGTACAGTCAAGAATGTGCTTAAGCGTCCCAGCCCAGCCTGTCATGCTTTTTCCGTACGACGTGTTCAGCTGCGGGCAATGGGTTTCCTCGAGAAACTCCAGCAATTATTAAAACAACCCATCCCGGCGTCAAGCATACTCAAGTGTATCACTTAAAAAAAAAAAAGTTACGGCTGACGTCGACTCCAGGAACCCGATACAGCCGAACACAAATCGCGGCAATGAATTCCATGAAGGTATAGTTTTTAGAAAAAAAAACTGAAGAAGCGTGGGACTGATTAGCTTCTTCACCTGAGGCCCCTTGATGAGCAGCTCGCCCTCCTCTTCACCAAGCCCCAGGGGCTCCCCGGTGTCGACATGGACGATCTTAGCTGTGGTGTTGGCGACCGGCAGACCGCACGACCCTGGCAGGTAGTTGTCCTTACCGGTGACGTGGGAGACCGGCGACATCTCCGTCATGCCGTACCCTGGGGGGGGGAGGAGACGCGAGTTATGAGACTGCTACATTAAATCGTCACCGCCCGGCGCCACAGACATGTGTTAAGTAAAATACGTGATATGGTAACCTATAGGCGTCACATACGTATGTTACGTGGCACGTCTCTCATGCCATAACCTACAGATGCCATAGACACGTGTTACGAGGGACCCACGTCACATCTTCACCAACAGGTGGCTATCGGTGCCACGTGTTACGATATCTCTGTCCTACTGTGCCATGCGGGTGCCAGAGCCACGTGTTGTTGGACATCGATGTTAAAAAATAACCTATGGGTGACAGGCAAGTGTTGCGAGACTGTAAAGTAATATCATAACCAATAGGCGTCCGAGTTGCGTGATTGGCTGAGGTCACGCTAGGCATTGATACACACAACCTGATGCAGGCAGTTTCCGACGTCATTAATGCTACTGTATCTATGCTACCGATACAAAATATGTAACTATTAACTGACGCGTGAGCTGTTCACCCTAGCAACCAGTTGGGCGTGCGAATGCATATGTGGGCCCGGCATTACGAGCAATTATGTCATACCACAACCCATGGGCCTAAGACCCAGTAATGCTGGGCCATCCAGTGCAGCACCACACTCAGTTTATGAGCGGATGTTGAGTTCGCACGTCGTCCTGATTACGCAGTGAAGTTGGTATCCAAGATGCCCCTGGAAAGTAATTGAGTTGATCGAAAGGCGAACTGAATGTCTGCTCATCAGTTGGGCGTGCTGCCAAGGAGGCTTATCAGTATTCTATTAACCTTCCTTGTGTGCGGACATAGCGAGGCTCCAGCATTAGGGGAAAAAAACATTTTCCTCTGCACTACTTGTATGTTTTGAGGCTTATAAAATTAATACAAATCCCCGGCTTACAAATCTCTTAGAACTCTGACAGCATCTCACATAGCAAAGTAAAGATCAAGTAATATTTGAGTATTTTTCAAACTCAGCGCACAGATGAACACAGGTCAACAGTAAAAGTATTGCGTTGAGAACGTAAGCATCTGGATTAACTTATAGAAATTTTTAAATGCTGCTGGCTTCTCCAACGGTCAAATTTGAGGAGACAAAAAATTAGAGTCCTGAAAGTCTCTATATTGCATAAGAATTCAAGACTCTTGTATGATATTTTAGCAGTCTTATAAACATTCCCGACTCAAATAAACATCAAGTTTTAATCGACAAAAAGGTATATCAGCGAGCACAATCACTTGGCAAGAGAATATATTTCTCAGTTAGCTATAATATTTTTATCAGACTCTTGCACACTTTCAGCTCTTGCAACGGTGAAAATTCAGCAGGCAAAAAATTAAACATACATTCGCAAACGCCAAGAACTCATCGCACAAACACACAAACATACGCACCCTCCTGGAAGCTGAGACCGTGCGTGTATTTGTTAGTGATGGCCGTGGCGAGGGCGGGACCCACGGGGGCGGCCCCGCACACCAGCAGCCGCACGCTGCGCAGGAACTCCGGCTTAATCTCAGGAGTCTGGGCGAGGAACCCCAGGATGGGAGGCACCGTGTGTAGGATGGTGGGCTATGGGCCAGAGAAACTGTTATTCAATGCCACTTCTATAGAATAGTCTCTATAGCCTCAAGAACTATCAAAAAGTCCACACATTGAAAAACGCATAAAAAAGAACTGGGAGCAGCACTCTCCACAGTTTTGGATTCCACCTCCCCAGTTCGCAAATCAGCCCCGTTTCCATCTCCCTTGCTCAAGGTAACTTCTACAAACAATCTAACGTAATCTATCAGTACGGCAACCAATGCACTGAAACTCATCCTATTTGAAAACTCGACCCACGACCTGCAGGCCGCTAGTTGGCGCCCATGACACCAATTCCTTCACCAACGTTACTAACGAACGAATCAACTGCTAACGCTTAACTGCTTTAGAGGCTTCGTTCTATTATCTCTCATTCCTAATCTAACTCACCGTCTCAGAATTCTAACCAATCTGTTGCGACTGAACATACTTGCATAGACAGCCTCCTGGCTGACTTTCTGTTAAGACAACTGATTATAATTTATTCATTTTTTGGCATATCGGCAATAGCACGATGAGGCTGGAGCCCGGGTCTCTGGTCAGCTCGACGAATGCAGCTGCTAATTCATCTGTTGCAAGATATCTAAGCTAATCTAGCGCCCTTCTACCCTAGCTTGTACGTAGTACCTGGTACTTGACGAGGGAAGCAACGTACAGTTGCGGGTCGAACTTTGTGAAGGTCACGAGCTTGCAGCTCATGGAGAAGGACACGAAGAGGCAGGCCACCATGCCGTAGATGTGGAACATAGGCAGCACTCCGAACATCACCTCGCCTGGAAAGGCCATTCATTTTACATATACGCACATAGAAGTTGTAAAGCTAGAGTCACCATAACCGCACAGTCAAACTAGGACATCCGCATGCACTAGTTCGTGCTGCAAATAAATGCCCACTAAGGCCAAGAAGAGTGTACGGCTCCAGTCGACCTCAGATTATCGGAGATATGATGTCATATAGATAGAAAGCTCGATCGCAAATTGTGCCCTTAACCGGAGGCCAGTGACAGCAGTGACTATGAATAAAAGAAATGCTGACGTTACAGTCGCGAGCAACAAGGCGTTTCCTTCCAGTCTGGGGATCGAACGCCCGAATAAGCGAGTCAGCAGTCTCTCCCACTAAGCTACTGGGGTATACTGTGTTTCTGTAGAACTCGCGCACTAAATCAGTAATTCGTTTCAACATATACAGTAAATATTCCCCAAGCTATAGGGAAGGACGACGAGGGAATATTCAAATCATTTCTCGGTACAGACTACTTCTGTTTCGTTAGTACATTCATTATAGGCTATGCGAGCTAATGAATCATTAGTCACATTATAACACAGTCGCATCAAATCAGTAATGTGCTAGCTACATAATAAGTAGGTATTAAGCATAGGCACCGCACCATTAGGTTGGTCCGCATCATCTAACCTCGCAGTTGAGCGCAAAAAAAAATAAACTACTACTGGAGTCTGGGTCCCTCAGCTCCACGGAGCCAGCTACTGCAAGCTGTTAATTAAATTACTTCAAAAAAGTTCTGCATAGAAGTGCCTAGGAAATAAAAACTTTGCTGGTTCACACGACAACGCTTGGCAGCAAAGGAAAGAGAGTCTCACCATTAGGGTCGAGGTCCCAGAGCTGGGGGTGGTTGAGCTGCTGCAGGTTGGCGATGATGTTGCTGTGGGTGAGCATGACGCCCTTGGGCATACCTGTGGTGCCTGAGGAGTACGGCAGCACCACCACGTCCTCGCTGGGGACCACCTGCACTCGCCAATGTGCACGTGATATAATTTCAAAATGGAGAATAAAAAACAAAAAATAAAAAGAGAAAGACCGAAAATGCAGCTAAGGTCTTAGATGGGAGTTGCGCTAATAAGAAGTGTTCATACTTAAATACGGTGTGATTCAGTCCTCCAAAAGATATTAGATGCATTTGTTCTCGTTGTAAATCGTGTTTTCTTGCGAAGGCTGATGTTAAGTGGGGAATGAGAGGGTAAACATTCATGTTGCAATGAATCGTGAAATAATAAATGAGTTTTCGTATTTACATAATGCATCGTCTTGACTAACCGCCACTAGTCCTTCCAGCCCACAATATTCCCCAGTCACTTTACCAGCAGTACTTTCAAACCGTTACTCATCTGGGTAGGTTACAGATGAAAGGCTGCAAGGTAAAACATCTGTATCAACATCCAATATATTCATTCGTATTTTCTATCTGTACAAATGTAAAAGTGCATTGGAAAACACATTTACAGTAATGTCCAATACAGACATGCAACTTGTTTATATCCAAATATCTTCTGCATCGCAACTTGTTTGTTCTAGAAGTTTCACCGAAATAATACGAAAGCATAGGTACGTGAAGAAGGTTTGTTCCTGCTTAACTTACCGACAGGTTGGAAGGAAGAGCGCCGCCATCATCACTGAAGAGGTCAGGCATGCTCAGGTGTCCCGCCTGTGCTGCCTTGTGGGTGCAGATCATGGACTTGACAGCACCGGGGTTGTCTCTGTGCAGGATCCCTACGGCCTTCTCCACAACGGGCGCCACGGCGGGGTGGTACACCACGACGCTACTCTCCGAGTTCTCCAACTGCCTCGCCATCTCAGCTGCGGTTGGGTAATCCTGATGTTAACATCTACTAATTTGCACCGATCAAACATTGAACAATGGAAGGTCCGAGAAGTCTGTTTCAAGAGATAGTGGGAACCTAATTGGCCTGAAGAAAAGTCGCGCACTGCATTTTTGCTTGCTCTGCATAGTTTGTATTGGTGGTATTTTATGTTAGAATTCATTCGTATCATGGCAACCATATAAATGACGACATTCTCGAAGTTTTCATCAAGTAGTAAAGGGTTGTTCTGAGGGCATACAAAATTTTGAATTTTCTTTTACATCGGAGAAATGAAGACCAGTGGAGGAAGATGCAAAATGGAGATGCTCCATGAAGGGGTGTCGCCATACCCCAGCATGACCATCGTTCTAAAAAAGGTTAAATCTAGACTCATCGGTCCGCACAGCATGCCTCCAATCGTGAACCCTCCAATCTCCATGTTCTCGAGCATAAAATGTTTTTCTCTGAATTGCTGCTGACATTAATGGCTTACTGATAGACTTGCATTTGCCTAAATGCAATATTCTTTAGCTATCGACGCATAGTCCTCTGACCATTTTTTTTTCTCAGAGCGCTTCACAATACTCGCTAGTATTTATTCACGTTGATCAGCGCCGATTTTCTTTAGGTACCAATCTCATCACAGAGCGTCCGTCTCTGTCATCCTGAAAGTTACTCCTTCTGCTCGTACTATTTCTACGAGATGAACGAGGTTCCCATAACTACCACAGTCCAGGAATGGAGTCGCTTTCCTGTACTATGTAATTAGGCCTACTGCGGCTGCTGTGCAAAGGTCCCGAATTGACTTTCCATTTTTAGGAAACCCAATGATGCGTCATTTTTAAATGCTGACAGGTCTAAGGCACGGTTCTTCATTTCTCAGATGAAAATAAAACATTACAATTCGGTATGCACTGAAAACAGATCTTTACAACTTAGAATTTGGGCACGAACAGTTTTGCAGAAACAAATGATCTCTGAAACTAGAACGCCTCGGTGGCGTAAGGCCATCACCCGCGGTAACGGGCAAATTCAACAAAGGCAAATTTGATGAACGAGGCTAGGGCACAGCCCCATTCCTTCCCAGAGATTAGCTCTTTAATAATAACATAAGAGGAAAAGAGTAGAACGCCCCGTTCTCCAAACGATCTGCCGCGGTGGAGAAAATTCAACGCCGTCATTTTTTTCTGGCCGGCTATGTTTAGTTTTTGTTGGCATGGGTCACATCTAGGTCAACTTACCAAACTCCCTGCAAAAAATTATGAACATTGCTCAACTCCTTCGACCACTTATTGGGTGGACAGAAAAACAAATATATGTATATATATACTTAAATCTTCAACGAAAATATCACCTCTCTCACTTCGTTCGCGGGTGATAATAAATAAGGTGAAAATTGTATAGAGTAGGCCTACGTGAAAATGAAGTGAACAACTTTTTTGGCTACTTAGTGCATAGGTAATGGTTCCTCAACCAGTTTCAATAGCTATTAGATAGATAAAGTCACGTGCATCTCCATTGAATGGAGCTGATCAGCTCTCAGTATCTAGAACCTATTTCTATACAGTAGTCTATTCCATCCAAGATGTTTGCCATGGAAGCACAAAATATCATCAATTTCACGAGCTGGAATTTGCTTCAAGCAAAATGAGGATGGCAACTGTGCCCCGACTCCGACGGAGGTGTCGGGATTACGGTACCTGCGGTGGCGAGGCAGTTGACGGTGGTGGCAGTGCCCCCCGCTCCAGCAGTGGCAAGGAAGGCGATGGCAAGCTCAGGACAGTTGGGTGCCACTAGGGCCACAGTGGAGCCTTGCTGTACCCCCAGCCGTACCAGCGCGCTGCTCACGCTGTCCACTTTCCGCCACACGTCCCCATAGCGCAGCTCCTCCCCCGTCTCCGCACACACCTGCGGGTGAAGGGGCACGTCAGTCCATCTACGGGGAGACACGAAGTGGCGTTTGCAGGGACGCAGCAGAGCGTCCGAGCTCTTGCATGGCCCGCGCGGAGCGGAAGACTATAGTGTGAACCTGCCTTAACTCTCACAATGAATTGCCAGGCCGACATTAAGTAGATCTGCCGTAACCCCAGCAGCCTCACATCGTCAGTAAGATATCTTTATTTCCTAAATTGATAGGTGCATCGGTCCTTTGTTATCCATTTGTGCTCTAGAGGAGCATTGTCAATTCAGGGATCCCTTTTGTAACCTAAGCTGCATATATACATAGTCCAAGCAATAATTTCCGTTACACTATCTTTGCGGGTACCAATTTCAACTATAGAGTCGAGGAAGCTACATCTGTTGCTCTCGTGGCACTTAACAGCACACAGTTCTTAGCTCAAGTACCTATCCTAAACACGCAGCGGTGGAAAAGCTACTCTTTCTACCAACTTACCAGACTCACAAAAGTCAACAATGCACCGGCCACCAAGGCAGTAGGACTGGTTAGTGCAGCAAGGCATCCCCCATACAACAAGAAGGATCAACAGGTACGTCCGACAAAGACAAGGGCGCCTGTATGCACACAATCGCGGCAGCCAGTAAATAGGAACCTCTCCAACAATAGGTACCTACGCTAGCTGCACCCATAGCACTCAACCATACCCACATCTTGCGCGCAAAAACAGCTTTTTATCATGACAAGGTTTTGCTTAGCTACCAAAGGTGCCATTCTCTTCAGCACGCAACCCTTCACTGATTGATAGGTATGCAGTCTGAGTCCCGCATGGATCAGAAATGCTGTAGCTAGCTATAACCTAACCTAATGCTGGTTAACTACCTACCGATGTCAAACTGCAGCAATGTCACCGACTAGATCTATAGCTATATCTGTTGGAATATAGACACATTGTAAGCCACAGCCTTCTAGTGTTGCAATATGGGTACAATTTAATATACAAGCACTACCTAGATTCAGCAACAAGAAAAAAAAGTGCTTTGGGACACACACAGCCCGTTAGGGCATGCGCCGAAAAAAGTATATATGTATATACATACGAGCGGTAAAGCACAATTTCCCATAGCATTCAAAAACGCACTGAGCACTTCGCAACACAATTATAACCACACGGACGGACAGACAGATACTGGCACATAGACGTAGCCTACACAATGTTGCCAATACAGTCACACCTTGGTTGTGGCTGTAATAATTAGAGAGGGCCGCGGAAGAGTGCGCAAACAACGACGGTATGGTTGGGAATACACTCGCCAAGCCGAGAGCAAATAAGAATAATGTAACACTTGACTACCGCCCTACCTCCGGCAATGTCCGCATTTGAAACACGTCCCCTCAGGCTGCTCTGGAAAGGGGGGGGGGGATCTTCAACTGATCCAATGACTAAAATATTCGCTACATGTTTACCAAGGTTGGAGTATCAAAAGATAGAGGTCGGACTCCGACTGACCCCAGGTAGCTACAAGCGGATGTTCGTCTCACATCCAGACAAGGCCTAAACTTTACTGGCGTTCTTTTCTTTTTATTTGCTTATGTTTTTTCATTTATTTTAATCGCCCCTGCAATCAGCAACGCAACGAATGGAATTACGACAATAAATCTCACCTAGCAGGAAAAACGTCAACAATACAGTGAGAGAGAGATATGTGGATAAATAATTAGATATCAATTATAAAGTGAGATAGAGACAGAAAGACAAACGTTAACAACAAAGTCAGAGAGAGTGAGACGAATAGATTGGTGGAAAAAAAGAACCAACCGTGTAGCCAGACATTCCGAGGTTCGGCGACAAGAAAAACTCGCCGTACACCACAAGACGATGGAGAGTGTGCTGTGGCGCGAGCTTCAGTTTTATCCATGCTCGTTGAAAACAAACTTTAAAGAGCATTCTGTACGATTGAAGTATAAATGCATTTATGAGGTTGTGAAGCGCATATAAATATATAAATCATTCATAGACTAAGAAAAAATGAAGCTCAGATTGGCTGAATACACGATGTCTAGTGGGCAGGCACTGGTTTGATGCCATCGTAGTACATAGACCGACCGGAGCCCCACCAAAGCCGGCCATTTTTTGCCCCACGATCCAGGCCAGCTTGGGTCAAGCCCGGTCCTCAAATCAGTTTTGGTGACTTCGGCCTCGAACCCGGCGAAATTTTAGTCCTGGTGAGTCAGTGGTACGTGCTGACGCTGACACAAGCCCCGACCCTGACAAATCCTGGCTATGTTTGTCACTCCAGCCCAGGCTGGGATTAACCCCGGACCCGGCTCAGACCAAATAATTTTTGGTAACCTCTGGCCCAGCCCCCAACCAAATTTCAGTCCTGGTCGGTCTATAAGGTCCTTCAAATGTAAAAGCCATACATCCCCTCTCCAGTGTTACATCTGTTGTCCTGTCAACACATACCTCACTTGCGAGAGAACTGGAACCGGATTTTGCTTGAAGCGGCTATAGCATAGCAAGTAGCCTAGGGAAACACACCGTATATGAAGGTGTTGTTGACCTACAGGCCTACGGAAAATAGTTGAACAACACGAACACTGGCCGGAAAGTATTACGGTACTTGCTCAGGTAAGGTAGCCTATAGGTACCTACACTACATCTTATCAACCAAAACTTTTGTTTAAACGAAGACGTGCTATCAATGGAAAGATGAAGCGCCTATGGGGCACAGTGACAAGAAAGACTTGAAGCAGAAGGGTTAAAGAAGGAAAATGAGAGTTGCTAATAAGCGTGAGGGAGAACATGTGGAAACGGCAAGTCAAAGAAGAGAGCAAACATATCGTTTACTGCGTGAATTTGTTCACGCATGGGTCCACTAGTTTCAAATAAGTCCTAAAGAAGGAAATTTTTTTGTAGTATTAAAAAAATAATACCTACTTCTTCTAACTTACAACCTTTCATCGCAGAGGCCTGCCTTGGAAAGGTAAGAGCTTCTTGCTAAGTTTGGGTGATTCATGAATAGAATAAACTACGTACTTATTTTGTGCTCCTTATACGTGCACAAAATTAAATACATATTAATTCTTCAGAATCTTTCTCCTGCAGACGCGGCCAGGTCTGATACCTGGGTCTCTGGGGGTAGGTAGGTATTCCTACATTATAGCCTTTTATAGGTAGGTTAGTGACTGTCCTAGCTACATAACTAACCAACTTTATCCCGGCAATCCCAGACCTCTGCACGCCATTCCTACTAGAGTAAGTAGCCTACTATTGCTAGCACGTAGCCTATATTTAGTACATAGTACCAATTTTTCAATTGATCGCTGAAGCGCCTAGGGGATGTAGGTACCTACCTAACCACATGATCAGTCAAATCTGTCCTGGCGATCTGATAGTAACTACCAGCTGTTGTAGTTATCTAGGAACTTTTTCCGCTGCGAACTGCTCTGTTGCTAACTTTATTATAGTTTGTAGATAACCAATGAAACTACACGCCTGGGGATGGTGAGAACGTCGAGTTGACCCATTCCAGCAATAATACTAACAACTATTATTATAATGACTCCCTGGGTTGACCTATTCAGTAGTAGGTACCTATCGAACTTTCACCGGCTGTTCAAAATCACTGTGGCACGAATTGTTGGTATTGGGGCCTATGTTAGGCCTATGGTCATTTGCTTGGTAAAGAGACCGGCACTGCAAGGACGCCCAAAACATTGCTTAGAAATAATACATAAACATGAACATTCGCAGCTGAGTTGAATGCATGCAGATCCACAAGGCTGAGCACGAATCCCGGCAATAGGTTTCATGTTATATGTACAATTAGGTAAGAAAACGACGAGTGAAGTAATCACATCGGCACTCGAACGGCCGTCAGTGTACAAGGATAAGCTTCAGTAACATCTGGGGGCTTTCTTACAAAGATTTTAAAAAAGGATGCAAACATTCTCCATTATTGTTGAATGTATTTTATATACCGTAGGGCCTATATGTATACAGGGGAAAACAATGCTTTCCTTAAGCCATTAATAACTACCCTGAGCATAGCCTATCCATACAGCAGCTGTCTACAATTAGGAAATTATTACTTCCAAGTTGAAGAAATTTAAAATACTTAAAAATACAATATGGCGTTAAAGGATTGAGGTGACAAGCAATAGCACTTAAGTTAACGTGTATAAATATTTTTTTATTGGCCGTAGAAAATTATAATTATAGTAGAGTAACAAATAACAATAGCTAATATATATAGGCTACAGTAAGCTATGAATCATGGTTGAATCACGTAATCAGCCTTGCTGTTAATATTTCTTTACTGCGTCAGTACGGTACTTCGCGTGTAAACAGTTCTACAATACAATGAGCATAGCCTACTTCTTTTGTAAGAGCCATAAATTAATTATTCAAAATGTCACGAACAAGACGAAGTTTCAAGACGCCTGAGCTGTGAAAGTCTGAAGCCAGCAGGACCTTCTCACTCCAGGGTCCAGACGGACACCGGTGTGGCAACACTTGCTGAGTCTCTCGGCCGGAGGGTCCAAAGGTCGCGCCTGCAGTCTGGGGTGCAGTGCGGTGTTGCCACATGTACGTGCTGCTAGTACGGTAAAGTTCCGACAGTACCAAGTATGGAAGCGTTAATTAACTAAGCTCTTTTCGTTCGATGTCTACGTAGCCTATACTGAAATGGCAATAATCTAAGCTACTTTGCTTAAACTGGCACGGAACGTCAGCATCGGGCTTTGGACTTGCTTCAGCGGATTCAGTTTCAGATAGTAGCTAATTGCAAAGCTGTTATGAAAACATAGATTCACAAAAAAAGAATATGTACATATGTATGTTTAGGTAGCTTTTGTATGAATATATATTAAAGGTAAAAAAATAGAAACATCAGTAAATTCACAAATTAGGTAGAGTTCCATTTTATGAAAGTTAGAAAAATTCGACACTAAATATAGGTACAAGTTCGAATTACGGTGTTCGACGCGAAAAGCAGTTGAAGGCAGTAGAGATATCTGCCCAGTGTCACGAGGTTGAGTGCCTTAGAAACAAGCGAGTGTGTTCATAATTCGGCTTCGCGACTCTATAGCGTAAACAAACTCACTCTCGCAAACAACAGTGGTTCTGAACTTTGGCTCTATAACATAAAGAGGGTAGTGAGGAGGTAGAGCCACAATCGGACGCACGTTTTGGTGTTCCCTCTTTCCCCTCTCCGTCAAGGGGAGAGGGGACGCGTCCCAGTACAATTATTTTACTCCTGGCTCTACATTTTGTGGAAATTCGATCCTTTAGTTCACGTACTCAGCAGTTTTGCTGACTGTCAAACATCTAGAATTGACATTGCTCAGCGCGAGATGCGTTCTGGCAGTGAACGTGTATTATCACTGGAGCTTAAAATTAATGTTGTTAATCCAGCCAGCTGCCGCGGAGCGATATAACTATGTGTCGCCTGATCGTCGTCGATTTCCTGGTAATACCTGAGAATACCTTCCTCGAGTGAACACCGTGTGCCTTGGACAGCGTTCAGTTGACAAACGTCTCAGTCGTTTTTTTCTCAGAACTGTTTTCTATAGTCTCAACTATCGAACCTCTCCCGTTCAACGGGCTTCAATGTGCTAGTCCCAACGGGACATAAATGCTTATAATGTGCTCTGTGTCTGTGTTATTTATGTTGCATACGGCATGATGAGGAGTTACACAAACAGTCATTGCAGCTGTGCAGTGTATTCATTAACTAAATTTATCTAATGCGAACAGCAGTGATCTTTCTAACTACGCGATGAAGTTGGCAGTCGTAATCAAAACATAATGATTCCTCAAGATCCTGCAAGGGCATCGTGACTTAGTCAACGTGTTCCTTATGCTCAACTGAGTCAGAGTGTTTGCTTCCTTTAAAACTCGCACGAACTTGAAATAACCAAACAGTCCGTGAAAAGTTGGAAGTGTCTGCAATCCCGTGAGTCCAAATGCAAGTGATGGTGTGGCAGTGTAACTACGTTCCGTGCGGACAGTAAACTTCAGTCGCAGTCCATTGCCTGGAAAGGTCCGCATAGGACCTGCGTCGCTTCGATATAATATTAGTCCCAGGAGATGAAAGAAAGACGTCTAGGCAGAAACTCTCGCCTTTACTGTCTTACTTCTCAGTGTTAATTAAGTACCTATTCAAGCAAGTGTGTCACTGGACCTTCGCAGTGCGATGTGATTCACGTGTTCTTATTAGCAAGTGAAGTGTTGAAGTAAGTGTAGGGTAGATGTTATTAGCCGACTAAAATGGAGTATTACTGCATTGATAGAAGTGGAATTACTTCAGAGAAACCGACAGAAAGGGTTTTATTTTGAGGAAAATGTCTCAAGCTTAGAGATATGTAAATGTGTGGACATAACTGAAGCTTCATTATTATTGCGCTTAAAACAAATAAGCAACATCGAAAAATGTCTTAGAATATATTTTAGACAATATCAATTAAAATAAATTAATATTACACTGCTTTCATAACTTAAATTATGGTGAACGTGCTAGGTACTTTATTTCTGCGAGACTATACATACAATTTCTACTATAACCAAAATTTTGAGGGTCTGGAGTTGAAGACGGTGGTCATCGAAATGAGTTGAGAAATTAATTAAACATGCACAGCCAGTGTGGTTTTTTCCCGTTTTCGTAAACACAGCATCGATGTGATAGAATGTTTGTTTACATGCATTGTATTACATCTCCGCTGTCTGAGAGCACCGTTTTTGCCATCTGGTTCAATATTTCGACTGATTAATTTGTGTTTCTGATGGTGCTCAACCTTTCAAATATTTGCGGTCGAAGTTACACATAGATATATCTCTAGAGTACCTACTTGTGAAGTGTTCAATTATGACCGGTAACAGTTGTGATTCAAATTTGTATCCAAGTGTGTCAAAACAGCTTATTTATTTCTCACTTTCATGTGGTTTCCTCTTTGTATTAAATTTCCAAGCCTTTTTTCCAGTATATTGTAAGATCTTTACGTGTGTTTTACTGATCCAGCTGCAGTACGAGACCCAATCGCTAAATCTTTTAGTTAAGGTAGGTTGGGAATAGGTCGCCCATTGGGGACAAATTCCGAGCAATAAATACCGTACCATCGCGTCTCAGTCATAGTCGAGATACGATACACCGTATTTGCCTACCGTAGACAAAAATTTAACACTAAGAATAACCGTCGTATTTTCATATATTTATATAATTCTATATTTATTTGTTTAATATATTTATACGTTTCGTCACCTTTCGTGTCACGCTCTTAAAGAAATAGATAGGAAGAAATAAGTACTTGCGTTCTTGGTTTCAGTTCGCTCGTAAATTATGCACTTTTTATTGACTGCATAATCATTGAAGCAAACGAAGCAAATGGTTAAATGTTCTTCAGCTGTCAGGAGGCGGTTAAAGAACATAAGGATTTTTTGGCAGCAAATAACTTTCTCCAATTTGGGTTCTTCTCTCAAGAAAACAACCAGTGTTTACTAGCAGACAATGTCGACTGCGGGTAAAAAAAATATTGGTTTCAGCGTTTCGCCGAAGGATAGCTTGGCGTTGCTCTGCCCTAGAAAGCTTATAAGGAAGTTGATATGAAAACTTATGATCAATGAAGACGGGTCATCACAATTCTTCGCTGTCATTTTTGACAGCGCGGGCACTGTAGTGTTTTAGTAATTCACGTTCGAAAGTTGTTACGATATAATTATACACATGAGTGCGTGTGTACTAGGTCGTCTGATTTAATTGAGTAATTAATTGCCGTATGACTAATTGATTAATTAATTGCCGTGTCAAAGAAAAACAACAATACAA
>LQNS02278178.1:1508282-1520484 GCA_001587735.2 Parhyale hawaiensis | reverse complement strand
TTTTATGTCAATTCATTTCATATATAATGTATAAATACACTAACCAATCAATTATGCATTTGATAAACTTGTCACAATATCAATCAATAAATTAATTATATATATATATGACAGAACTTATTTCTTTTTACGCCGTAACAAAGTTCGACCTCTGAAGTCGAGTTCTTTCAAGCTGAGTTAAAGAAAATTGTAGTCCAAATATAATTCCATACCATTTTTTTCTGGACGAGGACATGAACTATTTAAATAAAAATATAATTAAATAAATAGATAAATAAATACAGTAAAGTATTTATTTTAACAACTGCACTGGTCTCTCGCACTTGGTAACGCGCCCGTCTTTATTTTTGTCTCCTTTAAACTCTGACACATTTCCATGGTTTTCTTATACCTATACTTTTACCTCAATTTAAAATAAATATTGATATGATGATGCAATAAAGCAGCTATATGACCGCATATCCTGACAGAAGCCAAGTATTAATGAGGTTCATATCTTAATAAGACCAAGAAAAGAAAGTCTACATCGCGGTAAAGAAAAACACAAATTTTCTTTCTGTTGTTCGTACTCTCTTTCCGCCTTTCAACGCAGATAATCAAGTATTTCTTCTTTTGTTCTTATTCTCTTTTTCTGTTATCAAAATCAGATGATTTTTATTTCTTCTGTCCCTATTCTCCTCTTTCCTTCATCAAAACCAAATATGTTTTCTTGTTGCTCGGTTCTTATTTCATAATAATAATGATGCACCCATCCATCGGTGACTTGGCACCGCTGCACTGGAGAGCTCAGCAGGAGAAATGTGGCACACGGAGCAGCGCGCGGCAAGCCCCCGCACACACCCCCTCGACTGGCCTATGACAGCGCGCCAAGCAAAAACTGGAGAAGGTGTGTGTGTCAGTCTGCCATGGTTGGGGGTACGACCAAAACTCTAACTGTAGTTTGGGGCACGTACGTACGTTTCTATGTCTTTATGGTCATCAGGCAAAATTGCCATGCATCCCCAATCTCATTCGAAAAAATCTATTCATATTGAAATGGACGCATCAGCAACACTGCGCATGTGTGTCCGATGCACATCTATCAACGCACTTGGGATAGATATTTCAATTGAAATTATTAATGTTAGGCGAACGTTCAATGCACCGAAATAACATGATTACCAAACATCATTTTGGGCCGATAATGTCATAACGCATCATGTTACCTTCAAATGGCACTAGCGTCTCGTCCTTTAAGCGATTTTCTCGTGATGAAAACCAATCAGTTAGTAAAACAATGGAGACAGAGACGGTTGATTACGAATACTTCACCAAGTCTATAATTATATACATCTTCTATTTGTTGGCAGAGGGACAACGCTGAACTGCTTTCTATAAAAAATATCGTTTTTCATCATGAACTGAAAACTAAGTTGAGGTCATTAAGATTTAAGGCCATCTTCAAAAAGTATCAAATACTGAAGCCACGATCGTCCGGTGATGACTGTCTGACAGGCCCTGAATTTGTATACAAAGTTTACGATGAAGTTTCACTTTTTCTGCTTGCAGGTGCCGCTGTAACGGCAACAAGACTTTATTGAACGCACGCACAGTGATGAACGTACACGCCAGTGCGTCCCGCTAACACCTATGCACCTAGTGCCTTAAGCGCCTATAATGTTTCCTTGAAAGGTCTTGCACAGTCCTCAGTTTTTAAAACTAATATAACTATCACTTATTAATAATATAATGTAGATATATAACAGCTATATTATTTATATATATAATACCCCCTCCACGCAACTGCTAAATGCCAAAGTGACCCATGACGTTCAGGAAGTTAAATGAATCTGATTTTCGCTGATCTTATATAAAATACATTTTCCTCGATGATGATGACAAGCATTGCGTCATATGGGTCTCATCCAAAGCTCTACAGGAAGTAAATAACAACATAGCAACTCGTCTATGTACCTACTAGCTTGAAATAGGTACACAGAAATTAAAAAAAAAATGCTACTGGCAATTGAAATCGATGCCACTGCTTTAAGCGAGAAAAAAAAACTATGCGCTCTTTTCGAGAGAATAAAATTGAAATTTAATACGGGTATATGGAGATACCTACGATCCGTAGTGAAAGGTACACACACACACACACATCACCACCTTCAGCACAAGCAGCGGGGTAGCAACAACGCTGCGAGTGAAAGCAGGCGCCTCAGAGCTGCATTAAGTGTCGCTGCGTTCGTCAGCAAACTCGTTCAACAAATTTATCAACATTGAAGCAATTACCAGACGCACGTGGCACAACATCATTACAACTTGGTGACGTGAACCAAGGATAAACTGCTCAGTAATAAATATAATGAATGAACAACGATAACCATGACCACATACATGGAAATAATTTTTGCGCCAACAAAGCAACATAACCAATAAAGTAATTTTTTACGGCAAGAAATTATTAAAGGGGTTCGTCAAAAGGCTGCTCCAAAGCGGAGCTTCAACAGTTTCTTCATAAAATATCATGAGTCTGACGAATGCGATCCTTGTTTCAAATTTGAGAACTTCAAACGCTAACCCGCACAGAATATGAACTGCCAGCAACTCTGTTACCTTAAGTCGAGTTCACACGTCATTCATATCAATGCGTTCACTCATCCACTTGTCCGAAGGTGTTACTGTACCCCAGAAATGGTAGAAAACTGCACTGCTTTCTCAACTTTGTTTCACTCCAAATGAAATAGATATCCGTAACTTGCCTGACACTAGCAGAAGAAATTGATTTGACGGTTAACATTTTAATAATTTCTTGGGCGAACACAGAGTTGTGTTGCCAACAACGCTACACAACTTTCGGATGAGTGAACGCGTAGTTACGAATGAAGCGTGAACTCGCTCGTAGGATCGGATGTAAAAAAAAAAACAGTCGAAAATAGATAATAATAAGCGGAAATACAGCAAACTTCTCTGGCATCAAGAGCAATCAGCAATAGGTAAAATAAACCACTATCACAAAAGTACATAACAAATATTAGAATCTTTAGAAAACGTGAGTAACAGTGAAGAGATAAGCACCAAGACAGAAGACATTGGATGGAACGAGCCTTACGGAATTTAGGATTAACGAAGGTCCGGAGATTAGCCCAGATAACAGATGGATTTTTTAATTTTTAGAAAGTTACCAGAGGCTTCAACCAAGCATCCGCCCCAGCTGTCAATATGAAAGTACCTATCCTAGAGAATCCATCAGATCAAAAGCCACGAAACAACATTAAGAAAAAATAATAATATTAAATCTGAATAAAGTTTCAAATTGTGCAAATACATTCATAATTTCACACAAATGTATGCATCCTAAATTCAATACCTTGCGTCATGTATATAAAACATGTACTGCCTATAGTGGCGATATTTCGAGACAATGAAGTGCAGCTGCTGCCCGTAGGCCCTGAGGTGACCGTTTAGCCTAGCTACCCCATAGCAGCAGTTCGCAGAATATTGACGACCACGGTCAGCACCTCTTGTTATTGTACAAGTCCAACAATGACTTGCCTTACTCTCATGATAAATAAACACTAATGTTTGTGCGCATTTCCTCTTTTCTGAGGTGCGCATTGATGTATTTAGTATAAGGTGTATTTTGAGGACCTTGTTAAGAGAGGGGGGAGGGCGAATAGAGAAATATCCGCATCATCATAGCAATCCTACAGCAAACCAAAACTACTTATTTCCTGATAAAACCGGACTCTTACTCTTTCAATAGGAAAAAAAATTACAGGGCACACACAGTTACACTAGTAGAATCTTTCTCTAGACGATCTGTCAGTTCAAAGCTACACAAGTTGACGCTGTATAAATTAAACCTCGTAAACTGACCCCATATCCTTAAACATTGTAATGTTAATAAATCCATCACAGCTGTAAGCATACTTTTAGTCAGTATTTGCTCATATAGCTATTTAATTAACTTACATTGACAATGAGGCGTCGCGAAACCTCAAGTTTTCACTGTATGATCAATCATAATGAGAATCCCGCAAACGAAAGAGATTGTAAATGAGTTACCTTTTGCTGCGGGTCACTCATTGCCTAATACCTAACCTACGAATCATATTTATTATTACGTAGATATATGTAAGTTAGATAATTAATAAGGTGTCGAATAAGATTGAGAGTGACAAATGCGCACATTTAATCCACAACGCTTGCTCCCCTACAAAATGTTTTAAAAAAGTACGACTACCTACTTCGGCTAATATCTTGGGAGCCGTCAACTGTGGAAGGTCAAAGTGTTTGACGGACGGGATCTAAAAAATTAAACAAACAAGACATAAGACTAAAGAGGAGGAGGGAGGGGGATGCAGAGACATCACCTCGTCCAACCACTGGCAGTAGGTAAGCCTAACTGGAAGTCTGTGGACTGCCCGTTAACCGTCAATGATTGTGGTTATCTGCCGTACACCATTTGCTGGATTCCTCGGTTAGGATGTTACCGTCCATTTTTTCTTTTCTATATTTACTACAAGCTCCATCAATTCTTATAAAATTATGGTCTTTGTCACTCGAGCTCAAATTAGCATAGATATTATTTTAAATAATTTACTACCTACTGCACTTCAACTCTGTTCGAAAAATCAGTAATACTTATGTCTATTTCATTATTTATTACATATTACCTCTGGTTATCGCACGGTGTATAGTGTATAAAATACAACCTTTTTTGTAATCGTTAGCCCTTACCAGTTGCTTTGTTACTGATTGTATACAATAGTTTATTATTAACAGTCTTTTCCCCACACCACTGTGCGTTTTCCTCAAAGAAGTGAAGGGTTCAATAGCGAGGTAGAGCCCCTAGGCGGTTACTGATACCGCATTACTAAGCCCAATAAATCACTGATAAGATATTCTTCACTACAATAAATTACCTGGGAACTTAACATCTTCGTGGAATGGAGAAGTGTCGTAAAACATTTTCGCCTATTGTACCTACCCTTTGTTACCTTCTACTGTTACGTCACCATGGCTGACCAAACTCAGTTTTATTTATGATAGCTAATCTTGCAAATAGCATATTAATTATGAAGAAACTGCAATCACTGCATTACAGGAGTGTTGGTAAATAAATTCAAATTTATTACAGATACAAAAAATGATGATTTAATAACAAAATGCTTAAAAAATCCTTTCGATTTTGTGTGTGTGCTCCTTGTTTGTTCACGTAGGTACCCCCATGAACTATGTTGCGTACCCCTGTTTGGACACCACTGGAATGGAGGACCAAAATGTTGTGCAACATCGTCGATGTGAGGCTTGTGTCGAGCTCACACTAAGCAATCGCTCGATCAATCATACTTTTATGCGCGGACGTTCAGCTCGCGCGTCGTCCCGACACAATTAGCCTATCAAATTCAGTAGTCGAAACACGAATGGGAAGCAGGTAGCTACCTAAGTTGAGCGATGTCCGAGCAGAAGGTCCGCTTCTAAATTAAATTGGGCGTGCAATTGCGTACTAGTGTGGTTACGGCACGACAAGTCGGTCTAAGCCGCTAAGAAAATTCATTTAATGGCTACAAGTTTAAGTTTCATACGAGATGCGTTCGGACACAGCGACACTTTAGTTACGGTGCGGGTACGTGGCCAATCATGAGTCACGCGTGAACAGCGGAAAATTTTTAAGTAATAGGCTGATGTCTATAGGAGGTAGGTTCAAATCATTTTTCTTTTTAGGTTAACCTAGTCTACAGATGTAAACATCCTTATCAGCCCAACTATTGACTTCCTTCCCACGTTTACATTAAAGAAAAAACGTAAGTCATTTATTAGCTAAATACTGAATCGTCTCGATGTTGCATATCCGTCGTTCTTTCAATGCATAAAGCTCTTACCCTAACATTAATATCGAAGGGCATCAGTTGATGGACAGAAAGGCTTTGGTTACAACTATGGACGAAGTTGGCCTACAACCAAAGTTATAGATCGATAATGACATGCTTCCATGCAATGTATAAGCTCAGGCTTCTGTGTACACTCTCAGATGATGACCGCAACGTTCAGATGAGACGATAAAAATTCATTTGTTTGTCTTTAATGGATCTTTGTCCTTCAAAGTGAACTTAATGACACAATGAGAGCAGCAGCAGTCATCCTGCACAATAACCCCTCCATGACTTGGGTTGAATAACAATAATGGAACTTGGAGACGCCTTTCATGACCTTCAGATTAGCTATAGCGTAGCTAGTTACCATGACTAGGGACAGAGAACTTCATCTTCCTCTCGACGGGTCACGGTACCTACCATAACTCCCTCCAAAGTTGAGTTCGCACAAGGGTTACGGAGTCGGACGAATCAAGTCCGACTCCTACTCCTGCATCTAGCCAGTTTCCGACTGCGACTAGGTCTTGGATCCCAAATATGTCCGACTTACATTCTCTGAGCTTTTCCTTAGCAAAATAGACCAATTTTACCGACTCCGACACCCCGTCCCAACATCGAACACTGGCTCTGCAGCCCTGGCCCCTGGTTCACACACGCACTGCAAAGTATTTAAACTTTTGATGTGTTCTTGCAAACACAACTGTACGTCTAACAAAAATTTGCTACAATATTAGTACTAGCAATTACGTTGCTGATTGGAAAGTGCCACAAGTGTTTTAATTTCTCATTAATGTCGGAGAGAATTAGAACTAAAAACCTGTGCACTTTTGTGTTGATTTCAAGAAGAAAGCAACAAAGCATTCGTATACGCGAAGATATCTGACGGCGTCAAAGGGCTACAGCGCGTGAACCCGCCGGTCAGGATTCACTGACTTGACAAGTAATTGGGAATCGCGCAGCGACTTCAAACTATCCCCGGGAGAGATCGAATGTACGCGCAGCTATGACGTCATGTTATTAGTTTCGGCAGTGGTAAATTGAGAGCACATTACAATGGCTTTACTTGAATTAATGAACGCAAATAGCTCACCTACATAGAGGTAGGTACTCACCTAGCGTACATCTACATATCGGGTCTCAGTAGGTATAGGCTAGGCCTAGTAGCCTACTCGTAATAGCTACGTGAGTGACCTACTTGTGAGTATGCGTTACCTAGGTTAAGTATAAAACAGATATGGATAAGTTCGATTCAGCTAGAATAGGCGGCTAGAAATTTCTAGCCACACATTGTATCTGTAATTTGTTCGGACTTTCAAGAACGAAATACGCCAAATAAATACACACCTTCAAATAAACTCATAGAGACACTGTTTACAAACGAAAAGGATACAGTTGCCCCTATATAAATTATTTTTACACAAATTGATGTTAATTGGGTTAGTAAAAGGATCAAGCTCCTGGTCCCTTTTATACATTATTTTTCACAGCTCGTTTTTCTCACGGTAGAAAACGGTAGAGAGGAAAAATGGAAGATGAACTTTCGTGACCTTTTACCGGATGAACAACTAGGTACGGTATGACAGTAAACAAATAAAATCAAATAAATACATAATCTGTTAAATACACAAGTAAAACCATAAATCGATAAGAAAACCAAGGACATTGCCCCAATAAAACGTTGATGTTATCAATAAAGATCGAACTGCCAGCGGTCCAGTGCTCGATAGTCGGCAGCTATCTTAGAAAATCAAGAACATTTTTACGCACGGAAACCCAAGTGGATACCGCATGAATGATAAGCACTTGTTTAATTAATAGGAAATACAAATTACGCTTCGGTGCGCACCTGACGTAATGATTCGGATAATTTTACTTGTATTATTTACTTAATATTCTAGTTATTACTCGGTATGTACCTTTATTTTACAGGGAAAATTTCAATTTATGAACAATCAAGCAGGAAACTTCCAGAATTTTCTACGTGAAATATTGACGTACGGTACCGAAGGAACAGTACGATAAAATAGGGAAGAATATTAACATACGGTACTGTACCTACATATGTTGTCGGATAATAGGCTATTAAGGGCTCAGTCGATCAGCGGTTAATATAAAACTCTCCTGATTATTGAACTGAACAGTATGATTAGTGTTTCTGCTAAATGGCTTGAAACAAGAACGGGGAAGTTCTTGGTGCAATAGAAAATACGATGCCCTCGAGGTGGGAACAGGCGTACTGTACGTTTGGACCTCACAGCCCACAACCCGCCTCCGTGGACTGGCTGCAGCATACTACTACACAATAATATATTAAGTGGCTCGCGTTCCCTCACCAGCTCATCCAGTGAAGTCTAGAAGGGAAACTGCTGCAGTAACACACCACCTCTACACTGGGTAGCGGTCACTTCGCTATGTACTGAGGACACTGCCAGGGTTGCCGGTGGGATAGCCTATTTGAGAAAACCCGCGAACGTGAGAAGATCCCACGATTTAGTAGCCATGGGTCACATGATGGGTGTCGAGGGATGGATACACAGACACACTGAAAATTGCACATCTCAGCAGGTTGTGATCATACCGTGCTAAGTACACCAGCCAACGTTCCCTACAATATCAAGCTCATCTTTATTTCAATAATGAACTGCGCTTGATCTCTCCGCCGCTACGGTAGCACATGCTTCCGTTCGCAGCTCCAAGATCTTTTATCGCTCGCAGGTTCGAGGCCATCCCAGGTACTCGAGCCTGGGGCCGGATGCTCGAACGCCATTATTTAGGTATGCATCATTTGGAGGTTCAAAGCATTTTGATCATAACTTTGTGGAGATCAATATAAGCAAGTGACAAAACCTGAGCCGCGATATCTGCACCTACTTCTTCAAGGAACTGTACAGTTTACGTTACCGTAACTTCACAAGGCGTTTGTTCATCCGGCCCCTGGCAGGGTTGTGGAGTCGAGAGTAAAAAGTCAGACACTGTTTCCTGGATCTGACCACTTCCGAATGCGACTCCATGTCTAGGATCACAAAGTAATCTGACTTCGCCTGTTGTTCATAACAAAATACGCTAATTTTCACCGACTCCTGGGATAGGCTAGTTTCCGACTCCGATCCCTGGTTTTCGACAACGTCCAACTCCGTCCTGCAACCCTGATTCTGACAAGGATTTAAAGCGGGAAAACCGAAGGTTTCTCTACGTACGCGCCTCCAACACGTGGTGGCAACAGGCGAGCGGCTGCTGGCAGAGCGTGTTGTACAAAATCAATACGGCGCTCTTGTTGACCTCCAACGGGCTCGAGTTCTCTGCCGAGCTATGTGCGCCTGGCAACGGGCACCAGCTACGGTTCCAGCAGCTGTGGAAACCTGTAAAACTTTACACCATGTATCGTGACCGTTACAGCAGCTGCAGCATTTCATTCCGAAGACGGCCCCAGTATGGTATGCAGCAACTTCAAAGTAGGTAGGGCCTACCACATTTATTTCTTTTTGCCACAAGACGCTACAAGCCGTAAGATGCGCCCTGTAACTACCTATGCAGTTTTCAAAGAATTACGCAACTTGATCTTCAAGTGTAAAGGTGTAGGCGATTATTCTAGGGGGATTTTTTGGAGTATATTTCAGGGAAAAAGTGCGTCTTACGAATGGGAAATAAGGTACGGTGGGTGTTTGGCTGCTGGGTTATGTTACAATAATTATTAATCAGGTGGATGAAGAACAGGATAAAATGGGTTCGGTTCAGTACTCATAATTCCCAAGTGAATGAGGCTCAGTGGGCACTCAGCAAAAATCTTATCCGTAACATTCATAAATATGCAAGAGCTCCTATCGATGTACGGCCTAGATTACCATCACAATTCACGTTACTGTAAGGTAAATACCCTCATACAATAATATTTCTTCAGCAAGACCTCACTTCTAATAATATTATTATTAACGACAACGTAACGCCAATTAAAATAACTGCCAGCTGCAAATATTATTTTCTAATTTTGCCAAAGTCCTGACAAAGGACACTACCATATTTGAGCTGCGCGCATCATACATTTTGAGTCTAATTTAGACCAAGTTAAAAGCTACGTGTACGAGAAAGATAGTCGAAGCAAATAGTAACAATAAGTGTTTTTCATTACTTAAAGAACATCGTGCTACAGAAGAAAATCTCATATTTCAACCTTAACAATCTTTTCATTAAGTGAAAAAAAACAGAAACTACATCTTTTTCTTGTCGTGACAAGTTTATGTTACGCTAGCCTAGGTGTGTTGAAACAACAATCAAATGAACGAGCTTTCTCAGGTCCGCACCCACGTGCTTAGTTGCATCCGCTACAACGTTAAGAGCTGCCGGAGTTCTGTGGAATTTAGACTAGGACTTAGCTAAGCGGCCCCTAAACGTACAAATAATTTGCGCAAACACAGTGATTGCGCAAAATGATTGTGAGATTTCAACACGGTTTGATATTGTCTGCGCAAACTGTCAGTGCATGCTTGCGTCGTCTGAAGGCATGATAAATTGCGCTGTTTGCGCAAACAAGCTGCAATGACCTATATTCCTCGATGAACTCCAATGAAAACTTTCGTTCGTCTTCGGAGGTTCTGGAAGACATAACGTAGTTTTGATACTAGAGAAAATCACGACACCAACCAACCACTCGCTGTAAATTCGGGAGGCAGCTGCAACAGAAACAAGAAAAACGAACAAAATGAAACATTGCTTGCTAAGTACAAGGAAAAATTTCCTGAGACTGAAGAGAAAGATGTCACTAAGAAAATTAATTTGCTGAGAACAAATTTCAGCCGTGAAATAGCCCCTGCAATCGCAGTACCTACAACTAAGTTCAGCGTCCGTTAGAATCTTCACACTACTAGAGCTAGATGTGAAGCAAAATGTTGCGCAAAATGATCGTACAGTCAGAGGCATTCGTTAAATAATTTGCATAATCATGTTGCGCAAATTTTTGTACGTTTAATGGCCGCTTTACGCTCTTTGCCTCCTAATTCACACTAAATATAAAGACGTATCCAACACTTCATTAGCGACACTTGCTACTAAGCCAACTGCTTTGACGGATCGGGACGCGCACTGGTGTAAACCTACAGGCAGAATGTAAGTTTTTCCCCATGTTGGACAGAATACGTCAGGGTACAGCGCTTCTCATTTGTTATCTATAGGCACAGCATCCAGGTGAAGCACAGATGTACTTTGTTTGTATGTTTTTCGTGCTCACTCCTCACTCGGCTTTGTTTATTTTCTTTCCCGACTTGCTGTTTCCAGGCGCGATGATTCAATGGGGAACACCCTCGTACTAAGTTTCAGCTATTCTCTGTTCTTTTATGGAACGCCGTAGTTGTGTCCAGGGAGGTCTCGAAGTCGAGAACTCAGTACGGTTAACTCACTCACTGATGGCAAAAGAATATTTTAGTGATAAATCTTTGGTAGATGTGCGTAGTAAGACGTCACCACAAACATTCGTACAATACGTGAGATAACTCTGATTAACTCAGCCATAACACAGTCGAGTGATCCCGTCTGTAAACGTCAAACCCTTCCTAAGCTCTAAAGTTGCCGAAGCATCTAAGTAAGAGGGCTTCGTAGCATTAATTGAATAGAAAATTAATGTATTCACCAAACTATTATGTGTAAGATTGGATGCATCACACCGGCCTCAGTATGTTAGGTTGAAATCAATCCGATTACTTCTCCAAAACAGGACGCAATTTTTGTACTTTATTCCAGTTTTAAATAATTTTATCGTCACAAGTAGTGCATTTGAAGATGGGAGCCATAGTGTTAAATTAGGTACGGTAATTAAGCTACTTACCAGTGCTACTTTGTCATCGCTCTGACGGGTCTTCTCACGAAGAAAATTGGAAAGGCTCACATCAGGGATAACAACGTCCCTGTATGGAGACCTGAAAACAAACTCTTCGTTGGTCTTACTAGCAGACGCAGGAATACAATATCCCCTCACGTTCAATTTGTTGTTGTAACGAAACTTAGGGGCAGCTTTGGTAGAAGTGCCATGGACGCGAATAACACCGCGAGCGACTCGTGAGAGCATTACGTTTTTTGACCGCGAAGTAAGTGGAAAAAGGAGTCAAAATATAAAAGTATTCCAGAGATATCGTGACGAGCGGGGCGCGCACCCTCCTACTTTGACCACCAGTGAAAGCAAACTGAGTCTCTGAGACAGTGAGACTGAGAGCACAGTACTGTGACCACAGTAAACAGAAGGTAGTAGGTTCAATGCTACGGGAAGGCATGCGCAGCAACCGTTACTATCAAGGTCATTCAAGGAGGTTGAATTCAACCTCCTTGGTTGCTATGTCACTGAGGACATTGCTGCTGTG
>LQNS02278178.1:1498164-1508182 GCA_001587735.2 Parhyale hawaiensis | reverse complement strand
TGTGGGGCACAGAGCTGCCGTGTTATGGTGCTGTATGGGGCACAGAGCTGCCGTGTTATGGTGCTGTATGGGGCACAGAGCTGCCGTGTTATGGTGCTGGATGGGGCACAGAACTACCGTGTTATGCAGCTGTATGGGGCACAGAGCTGCCGTGTTATGGTGCTGTGTGGGGCACAGAGCTGCCGTGTTATGACCAAGGCTAGCTGCCCAGCATGAATACGAAAGAAGCCTCTGCAAAGTCATGCCAGAGGATCAAATTTATTCACCCGTCAGGGTCACCCGAGTGCCTCTGCTTCTCCCAATGATTCATTGAAAGCTGCTCGCTCCCCATTACCTCGCAATTGCCCCATTCAGGTCATGCATGAAATTATAGCTTCTTGAGGCCTGGGCTTTTTCACAGGCTCCGTATAACTGATACTGGCATTCTTAGAAGTGTGTACCTGTGTTAAGGCCGTCTACCGCTTTCAAATTTTCATGCATGGCTTGTAATTATACTCGAATTCTAAAAAAGAAACAGTCAGTGCTCCACAGAACCTTTTGTGTAGTCGTTCGCTCTGCGTACTGTGTGCCACTTTGTGTATATTCTGTTGTATATGCGTCAACCTGATATACATTCTAAGCATTTCTTTTGCTATTTTAATGAGAAAAATCTGTCGGAAGGCCGATGCAGTGGCGTGTAAACGCTCATAACGAAAACAGAGCGGTTGCCATTAAAGAAAAATATCTGAAACCTTTCGCCTCATGTGGAATAATTACTACTACAACAGAGTGGCATATTTTCCTCCAACCCTCCACCTTATTACAAATGAGGATAAATCTATACCGCAAACTGCCGGATTCAAGGCAAAAAATGAATAATCGTAATTATATTTTGTGTCTGGTAGGGAGTTGCAGGCATCTGCGTATCGTCAAAACAATATAGACTTAGGTTTGGTATTCTGAGTCGGTAGACACTGCGTCAGGTTTTGTCTACCATGTGCATACACACAGAGAATGCTTTTTTAGCTAATGTTACGAACTTCTTCAGCCAAAAACATTCGTGCTTTTAAGTTTGCAAAACCTAATCATGCTACGTTTAATCGGAGACTTAGCAGTTTTGGTCTTCAGTAAGAGAGTTTCTTCTTGAGATGTTGGTTGCACTAAACTATAGAGGGATCCCTTCGTCCACCGGGCTGCAGGTTGCTGTCAGGGTGTAGCTCGTATAATCTCTGTGTCTTCAATCAAGTCTGCGCGTTATGCTTAGTTAAACTCCATTTGGCCGTGGCAATTGATGACACCTGTAAATGATACTTAAGTATATATAGGTCTCACTCCGCTGGTGGAGAAAAGAACATAATAGGTACAGATACGGAGAATGCAACTTTTTAAATTTCACGAGACATGTTGTGGAGGATCCATTGATATCATCTTGGGGCTATGACTTTGGACTGAAATATTTTGAAGGTCATCAGCAGGACTGATAAAACTTGGAAGTCCTCATCTGAGACTGATACAAGTTAAAAGTAATCATCTAAGACCTATATAACTTGGAAATTATCATCTGAAGATGATCTAAGTTGGACAACATCAGCTAGGACTGATATAACTATCATTTATCATCTCCGACTAATGAAACCTTAGAAGCCTTAATTTAGGAGTTATATAATCCGGCCTGAGGCAGTTATCTACACACAGACTCAGCTAGTCAAGCAAACACACTGGGTTGTGAATAGCAAAGAAATTAGTTCTTCACACTAAATATCATACCCAAAATTACTGAAGATCTCTTACCGTTGGAGAAGAAATTGCTTCCATTTTACTTCTAGGAAAATACTAAGCTATTCTATATGTGTATCCTGCTTGTAAACTGAAGCATAACTTCTGTGGTCCCTACAACCTACGTGTTTAGTGCTCTCTAGTCCTCACACACGACTGTGTTTGGTTCCTTTTTGGTTTTCACAACCAACTTTGTTTGGTTCCTTTTTTTCACAACCAACTATGTTTGGTTCCTTTTTTTTTTTCCTTTTTTTTTTTGTTTGACAACCAACTGTGTTTGGTTCTTTTTGATTTTCACAACCAGCTGTGTTTGGTCCTTTTTTTTCACAACTAACTGTGTTTGGTTCCCTTTTTATCCTTACAACCAACTGTGTTTCGTCGAAGCATTTGGCATATTTAGTAGAGATTTCTCTGCGTGAAGGACCAATAATTCAAGACATGATCAACGACTAATATTTCTTGGGGCCCTAACTAAACACTGGCCCACTTGCTGGCCACACTCTAAAAAAGATGAGAAAAAATAACAGCTTCCGACCAGGAAATTGTGCTAAAATACGCACGGCCGCACAGCCGCCGTACGTGGTATCCTTGAAGTGCCGGTGAGCGCCACAAGAGCAATCATCAATGGGTCGCCTTCAATGGGATATTCTTGAGTGGCAGGCGAGTCGTATGAAAAACAGAAACTTGTATAAAAAACTCGAATAGAAAAAAAGAAACTTTACTACGAGGCGAAACAAAACACTTTTTACATGGCATACAATGGCTCGTATCAACTTGTGCGAGGTGCCTAACTCTAGTCTAGCAAGTTCTCGAGCCTATTCTCCGATTTTTTTTTTTTTTAATTTTAGCTTACTTCCCGGCTCGTGTGTGTCTGTCTTTCAGCACATCACATTACACCGAATACCTATACGTATATCAGCAATATGCGATTTCACTTTCTTTCTTTACCACATATTTTTGAAATGCTCACAGAGCAAGTAACATTATTTTAAGCGTCTTCTCTATTTAGAGGCTTGCAAAGTCACAGTACAACTACTGTATTATACTCAGCACTGGTCGGCTTCAGCAAGTGTACTATCTAAATTCAGGATATCAACTAGCGTTTCATTAAGTCTGTATATTATGAACTTAGTGTCTCAATTAAAGCCACGAACTCTAAATTTGACTTCCCTTCGAGTCTTTCTCCCTTAAAATTGGTGTCTCATTCAGATTTTCACCCTGAAATTGGTCTCTCATTAAGGTTTTTACCTTAAATTTTGTATCTCATTAGAGCTTTCTGCCTCAAAAGATTCCAGCAGCACAGGACTGTGGAGGAGCCGCACTGTTCGCTGATCATCGAAGCATGGCTCATTAGTGGCGCCTGTTCATCGGGCGTGCTGCGGCTCTCGTGCTCTAACCGCCTGTTCCCTTCTGATTTACGCTGCATGTGATGTCAACATAAGTCAATATTTGCACAAACACACACTAAGGCAGGCGCAGTGCATAAGAGAAGGGAATAAAGAAAGAAAAGGAAGAATCAGAGTCTTTGTTGCCTATTGCGCGTGACTGGATATTAGAGCGTATACAGCAGCCCGGAGGCTTACATTGCCTATATGATACATATAGCATCGGCAGTAAAGTAATGATATGGACTGACCTATCTCGAAAAAATTTACAAAGGATTTTTTATTTGGGAGTCAAAATTTCAGATTTATCAAAATTGAAGACCAAAGCAGTAAAAAACATCATCTTTTCGTCAACACAAAATTGAATTACTTCACCAGGGTCCGACTTCACCAGGGAATCAATTTCAAAGAAATCCCAAGTTATTGCAAAGAGAAGCATGTTGATATCTGTAAAGTGTGGTATGATAATCGTTTACGCCAACTAAAATACATCTCGATGATGTTTTAAATTATGGACTAAAAATACTTGAATTATAAATAATTTAGCTTTTAGAATCCAATATGGATTGGTTCTGTAAACTACATTTGCTAGGAGCCACGAAGTGATTAATACTGGCTATAAAAATGTGTTTCAAGTTATTGCATACTAGTTGCCTTTACTAGCGTATATCCGTGAAAATTAACTGTACTGATGGAACATTTAAAACCTCGTTGCAGAAAAAATGTAGGCCGTACATAATATGTCGACACACTTATTGGTTTTGTTTTCTGTGACAGCACGGATGCTAAGAAACTTCGAGATATCATATATCTCCCACTGCCGGCAGTATAGACCCCTCATCTCCCACGATATATCACTAGCATAGTGCCTCCAAAAGCGACATCAAAGATACCGCCCATTCTCTGTTATGCAGCACCATATATAGCATTCACTGCTAGCAGCACAAATACCTGCTATTTCCTTATAATTATGACAAATTTTCTCTACTGCCCGTGGCATAAATACCCAGAGCTGGGACTACCAAATAAAATTCGGTATTTCGGTAGTACCGGCGTATTTTTATCTACCGAAATACCAAATCTTTTTTGAAGCTTGTACCAATACCGAATGGATATACCGAATGACTTTTTTCCGTACATTTGAATTTCACGGGTCGACAAAAGAAGCTTCTTAGCCTTAGTCTTTCCTGGAAGACATTAGGAAAATCCCATTGATTTTCGTTCACTTCAGCCTTTTCACGCTGTATTGCACTTCATTGAAGAGAAGAGATGCTGAGCTGTGAGACTTGGGCGTAGTGTGTCATAATGTTTCGCTCACTCAAGTGTCACGTCCTTCCGAACTTAGTGCAGCGTGAACTGCCAATGAGTGATCATACACTCCGCATATTTCTGTTAATTTCTTTGCTAATCGTGAATATAGAGTGCCACGATAATTCATGCACGTGCAAAAATGTTTCAACATTCCTCCGAAGAAAACGTATAAAAACTTTGTTTTATAAAATGATAGGAGTAAATTTTCTAGTGTCCTTCGCGTAATACAGTGGGCTGTTATACCAAAACTTTCATGGTAAGCAATTGATCCACCAAGATTCTATACTACCTCGCCCACATGCCGCATTGCAGGAGTTGTTGCTAAAGAAACAGCTAGGTGCCGATGATGATGATGTTGAAGATGCTTCAAATACAGTTGAACTAGATGAGTCTGTTATGAAGTTCAATAATATTGATTTATGAATTTATTATATGATATGAATAAGTATGAGCAATGCATTAACTCATTTTGTGAGGAGTTCTGGAACATTCTTGTAGATTTATTCTGTTGAAACTAATGTTACCTCTTCTTGTAGAATGATTTCCCTCTCAAAGCTTCAATATTGTGTTTACCATTGTTTGCACATTTCAAATATTATGAAGTTTATTTTTGAATTATCATTACATATAAATAACTATAAGCAAGGCATCAGCACGTTTCTGATGAGTTCTGGAACATTATTGCAGATTGCATCAGCCTAATACATATACATATATGTATAATGAGTTTTTTGAAATCTTCATGCCCGGTGGGAATGTGTCCTCTAATTTATAAGCAGCTTGCTGGCATTCTTGCCCCTAAGCTAGCAGTGATCTTTTGGCGCCTGATACGGTTAGGAAATTTTCCCCGTTGTTGGTGTACTGAGAATATTACTCCCATTCCTGAGGGTCCAGTGTCGCCCCATGTCGCTAACTATACCGGGCTATTACACTGAGGCCCATTTTATCGAAAGTGCTCGAGAAATTGGTCGCTTGCACGCTTGTTCGTTTTACTGAGGTTATGGGTTTGCTGCCTGCTGGTCAGTTTGCGTATAGCACTGGTTTGGGTTGTTGTGAAGCCTTGATGTCGGTGCCACACCATTTAGTCAGGAATAAAACAGACTTCGTGCCTGCTTTCTTCCTAGACTGCTGGGCAAATTACGGAAAAATTACGTAATTCCGTAAATTTGACGGGAAAATCCCTAGCAGCAATAATGCCAAGAAAATTCCGTAAAATATACGGATTTTTTTACAGTGTACAGGATAGCAATCGGGCAAACCATGCAGGGCATGGCTTAATAATTACTAGCTACAAGACGGCCCCTGACCCGTTGGGTCGTCATTGCGATTGTCTCCGCTTTCGTAAAAGAGAGAGAAAAAAGTGTTATTCAGCTGGTCATAGGCCACACGCTATTCGGCTGTCCACTCCTGCCCGTAGGGGTCGCTAGCAACAGATTCTTTGCATATTTAACGAATAAAATTTAATTTATATGTCACGTTTCCCAGTTGTATTTCCCGTTGCACCTTTGAATTTAGCGCTCCCGTTCTTGCGGTCGAGCTCAGGTTTAAGTTCCGTATCACAGATACAATCGAATTAAATTTTCTTCCCTGGAATATCTGTCTATCTAAAAGCGAAGGAACTGTGTGCAAACAAGGCACAAGCAGATAAACAAGCAAGGTTCACAAACTTTAGATATAATATAGATATATCGAAGCTTTCAGGCGAAGTGCGTTCATTTCGAGAAGCCTTCTGAACAATAAAAAAAAACATTGAAAACAAAAGAGGTTTTCCTGAGGCGCTTATTTTCTGCCTCGAATTAATGATGGAACGGGACATAAATTCCCTGATAACTATACCATCAAATTCCCTCCAGCAGTAGAGATACCAAATATCCTTTTTTTCGTCTCATTTCCTCCACTTCCCATGCATAACTTACTAAGATGGGAGGCAGTGCAGTGAGGCCGCTGGGCAGAGGCTTGTCTTCATATTACTCACCCTCTAAATTTAGGGCTTAAGACAATGCATACGCACCCCTGGCTATAAACCATAAGCTAGAGACCTTGTCTAGTCATAAATGGCAGCAGAGAACATTATAGCCGGAATTTTCAATGGGGGTAAAGAATTCACGACTATTAGATATACAAGAATATATAAAGATATATTCTGTTTCATATTTCGATATTTCATTATATTTCAACGTACAGTCCTATTTTAGGACTCCTGTTTTAGAGTTTACCCGATGTGATGTGTACCGCTGCCATGCACTGTCATCCGCAAATGCTGGCTTTGGAAATCAATGCTGAGGCAATTATAAATTACTCAATTAACATTAAACGGAATTTGTTGGCATGACTGGCAGAAATAAATACGTCAGACCCTTTCGACCTTTTACGGGCAGAAAAAGTCTTATAATGAAAGTTGTGGCGTCATGAGTTTGCGAGAGCAAAGTTTTCTTCTGCAAGTAAAAGCGAGAGCGTTAGATTTGAAATGCATGCAAGTCAAGCAGCACCATGAAAATACAGTTCAATAAAGAAAAATTCCCTGAAAATTTTCAGTTTCTGCTGTATCCTGGATATCAGCAGTTGAACCATCAGGATCGTAATTTGGCGGCAATAAAGAATAAAAATGCTTTGGCTTCTGCTCAGTGTGAAGGTTCAACTACCACGAAGAAATTCAGCTACGGAAAACACAGCTAAATGGATTATGTACAATACGAACGAAAACTCCATCCAAGTTGAGACTCTCGTACTCCTCTCTCAAAAGAATATCAAATAGTAGCTACCACAACTACTTTTGTTAGCGATGCGGGCTTCAGAAAATGCCGTAGTTCAAGTATATTCCAGACAAATTGTTAGAGCTATATTTACTGTCACCTCATCTTGTTATTCAGTAGATGAATTTTCTCCTATCTAAATCCTCAACATCGTACCGGAGAGACGGACCAACCAAGCAAGCGAGGGAGCAACCAACAAACTACGTTTTGTTAAATAGCGAATACATAGTTTATGAATAGTGGATGATTTCTTAATTGTAGATCACCTGACAGATGTATGTGCAACAATTTCGGCCATCTCGTACTGGCACTAAAGTTGGCTGTATATTTATTTTTCGTTTCGATTTCATTAGTCTGTTAGAATTCAAAACAGATCAAGGGAGTCTTTCTCAGAGCTACCCGTATTGTGCAGCCCTCCCGGTATCGTGGATACCAGCGAAGCTCTTGGGTGACATTTACTGCGAACACGCGTGAGTTAGTGCGAGTGATGCCAATAAATAGCGGCGAAATTCACGAATGATGTTCAGACGCCTGTGGGTTCGCCGGAAATGGACATCCACAAATGGAACTGTTGGGCAAGAAACCCAAGCTTATAAATATAGTTCGCCCGAAAGGACAAGAAGGTGTGCTCGAGGTTATGTAGGAGGAGAAGCGTGTCAGTGCAAGGGAAGTCTTCCAGGACTTTCGCAATGTCCCATAAACATGCATGGAGTCTTGCCAAGGTGTAGTACAGCTATTTAAATGATGAAGATTGCCAAGCACTGGCTTCGTGGAGTTCCGTCGGTATGAATATGCAAGTAAATTGTGTAAATACTGTTATCTGGTGACGCTGACCGTCAAGAATATCGTGCCGGTGCTATGCAACCAAAAAAATTATTTGAACTTGCCATTTACTTTTTCAACATTTAATAATGATCGTTGTGTGTGGCAACGTACAGCTATTCAGTAGCACTGTAGCAGACTGTTGTGGAAATAATTAAAAGGAACAAGGAAAAGTCCTTGTGCACTTACACAATGTATACATATATAAATACCTACATATAGACACAGGGTACTCATAGTGGTAGGATGTTACAGTGCTGAGCTTTCATGGTGGAGTTCACATGTTCGTCTCACTGCAAGGCAGGTGCATTTTTGCGATACTTAAATTACTATCTCACCGTTTCTGGCATTCACAGTCCATTCCGAGGTCACAGACTTCGACAGAAATGACAAAGGTCGAAGGTTCTCAGTTATCACATCAGCCTTCCGCCTCTGACGCCATAGTTCTGGCAAGCTATGCTCGACTACAGCCGTGCACTTTCCTAAGGCCTGGCGGGGCTCTGTCTGTAGCACGAACTAGGGCAAGTGGATTGCTAGTTGGTGTGTGTGTTCATGTTGCCTTATACCTTCACCGATCACTACTATTGGAAACACTCGGGGCGAGGGTAGTTTGATAGAAACCTAAATTCTAATAATAATACCATTAGCAAACACGTGCCAGTGTTCAGCGCAATCAGTTGATGACACTTATTCTTTGACTTACAGGTCGGTTTGCCGCTGGGCAGAACGTGGCGGCCGTGTGGACGTACGATCGAGACGAGGGTCACACGCCGGACTTCGTGACGCAGGTGGAGGCCTGGTTCATGGAGGTGGACCAGCATGGCTTCAGCAAAGGCGCTGTGGATCCTTTCAAATTCTCTAAGCCAACAGGCCACTATACCCAGGTATGCTTTGCCTTAGCCTTAGGTGCGCCTGAAACTTACTGTGACCTTACTTACCTTTACCTTGGGTTCTCTTTTAGCTTGTGTAAGCCTTTCCTTAACCTTAGCTTCTCCTCCTTAAACGAAGTGTGACCTTACCTTAACCTTAGGTTCGCCTTAAATTTACTTTGACTTTTCACCTTGCCCGATAGGACGTAATTCCAAACTGTAGAGTCTTTATATTTGCTTTTTCATTTCACTTTTAGTTACTCCATTTTTTCTAAGTATGGGAGAATCATCAGCAATTTTAAATTAATGAACTTTCGCATTGATTGGCGTCCCAAACAACGTCAGGGGAACTAAACAGAGTGGAAAATTTATCGGCGAAGAGAAGTGTAGCTAAGGGGGGGGGGGTGGTGTTACGTGGCAATGGATGACAAAAGTTACATGGTGTAAACAGCACTTTAATTAGTGTTTATATGAAGAAGCAGGAATTCAGCACCCGGTAGATACGCAGGATGATATCTGCCAAGGGTATAAGAACACCGACGTAACTGTTCTTGTAGCCTGATGTCCATCTATCTTTCTGTGAAATAAATAAGCTTTTTCTTCCGCAAGGCCAGTGTTTGCGAGGGCACAAAATGCAAATCGTTCAGCATAACCTTTCTGATTACCTGGGCTTCGTGTTGCACATAGTTACACTGGTCATAAAAATATATAAAACTTTAGCCGCCAGTGTTGGTTTTTCGGCTGTTGAAAAAGCATTTGGATACATTTTAGTGCAATGTTCAAACCCGAGAAGTTGCTGTCACAGGCACGTAAAACACTTGCTCAAAGATCGTGGAACGGTTCGCAGTATATGTGCTCTCGTGGGCAGAAGCCTTTCTTCACCTAAACAAGGGTCGTTCAACGAGCAAATGTTTCGACTGTGATAGATCTTCCTTATTCCATTTGAGAAGAGGTAACTAAGGCAGGGAACTAATTCAGATATTGCAACCGTGCAGCTGGTGTGGGCGGACACCTACCTCGTAGGGTGCGGCTACACCTACTACCACGACCCCGGCGGTAACGGCTACACTAAACTCTACGTCTGCAACTACGGGCCGGGGTAAGTGGACTGTGTTGCCGGGGT
>LQNS02278178.1:1480904-1495406 GCA_001587735.2 Parhyale hawaiensis | reverse complement strand
ATGGACGGCAACAGTGTGGTGGAGGACTTCGCCCACAGCCATGCCCGGCCCACTTCACCTGCCCACCCTATGGAGGTGATGCATCCCGACCCACCGCACATGCAGATGCACGACATGATGCACCACCACGGGTCTATGATGCGCACCGGCCCGTCACAAGCCCTACATAACCAGCGGGGCCACATGATGTTGCCACCACCGCCCCTTCCACACAACTTCCCACCCAACCACCTGGCGCACCACAACAGCCATACTCCTCACCAGCAGAATGGTAGGGATTCCACCCTTATGAAGTCCATCCAGGAGCCCTTTGTAGGCCTTGTCAATGCTATTAGTCCTTGGAATTTTCTCAACAGGTTCAAGTTGAATTGAGAATGTACTGAGTCCTTTTTTGTACAACAATATCCTGAAGATGTTTGCGTGAAACTCACGGAAATTTTCTCTACAGGTTTAGGCTAAATTAAGAATTTATCATATGATTTTTGTTTAGCGAAGTCTTGAAAATTTCTGTGTTTGCATGATGGCTTTAAAAATTTTCTAGAGATGTTCATACTGACTTTATAATGATTTATTACCGAAATTTTCGAGTAAAATAACTTGAACTGCTTAGTACGGTACTCGTTGAATTTTTTAAAACAAGTGCACACTGAAATGAAAATTTATTGATTAGGTTTTGCTCCTGCGTTCAAAAACGTTGTGGTCACGGTATTCTTTGAAATTTTCGCAAATGGCTAAAGCTCAATTACAAAAATAATTTTTTATTTACATTTTAGAATTATGCGACTAGAAACTTTTTGTTCAAATAATCATTGGATATTTGAAAATTTCATCAAGTTTAATCTACGTTTAAAAATTATTATGTTTTAACATATCATGAGATAAATTATTTTTTTTTTGCCTCATGCCCTTTATATTTTGTCAATAAGTTTCAGTGAATTTATGCGTTTGCTGCAAGGTTGCCTTAGTTTCCGGCTTCCCGCAACAAGACAATTACAGCATCAATTATGAATTTTTAAACAACGGCCAATTGTTGGTATCTACCTGTGTATGTGAAATTAAATTTCAGCTATATTTGCACATTGCATAAATATTACAATTTTTTTTATTTTTTATTGTTTCAGAGAAATAGCCAGAAAGGAAGATGGAGGTTTTCTAACAAGGTTAAGAATTTCCTGAACGTTATACTGTAGGAACACACTGCAGAGCCAGGCCAAATTAAAAATAACAAATGATTTATTCAGCTCAAACATCTTAAAAAATTCCTATATTATTTTGTCACCACGGATAAACGTTGAAAATATTGAACTTTAAGCTGCCACTGAATAATTCAACAGAGAAATTAAATTATATGAAGTGCATGGACATCGCTAAGTTGATGGCAACAACGTCACTTGTACATCACGTGCGATATGTGTCGTATAATAATATAATAATAGTATTACAATGAATAATATTATGGTAGGCACTGTTAAGCTGTCGTACCAATCTCGATAGTGATATGTATTTATATTAAATATAATTATTATATTGTGTAAAATGGTGGATAAGATATATAATATTCCTTGAAAATTTGCTCGGGCGAAAACAAATAATTATGTAAATAATACGATTTTTTTATATACTGATTGATAGGAAAATTCTAGGGTATCAATAATGTGATATATGTATACGCATATTGAAGACAATAAATTTTCTAGCTATATCGTTCAAGCGCCATTCAAAATACCTTGTATCTGTACTTATAGAAACATAACTGCTCATTGCATTATACACATAGAATTAAGTACTGCACTTCAATATTTCCTTTTAGTGCTAATACAGGAGGAGGTGACAAATGCTTCCTGCCTTCCGATCTTCAGAAAACTAACTAAACGTAAATATTACCTTTGTGATTCGTGATTTGTTCTTGCCTCTGTTCCCAACTCTGCCCATTTCTTATGCTACGCAGCAAATGCTTCATTAGTAAATCAAGAGACTGTTGAACCCATCCGAGCACACGCCCGAGTGGGCGTGCACCATCGCCCTTTCAGATTAATACAGAGACACAATCACACGCGCTGTTCCCAATACAGCCACGCTTCCCCTGATGCTGCAGTGGGCTGAGTGTATTTACATTCACAGGATCATCACTGTCCAATCCCTCGCTGTACGGGAGGGGATACGACGGCAGAAAAGATCAGTTGATCAGCTGTGGGTATCCAAGATACAGGTGGTATTGAACGAGAGCTGCGGCAAGATTTTATTATTTTTTTTTTTTCGTCAATTGACAACTGCCGAAATTTAGCGGCGTGGTAGCAGCAGCAGTAGTAGTAGAAGGATTGTCATCGCAGCGATTACCTACCACAGACTAAGGAAGACACAGACAGGCAGCTCTTCAGTATTTTTACAAGAAATTGTGTCTTAATAACAAGGAGGTTGTAATGGGAGGAGCGCACCCTCTCTATTTACCCTACGGGAGCGTTTCAAGTAGACATTTCCCTTGAACTGGCTGAGTGGCGTTTCCGATCGGAGAGCCTCATTGCCTCACGGAGCCCGTAAAGAAAGGATTCCTGAGTTCAGAGTTTTATAGCCAGCGACGAAATTTCGAGCGGCTGGAAGTTTGTAGATGAAAGTTGTATCCTGTATACCAACTTATGCTGAAAGTTACAAAATGAGTACTGTGATATTAATCTTCAGCCATAATTTTCTTGCAAAAACATAGAAGAATTGTCTGCCTGTGTGTTCTTTAGTATATATATGCTGACCATGGCCTTCGACCCACTGCAAGAGAGCAGTTCAGCCAGTTTAGAGGTCCAAAACGCCAGCTCCTGTCACGTGACTCAGCCATGTGTGCTCGCAGAAAGAGTGCTGAGGCTCTCTTCTCCCATTACAACTTCCTTGCTTAATAATGAAGTCACAGTCCTCATTTTGTTATTTTTATCATAAGTTGATATACAGGATAGAAGTTTCACCTACATAGCTCAAGCCACTCGAAATTTTGTCGATGGTTAATGGCTGTAAAACTCAAAACCCAGGAGGCTTTTTCAAATGAAATCATTCTGGGAGTCTTCTTCTTTCTAAGACGGTGAAAATACGCAGTGCATTTCATCGATTAAACTAAAAATTTATCAATGTTGCTCAGTCTAAATATTTTTCGCGTTATATGAAATTGTCCATGGCACACCGCTGATGACTGAACGATGACGTCACAGGAATCTCGAGGTAAAGCATGAGCAGCGCTTAGAAGCAGTCCGTCTGTGTTTTCATTTGTCTGTGGCCATACTGAGTCTCATCACGCAGAATTCACACTGATTTTTTTTGCTTTTCTATAGCAAGGTTGCGAGTTTAATGTGAACTCGAATGATATTCACTTGCTTCATCTCTAATATAAGGTAGCCAAAAAGCTCTGTCTTCATTTAATGGAAGAAAAAACGAATCACAATATGTGTAACTTCTAATTGGTCTTCGAAGTTATTGCCATCGACATCCAGCACATTCTGCCACCGTGTCCCAAGATTTTTAATCCCTCTGCGGTAAAACTAGGGGGTTATGGACGCAAAGAAGTCCGTGAGGGCTGGGCGCAAGTCTACTTCATTGCTGAAAGATTTATAATAAAGTTGATTATCCAGGAACTGCCAGCGGTGGTAATCGGATGGTGTAAGGTCAGGTGAATGAGGTGGATGGCACAATGTCTCCCACCCAAGTCCCTGTATCGTATCCCTGACCACTCGCCCGACATGCGGTCTTTCTTTGGTCATCTATAAATGCTAAAGTACTGGTACAGTTCACAGTTGCAGGCAAATCACCCTTCCGATTGAGGGTCACTGGTAAAATCCCCACTACTCCTCAGCCCAAATTAGATACTAAAACACCGTAGTAATAATGAATACTCAACTTATCACTCGTCGGGTCTTCTGTTGGCTCAAGCCCTAAACGGACTTAGCGGATTCACCAGTGCTGGCTCCTTCTGGCACAATACCTGCTGCACGCTTTCCGACTGCTGCGAGTACTGCAGGCCTGTAGTGACCGTTAGGCCCGTAGGTAGCGGCTCATAATGAACCGCTTGACGGCCTGTCCGCCAGACACAAAGCATTACGTTGCGTGGGTGATGCATAGGCGGTCTTCCTGCAGGGGTGTGGGACAGCATCCTGAGGTGAGAGCGGATGTTTGGAATGCTTGGGAGTTGCTACTTTCGCTTGTCCTGCTTTGAAAACAATTATTGCTGCACGCATTGCGTACCTATTTTCACTTTATTCAATAGCTAATCAAAACGGACCGAGCTTGCTTGGTTACCTTATTATAAGTACACGCTATAGTGTAAACCAACACTATTGATCAATCATTCATTACATTTATCGTTAGATAATTACACTTCAATATTTATTGTACTGTATCTTTATATAGCGTAGCTATATCGTTTATTTTATTTCCAATCATTGTACTTATATATACGTATATAAATAGTGACGCTAATATTTTAATTAATTATTACTTTTATGGATACCTGAAACTGTGAAGTAGTGTTAGCATAGCTGACATAGAATGTAATGAGCATCAGTTTAGTATATTTTGAGTCATCTGTTTATTCGAATGCATGGACACTGAGGGTATATTTCCTAGCCGTCGCTTCATATCAAATCTGCAGCACAAAGCTGCCCCAACATCAACTCGTTCTGATTATAGGCCGTAGAATATTTGCGAGGATGTTTAGTTTTCATCGTGTCTGTGTGCGTATCCATCCAAACTTGGTATTGCTGCATTGTGTTTCGTTCAGAGACATCTGTTGCAGTGAACTTCGTTCTCTGCCCGGACTTGGTGGGTCTCGGTCTGAGAAGTGAATTAACGTTGGCTGTATTTTTTTTTTTACTGTATGAACTTATTTATTTGTGTCGTGTTTCATCATTCTCATATCGGAAAACTAATATGACTGTAAGTATCCATTATAATGCTGGTAACGAGCAGTTATTAAAATATGACAAGATTTGGCGTCTCATCAGCAGTGCTCTACAAAATTTATGTCGAACGGCATCTACTTTATCTAGTCGGGACCTCTGAACAACCCATAGACAGAAATTCCATTCTTCATTACTTCCAGGCTCGTATCATGGATGGGAAGTAATAAGATATATTTGAAGTCAGGTACAAAATACATAGGACAGGTGAGGAGCTGCGGTTTAAAACTGACATCCGTTGTCGATCTTGACTCCGTATCAGTGACGCCCAACTTTTCCATTATTCAATACAGAAAGCGTAACGTGCAAACGAGTAAACGGGTGTATGATTGGAACCACAAGAAAAATAGTAATACAGATATACCGTTTGACTGTTCTTCTTAATATGAAATATCCTAAATGACTATCAACGTCACAGAGATGTGGACACAGAAGACCATTTCGTCCGAACTTATGTGAGGAAATCAGCGAGAACGATGACATATGGTCGTATCCATGATACCAGTGGTATGCAGATATCTCCGGCCACACGCTCTCGAACGGTCGGTCTGATGTGAGCTTAGAAGTTGTGCGTCTGTGTCGTCATGTGTCGATGGTGTGTTGAGGCGTCTGTATCAAATATTCTGTGGCTTGGTGAAATACATCACTTTCTCTATAAGAAATTCCATGCTCGCAAAAGCACATTCAAGAGTAATGTCATTTACTTTTCTTCTAAACATTTAGACTACCGCCTTATTACTAGTAAGGTCCAAATTAGGTACCGCCATATTAATTAGGTGCAAATGTAAGAGGCTAATGACTAGTTACAGTTCTGCTATTTATTGCTAGAATTGGTAAGAAATGTTTATAAGTATATATGTAGAAATTGTAGATATGTATTGCCAATATCGCGCTGTAGCTGTGGTAGAGGGGAATCTCGCTTAGGGAGTACCTTGCATCACGGATGATTTGAAACACGAGCAAAATATAATGGTTCTACGACTCGCTTAACGAGCAGCGTCTCGTATAACGAACGAGTCACGAGCAGACACCTTAAGGTCCGTTGTATGCGGCCGTGACTCCTGCCCTGCAACAGGCAGCACACCATCAGTCAGGGCCTTCGAGACTCGTATCTGTAGTGCCTACTTACCCTTGCTACTCTGATCCTGTACAGGTATATAGGACTACTGAAGATCATTTGCCACTGATCTTCTGCTTTCCTGGTTAGCTGATCCTATTCAGGGTTCTTCGTATTTCAACACGCTACATGTCCATTTTTTCCCCTGTCTTTGCATTGCAATGAACGCTGCGAGTAGCAGGAGTTGCACTAGAAATAGAATAAAATTATAATAAAAAATCGCTAAACGAGGGTTTATTTTTATTACGATTTATAGAATTACGCTCGTTAAGCGAGGTTTCCCCCTACATACTTAGTGCTTGTCGCGGTGTAGATGATAGTAACTGTCATATTTTTATTAGGTATTGTTTACGATACATATGTGTATGTAGAATATTCGTAGCAAGTTATGTAGCTCGAAAAACAGTGCGTTGTGAGTAGTTTTGAACGCCACGCAACTACAAAAGTGACGCAATCATTAGTGTACTGAGGATACAGTACGTGTAGCTTTTCTTGATTGCATAGGAACTTTCAAACAGCTGCGTAACCTAAGATGTGCTGTATTTATGACTTTGGGCCAGATATCAGTGATAAACACGAGGCGACACTAGCTCAAAGAGGGCCGGAGCGTGAATGTACCACCAGCCACGTCGCTCAAGCAGACTCGAACGCCCCCATAAATAAATGTAAGCTCGTCTTAGAGACGCACAGCAAAAACAGGTAAACCCGAGTCCACTGGTTCGTACTGCAAATAAATCCCCTCTAAAGTGCACGGCTGCAATCGACCAAAGACTGCCTGAGCTATGGCGTGGTAGACGGAAGGCTCGTACGACAATTGCGTCCATCATCAGTAAGGTCAATGGAATATCAATATTGCAAATGCTGACTCTGCAGGGCGGAACACCAAGGCCTTCCTCCTTGGCTTGGGAAAACACGTCCGATTTCAAATTGTGGTCATCTACAGGTAACACAAATTAGCAAAAGCATGTTAATGATGGGCGACCACTACAATATTTTAGGACACCAGAATGACCTAAATTTGATTAAAAATTTACTGTTTTCTTTGACAATGGCCTATACAAATTAACGTGTGTTTCATATTAATAAATGCATTTCTTGTGTCCTCTCGAACAGTTTGTTTTTTGCTTGAGGTCATTTGTTACTTAAGAAAAATATATATTATTGAAGTTTCACCAGGCAACCAACGAATGAGTACTAAGTCCTCCAGTGTAGTCTCTACACTAGAAGCATATGTGTACTTTCTTGGTTGCTTGCAACCTACCGTTTAAGATTTTGTTTATATTTTTGGTATGTTCCCAACCTAGGAAAGATTTCATGACTTCACATCATCTGTTGCAGTAGTCTGTGAAATAATAAATAGCAGCAGGTTTTGGCCTAGCTTATCACTTATTGTAAAGAGTGGTAGTTAATTACAGTGAATGCTTCTGTGTCACATAAAATTAAAAATAACTAACCCTGTCTTACTGAATTGAGTATAAAAAGTGGTGCACTTAAAATTCTAAGAAACTAATCATTCAACGATAGTCGTAATCCTGACACCGTGTATAACTGATATATATCGAGTGTGTGTTAGCAGCGGTGCGCGCTTACGGCCAGGCAATTGGCGCAGAGAAAGCCGGACGTCGCAAAGCACTAGTCTTTGCACCCTATGTTAGGGCCGCAAATGACCGAAAGTGCCCACCTCTACGTACTAGTATGCGATCAATTCCATTTCTGGGCTCGCTAAACATGCTATGTTTAAGATAGATTAATCGAAGCTTCAGTAGATAATTTTATCTATTTTTCTATCTCTCTCTATATATATATACATATATATGCTACACGCTTTACCTCACCCTTGGCAATTGGTGTGTTGACCTGAAGAAAATAAAGTGATGCTTTTTTGTCTTTGGTTCAATTTTCCTGCAATTACCTCCGCCAAGGAGGTTATGAATATTTATGCCGGAGTCTGTTATCCAGATATCTGAAAAAGTTATGGACGGATATTGATGAAATCTACAGTGAATGTTAGGTAGATATGTTAGGTGGAAAAGATATTTAACTTTTGATGTGGATCCGTTCTACCATTTGTGTGCTTGTCTGCCTGTATTCCAAAGGTAATATAACTCAAACTGTAATGAACGGATCTTCATGAAATTTACAGCAATTGTTGGGAATGGTACGAAAAGCAACTTAGTACGTTTTTGTGATGATCTGCCAGTCCGCTTATCTCTATGTTTGTTTTCATGTTTGTCAGTAGAATGAACAGAAAAATTTGGAACGAATCTTTATCGAATTTCAAAAAATTGTTAGAAATGTTGAAAGATACAAGAGACCAAATTTTGGTGATGATCCGTTGGTCCGTTTATGTGTTGGACTAACTAAATGTTTGTCAGAGCGTAGCTCCAACGGTTACAGACGCTTCCTCAAGAAAATTACAGGAACTGTTGGAATGTTAGAAATATCGAGACGCTAATGACCAAACTTAGGTGAAGACAAAAAATCTTAATTTCAGGACTAATTTGAATTTTTCGTTGACATCGCCTTGTTTGACGGAGGTATGTTCTCTCAGAAAGCTTCTCGAATTAAGGGTGGGTAGCCTGGAAACACGCGCACCGGCTGTAACGGAAATTACGGCCGGTCTATGGGGTTCCAGAGAGTAATTAGCGCGTTTTGTGGTTGTGATTGTCACAGGACTTGTGCGAGCGGTGGGCTAGACTAGAGCACCCCACACTAATTTAGTGTCGCCGACGCAACACGACTCTCTACATCAGTGGTTCCCAAACTTTGCTTTGCCTGGTAGCCCTGGGGAACTTACATGTTCTTGCACTCCCAACAAAATTAGGTACCCATATGATGATGATGATGATGATGACAAATGAAATTTATACTAACTTTTGTGCCACAAATTTAAGTTAATTTGGGAATGACTGAGAAAGAAAATAGTATTTCGCACCCCTGAAAAACCCCTCTCGCACCCCTTATGGTACCATGCGCCGCAGTTTGGGAGCCTCTGCTCTACAGCAATAAGTAAATGAGTGGGATCCTCTGAACACAGATAGTCAGTGGAGTTGCCATTAGAATTTTAGTTCAAACTACGAAATATTCCACCGTTCAAATTCTCCACGGCAGCTGCATTGTTTGTTCTAAGGAATGTCTATCTAATTTGTAAAAGGAAAGCAAAGGACAAAGAGTAACTTACTCATCAGGCGCTCGAATGACGAGTCTCTACTTTATGTCTTCTGAATCTTTCGCTTCGAGTAGAATTAGTTCGAGCTACAAGGCGTTCAGGTAACGGGATCATTACTACGATGCTGCAGAGCAGACGTAATTATGACATACGAGAGATAAGCGCAGGGGTCGGTGGCTGCAGACTGACGTGCGAGACGCCAGAGTCCGGCACTAGCGGCCATCTGCCGTGATATGCGGCCATTATAGCCGCCACTTGCTATCACTTTCGGCCACTTGTGGTCACTTACGATCATCTGTCGCTACTTGCAGCCCCCCCCCCCAAGTGCCGACACCATATGCGGGTGCGCAGCACCAATAGCACAAGTACAGTAGGTACCGCCGTACCAGAGTGACGTGTTCAGCAGATGCTCCCCTTCATATAATTCATTCAGCCCCTACTTTCGTACGCAACAAAGACGCTCTGGTGCGGTCATGACAAAATAAACAAACCGCTAATTTCACTAGTTTATTGGAGCAGTGAAGGTAGATACAACAAAATAGTTGAGAACGGTTAGGCTCCAAGGAAGAGATGGACGCAATCAGACTAACAAAATCTATCTGTTCAGAAAGAGCGTGTTAAGTTACTTCACACATATAATGCATTGGAGCAAGTACATCAGAGTAAATAAAAGTGCTACATTAAAGATTTAGATTCTTAACCGAAACCGGTTATGTCATGAAGAAATTATAATTAACTGAATGAATACACAGTTACCTACCATCGGAAAATTAGAGGTGATTGAATAAAAAAATCCTAAAAATAATTCTGGAACACATGATATTTCAAAAAAAAAAAAAATGGAGTGCTAGCACGACTGCAGCTAGCTCTCAAATAAAAAATAATCTAGTTAATGTAATACAACCTGCAGAAAATATAAAAAATACGCCACCAGGATCAAAAGCAGTAGATTGTTCAGAAACAAGCAATGAAATTATGAATGCAGGAAATAGAAAAAAAACAAACGCGTTGATAAAAAACACAGAATATGAAAAAAAAATTACACTTCTACAATAAAAATAGAAAAAATGAGGAAACGTGCCGACTCGCGCTCCCACTACGTAAACTTTAGATCTCGTGATTATTTTCTTCATGCTTTGATGCTTTGAGTTTGTCAAAATACCTCGTCCAGATCCCTATACGTTATATTGGTAACATAAAAACTATTCGACCATTTATTGGACCGACTTTTGAAAATGGTGGCGTAGAGCCTTGCGATGAGAGAAACAATGGAGTTGTTGGAGAACGTAGTAAAGATGTAGCAGCTGGAGCTCTTCCGTACGCGCCTGGTGTTGGTTACTCGCTGCAAGATCGAGTTATTGCTCGCATTGTACTACTGGAAATACCATGCGGGAGTAGAAAGATATAGAGAGCTCAGGGGATGAAAAGAATACTCTAAAACGATAAACAAAAAGAGAGCAAATGATACAGAGAGTGGACGATGAAAATGCAATACGATAAAAAGAGAGCGCGCGTTCATGTGAAAGTAAAGCAGGCCGAAAAAATCCAGATAAAATGCTATACAAAATAGGACAACGGTTTTAAAAGTAGACAGGAAAAAGAGCACGCAAAATTACAAATATTTAGAGAGAAAAAGAGAGCATTTGACTGAGGGAAAAGAGTTTACAAAATTAACATAAAGAGCTATACGGTAGTAAGCGGTAAAACAAAGGAAAACTAGTACACGCGAAAGAGAGCACGAAACAAAAAATACAGGTACCAAATACATAATTGAAAACAAAAGACATATGGCTGTATTAGCAGAGTGCTGGACTTCAAAACAAAATGCTACAGGACATGTGATACACTGAAGTTCAGTGGACATAAATTTGTTCTCTAAGCTTGAACTCAACACACCTCGCCCACACAAATTATACCAGTGCGACTGAACTCGACAAGTAACCGGTAAAAGTTCAAAAATTCTACAACATATCAACAACACGAAAAATACTAAGGGTTCCGTTCACAACCAAGTTCCGTTGTATAATGCTAAGTTAATACACAAACCAGAGTTCTTTAATTTCCCAAGTTACGAACGGAAAAATCAACTAACTGGTGACACACAAATATTGTGATCAGAGAGGGCAGGATTTCTTTACGTCTCTTAGTTGTATTACTTCTTTTTTTGTGTTGCACCAGTCAGTCAACATTTTGAAACAGACCGAGAAGCTTCCTTCAGTGAGTATATTCTGCTAGTTACAACTACTGTTATACATATTGTAATAATATATATATATTATATTTGCATTGTTAGGCATAATTTGAACGAACCTTACTTATCATGTAGACAGAGAAGGAGTTCAGCAATGTACACTACCAGGTTATACAAGTTACATGACGGTTATGTTAAAACAAATGTTTTCTGCACTGTCAGCAGGTAATAAGGCGCAGTAGGTCCTCGATTAACGAGTGATTCGTAAAACGAGTAAAAAATTACTAATTTAACGAGTGACGTCTCGTATAACGAAGAAACAACGTACGCTTTTATGTCACCCGTGACGGCAGCCACTGAAGAGTAGAAAATGTAAGTGAACTACGAAACAAACTAAATCGTACAGCGTGTCAATTACGCGGCAGGAGGAGTAACCGGAGACTAGCCTCCTTTGACGATACACGCGTTCCAACACTGTAATCTTGACACACCAGATTACGTATGCCGGACCACACTAAGCAGTCGCATGCACAATTTATGAGTGGCCGTTCAGCTTTGCTGTCGTCCCGATACGCAGTAAAACTCGGTGGCACGAACGAGGGGCGAGATGAAGGTCCGTTCGTCAGTTGAGCGTGCGAGTGTATAATGTGGCCCCGGCATAATGGGTACAGAAGCTGCAGAAATAACTTGTAGACAATTGTTTGCACGCAGTGAACTTGGAATGTGGGCTGAGTATACCGTGTGTCGCGATATAGTTCCACGTAAGAGGAGTGATGAACAGTAAGTCTACAATATATGTACATTGTACTAGCTAAACCATTAATAACAGCAGTAGGAGGACCAAGTGAGTAGTAGAAGTAGTATAATTAATTTGTTAGCCTAGCGAGTCTAACTCGCATCGCGCCGATACATTTTCATGTCTAGGACCAGATGACGGACATCCACAGCAAAACAGGCGGAAAATCACTTATGATTGTTGACGTCATACGAGTAGTAAGTCAAAAAGAGCCAATATCTTTTCAACTATTAATTAAAACGGCGGCAGTCAATTACAAGAGATACAATAAAAAAAGAGAATCAGTTAATTTCAAAACAGTGATTTTATATGCGTGCAATCTTGTCAATTGACGAAGAACATAAGACGATGCATCGCAATTATTGAGTACAGGTTCAAGCTGTACACCGAAATCCACGATCGTGGTAAATTACGAATATCTTCTCAGCCTCAGTATGCCTCTCTCTCCTCTCCACACGCACAACGCTGCGCTGCTAAAGGAGGGTTCATACGAAAGTTAAATGAATGCTTTTGTTCAGATTAGCGACCGACTGCGTCGCTGTGTCCGCTTCAACAGCAGGAAAGTGGACAGATCTGAACGGTGTCAGTTCCAAGTCGCTCCAAATGTGAAGAGATTTCAGAAACTCAAGCCAGTAACTTGACAAGCTAACATTTTAGCAACTCCTTCGGTGTACACGCAGTTACGTTTACAAGAACACGGCAACATATTCAGACTTTGAGCTCAGATAACATACATTTGGCTGTCGTGTGAACCTGTCTTAAGAAAATGCATTACAAACCGCTGTAGCGCAAAGCATTTGGGACAGAAGTGGATGAGCTCCGGTTGTCTACAGCACGTGTGAACACAGCACACGACCAGCAGCTGCAACACGTCGCGAGTTAAACGTAGCAGGAGTCCCGTGCCAAGTCTTTCAAAGCAGTCAGCATCTGCGGACTAAGCTACCTTGTTGTAGTGGCGTTGAGTTACGACAGCATCAGCGCAGTCTGGGAAATGAACGAATTTTGAGTGGTATCTTACATGTAAGGGAAATGAGAGACCAAAAGTTATATTACGCGCGCAGAACAAGGATGTAGAAGACGGCAAGGCAAGATATGTGAATGATATGGGCTGCTTGGGATCCTGTTAGTCGAAGGCTGTCTTCACTTACATTGATTGAGGAGGATGTAGATTGGTCTTCCAAGTTATATACAAAGAAACTCAGTTTACGACATTAATCCGTGCCAGAATTAGCCTATAAACTGCACTTTTGTCAGCTGGTGGCTTACTCATAGCGTATGGCCGTCTGAAACATACGTAAACTGCGAGAAAATTTCCCATAAAGTTGGTTGTAAGCCGAGAAAGTCGAGGCGGTCGCAAGCACAGGTTCGAATGTTTGGCCCCGAAATATGTTCCTGCTCGGTCTCACGAGCCATGCAGCAGCAGTAATGGCTCAAGTATACGTCTCCGTCTTTATTAAGGCCGCTCCCACAGTCAGAATTGTTAAGTACCTTTGTCATTATTATGTACTAGAGACTGCGGGAGCCAGGTACTGCAGCGAAAGTCATACACTACGTCGAGGCCAACCAAGTACTGACATTCAAGGCAGGCGAGTACAGAGCTAATGAAGAAAGTATATCAGGAGAGGGATGGATGGTAACCTATCTTATGGCTGAGAACTGTGCCACCATATTTGTCGTTCTATGCAGCACCAGGCAACAAACTTCGCTATAAGAGATGCACGCTTCTTCAGATAAAAAGTTGCAAATATATGTTATACAAATGTACTCATAAGCAGCTTCCTAAATTCCAAAAGGCGCAATTGATTCTTGTAAAGGGAATTGCCATTATTGTACCTATTACATGGAATAGGCAAGGTAACAACTAGGTACGTACATGCATTGCTGCAGCTACGTACATGCAAAGTAGGTTCAGTATACGAGTATAAACAGCAACAACCACACATCGTGAAGCATCGAAAGAGAGCTCACAATTCCAAGCACGCTGCCAAAACATGTGACTTCAGAAGATGTATTTCTGGTTAGAGGCTCAATAGCATTTGTGAGAACATGTAGGACGTTGAAATCTTCAAGAACGACCATCTACATCAAATAATTCGCGCACGTTCAACAGCGAGCATCAAGAACTCTTTCTATGTGATATTCACAGCAGCTGGAACCCAGGCCGTTGTACTAACAACAATGTTTACAAAATAACATCAATGTATTGCTAACGACCTAAACTAGTTTCATACGAGAAAATGCATAGCTAAATGCTAACCTCTCTACTGTGTAGTAGCTTCAAAAACTATAGTGAAGAAT
>LQNS02278178.1:1444909-1473370 GCA_001587735.2 Parhyale hawaiensis | reverse complement strand
GGAAGCCCTTGACTTTGATGAGTTCCTTGAGGCGGTCCACGATGAAGGTGTTGCCGTTGGCATCGACCTTAGCGACGTCACCGGTGTGGAGCCAACCGTCCGAGTCGATCGTCTCGGCGGTAGCTTCGTCGTTTTTCAGGTAACCTTTCATCACCTGCGTGACAGAGAAAAGAGCGTCATCATTAGTTACAGATAGCTCTGCGTCACAGACGTGACGAGAACAAAGGTATCATTTCTTACAGAGAACAAATGCAAGTTTGCTGCAATATTCAGTCAAAATGTTGTCACCTGCGCCACAGATAAATTACCATATCAGTTATGAAAAATTAAAGGAAAACCTCAGCACCAGCTGTGAAAAACAAGTCTTTACTTTAAGCAGCTCTTAATCACAGGGGCAACAGAGAATTACAAAGGACGTTTCTGCCTCGCATCCTCGTTTGTAAGTAGGCTAAGTATTGAGCAGCAAAATCAAGTCAGTTCTCCACAGTCATCACATTTGGCCTAATTCATATTGATGGTACCAATCTATGAGCAGTCTAAGAAGAGGAGCGCCTGTGGTGCGCACAACATCATATCGATCAGGTCAGTAAGGGACCGCTAGCTGGACATTGTCAGCGAACATCAAGAGGGGGGGGGGCACAGGTACTCAACTGATGTCTGCAGCATGCAAGAATCGATACTATTTATTATATCATTATTTTCATCGTCATTAGCATTGCAGCTTACTGTAGCAAGCAAAAGCGAGGATGCTTAAGCAACAGTATCGTGTGTGTTAGTGGTGTCTGTTCAGGGTACAGTCAAGACTGTGCTTAATGGTCCCGGCAGAGCCTGTCATGCTTTTTCCGTATGACGTGTTCAGCTGCGGGCAATGGGTTTCCTCGAGAAACTCCAGTAATTATTAAAACAACCCATCCCGGAGTCATGCATACTCAAGTGTATCACTTAAAAAGAAAAAAGTTACGGCTGACTTCGACTCCAGGAACCCAATACAGCCGAACACAAATCGCGGCAATGAATTCCATGCAGGTATAGTTTTTAGAAAATAACTGAACGAAGCGCTGGACAGATTAGCTTCTTCACCTGAGGCCCCTTGATGAGCAGCTCGCCCTCCTCTTCACCAAGCCCCAGGGGCTCCCCAGTGTCGACATGGACGATCTTGGCTGTGGTGTTGGCGACCGGCAGACCGCACGACCCCGGCAGGTAGTTGTCCTTACCGGTGACGTGGGAGACCGGCGACATCTCCGTCATGCCGTACCCTGGGGGGGGGGGACGTGAGTTATGAGACAGCTGCGTTATATCGTCACCGTCCGGCGCCCCAGACATGCGTCACGTAAAATATACGTTATATCGTAACCTATAGGCGTCACACACGTATGTCACGTGGCACGTCTCTCATGCCATAACCTACTGATGCCACAGACACGTGTTACGAGGGACCCATGCCACATCTTCACCTACAGGTGGCTATCGGTGCCACGTGTTACGAGATCTCTGTTATGCTCTGCCTTGCGGGGACCAGAGCCACGTGTTGTTGGATATCGATGTCAAAAAATAACATATGGGTGACAGGCAAGTGCTGCGAGACTGTGAGGTAATATCATAACCAATAGGCGTCCGAGTTACGTGATTGGCTGAGGTCACGCTAGGCATTGATACACACAACCTGATGCAGGGATGAGAGAGAAAGACTCCGACGTCATAACTGCTACCGTATCTATGCTACCGATACAATATATGTATTGAAGTGACACGCAAGCCGTTCACTCTAGCAACCAGTTGGGCGTGCGAATGCATATGTGGGCCCGGCATTACGAGCACTTATGTCATACTACAACCTATTGGCGCAAGACCCAGTAATGCTGGGCCACCGAATGCAGCACCACACTCAGTTTATGAGCGGATGTTGAGTTCGCGCGCCGCCCTGATTACGCAATGAAGTTGGTCTCCAAGATGCCCCCGGAAAGTACTTGAATTGATCGAAAGGCGAACTAAATGTCTGTTCATCAGTTGGGCGTGCTACCAAGGAGGCTTATTAGTCTTCTATTGAACTTCCTTGTGTGTGGACATAGAGAGGCTCCAGCATTAGGAGAAGAAAAAAAACATTTTCCTCTTTACTCTTTGTATGTTTTGAGGCTTATAAAATTAATACAAATTCTCGACTTACAAATCTCTTAGAACTGTGACAGCATCTCAGATAGCAAATTTACAATCGAGTACTGCACATAATATTTGTGTATTTTTCCACGTCAACAGTAAAAGTATTTCGACGAGAAGGTAACCATCTGGATTAATTTCTAGAAAAATTTCAAATGCTGCTAGCTTCTCCAAGGGCCAAATTTTAGGAGACAAAAAATTAGAGTCCTGAAAGTCTCTATATTGCATAAGAATTTAAGACTCTTGTATGATATCTTAGCAGTCTTATAAGCATTCCTGACTCACGTAAATATCAAGTTTCAATCGACAAAAAGGTATATCACCGAGCACAATCACTTGGCAAGAGAATGTATTTCTCTGGTAGCTATAATATTTTTATCACGCTCTAGCAACGGTGAAAATTCAGCAGGCAAAAAATTAAATATACATTCGTAAACGCCAAGAACTAATCGCACAGACACACAAAAATACGCACCCTCCTGGAAGCTGAGACCGTGCGTGTACTTGTTAGTGATGGCCGTGGCGAGGGCAGGACCCACGGGGGCGGCCCCGCACACCAGCAGGCGCACGCTGCGCAGGAACTCCGGCTTAATCTCAGGAGTCTGGGCGAGGAACCCCAGGATGGGAGGCACCGTGTGTAGGATGGTGGGCTATGGGCCAGAGAAACTGCTATTCAATGCCACTTCTATAGAATAGTCTCAATTGCTGCAAGAACTATTAAAAAGTCCACACATTCAAAAACGCATAAAAAAGCACTGGGAGCAGCACTCTTCACAGTTTTGGATTCCACCTCCCCAGCTCGCAAATCAGCCCCGTTTCCATCTTCCTTGCTTTTGGTAACTTCTACAAATAATCTAACGTGATCTATCATCAGTACTGCAACCAATGCACTGAAACTCATCATATTTGAAAACTCGACCCACAACCTGCAGGTCGCTAGTAGGCGTCCATGACACCATTTCCATCAACTAACGAACGAATCAACTGCCAACGCTTAACTGCTTTAGAGGCTTCGTTCTATTATCTCTCATTCCCAATGTAACTCAACGTTTCAGAATTCTAACCAATCTGTTGCGACTGAACATACGTACTTGCATAGACAGCCTCCTGGCTGATTTTCTGTTAAGACATCTGATTATTATTTATTTATTTTCTTATCTATTTTTTGACATATCGGTAATAGCATGATGAGGCTGGAGCCCGGGTCTCTGGTCATCTCGACGAATGCAGCTGCTAATTCATCTGTTGCAAGATATCTAAGCTAGACTAGTGTCCTTCTACCCTGGCTTGTACGTAGTACCTGGTACTTGACGAGGGAAGCAACGTACAGTTGCGGGTCGAACTTTGTGAAGGTTACGAGCTTGCAGCTCATGGAGAAGGACACGAAGAGGCAGGCCACCATGCCGTAGATGTGGAACATGGGCAGCACACCGAACATCACCTCACCTGGAAAGGCCATTCATTTTACATATATGTACATAGAAGTTGTAAAGCTAGAGTCACCATAACCGCACAGTCCAACTAGGACATCCGCATGCACTGGTTCGTGCTGCAAATAAAGGCCCACTAAGGCCAAGAAGAGTGTACGGCTGCCGTCAACCTCAGATTATCGGAGATATGACGTCATATAGATAGAAAGCTCGGGCGCAAATTGTGCCCTTAACCCGGAGGCCAGTGACAGCAGTGACTATGAATAAAAGAAATGCTGACGTTACAGTCCCTAGCAACAAGGCGTTTCCTTCCAGTCTGGGGATCGAACGCCCAAATAAGCGAGTCAGCAGTCTCACCCACTAAGCTACTGCGGTATACTGTGTTTCTGTAGAACTCGCGCACTATATCAGTAATTCGTTTCAACATATACAGTAAATATTAAACAAGCCATAGGGAAGGACGATGAGGAAATATTCAAATCATTTCTCGGTACAGACTACTTCTGTTTGTAGTACATCCATTGCATGCGAGCTAATGAATCATTAGTCACATTATAACACAGTCGCATCAAATCAGTAATGTGCTAGCTACATAATAAGTAGGTATTAAGCATAGGTACCGCACCATTAGGTTGGTCCGCATCATCTAACCCCGCAGTTTAGCCAAAAAAAAAAAAAAACTACTACTGGAGTCTGGGTCCCGCAGCTCCACGGACCCAGCTAATGCAAACTATTAACTAAATTACTCCAAAAAACTTATGCACAGCCGTGCCTAAGAAAATAAATACTTTGCTGGTTCACACGCTGGCAGCAAAGGAAAGAGAGTCTCACCATTAGGGTCAAGGTCCCAGAGCTGGGGGTGGTTGAGCTGCTGCAGGTTGGCGATGATGTTACTGTGGGTGAGCATGACGCCCTTAGGCATACCTGTGGTACCTGAGGAGTACGGCAGCACCACCACGTCCTCGCTGGGGACCACCTGCGCTCGCCAATGTGCACGTGATATAATTTCAAAATGGAGAATAAAAGACAAAAAATAAAAAGAGAAAGACCGAAAATGCAGCTAAGGTCTTAGATGGGAGTTGCGCTAACAAGAAGTGTTCATACTTGAATACGGTGTGATTCAGTCCTCCAAAAGAAATTAGATGCATTTGTTCTCGCTTTAAATCGTGTTTTTCTTGCGAAGGCTGATGTTAAGTGGGGAATGAGAGGGTAAGCATCCATGTTGCAATGTATCTTGAAATAAATGAGTTTTCGTTTTTTTTCATACAGCATCGGCTTGACTAACCGCCACTAGTCCTTCCAGCCCACAATATTCCCTAGTCACTTTACCAGCAGTACTTTCAAACCGTTACTCATCTGGGTAGGTTACAGATGAAAGGCTGTAAAGTAAAACATCTGAATCAACATCCGATATATTCAATTCGTATTTTCTATCTGTAAAAATGTAAAAGTGCAATGATAAAAACATTTACAGTAATGTCCAATACAGACATGCAACTTGTTTATATCCAAGTATCTTCTGCATCGCAACTTGTTTGTTCTAGAAGTTTCACCGAAATAATACGAAAGCATATGCTACGTGAAGAAGGTTTGTTCTTGCATAACTTACCGACAGGTTGGAGGGAAGAGCGCCGCCATCATCATTGAAGAGGTCAGGCATGCTGAGGTGTCCCGCCTGTGCTGCCTTGTGGGTGCAGATCATGGACTTGACAGCACCTGGGTTGTCCCTGTGCAGGATCCCTATGGCCTTCTCCACAACGGGCGCCACGGCGGGGTGGTACACCACGACGCTACTCTCCGAGTTCTCCAACTGCCTCGCCATCTCAGCTGCAGTTGGGTACGTAATCCTGATGTTAAAATCTACTAATTTGGACCAGATCAAACATTGGACAATGGATGGTCCAAAAGGTCAATTTCTAATGAAGGTGAGACAAATGAATTTTGGGTCCCTTTGAGGCCCATATTAGTCCTGTAGCCACTCCTATAGTTTCTATGTATGTTAGACCCGGAAATGATTACTGTAAAGTTTTTTGCACAAACATGTTGTATAAGTCCCTCAAATCCAATTGAGTTTGGTTGCTGATAGCGCAGCTTTGAGCTTTTTTAAAATTCAAGATGGCAGTCGCCATCTAGAACATTCTAGAAGTTTATATCAAGTAGTAAAGAGCGGTTCTGAGGACACACAGAATTTTTCCTCTACATCGGAGAAATGAAGAACCGTGGAACAGACGATGCAAAATCGATCCACTGCTTCATGTGGTGTCGCTAGGTATGTCAAGCCCAACACGGCCATCCTTCTGAAAGAGGCTAAATCTGGACTCATCGGTCCGCAATGCATATGCTTCCAATCGTGAACAGTCCAATCTCCATGTTCTCGAGCAATCGTGAACAGTCCAATCTTCATGTTCTCGAGCAAAAAACGTTTTTCTCCGAATTGCCGCTGAAATCAATGGCTTCCTGATAGATTTGCATTTGTCTAAATACATTTTCTTTAGCTCTCGACGCATAATCCTCCGACAATTTTTTTTCTTTGAGCCTCCACAATACTCGCTAGTAATCATTCGTGTTGCTGAACGCCGATTTTTTTTTACCGCTCTCACCACAGAGCGTCAGTCTCTGTTATCCTGGAAGTTACACCTTCTACTCGTACTATTTCCAGTTTCCACAAGATGAACGGAGTTCTGATAATTACTGTGGTTTGCTGTACAGAGATACCGAGTTGATTTTCCACTTTTATGAAACCCAATGATGCGTCATTTATTTTATTATTCAGTAGGCTAAGCACTCAAAGCAGGTCCTTACTACTTGGAATTTGGGCACGTACAGTTGTGCAGAAACAAATGAACTCTGAAATAATAACATAAAAAATAGATAGAGTAGGCCTAAGTAAAAATGGAGTGAGCAACTTTTTTGGCCACTTAATTCATAAGCCTAATGGTCGAACGACAAGTTTCAAAACTATGTAGATATAGCTATAAAGTCATGTGCATCTCCATTGAGTGGAGCTGATCTGCTCTCAGTACTTCCTATTAGGCTATATAGAGTAGTCTATTTCATATAGCTATGTAAATGTTTGCCATGGAAGCACAAAAATGACAAAATATCATCAAGTTCATCAGCTGGAGTTTGTTTCAAGCAAAATAAGGATGAGAACTGCACCCCAACTCCGACGGAGGTGTCGGTATTACCTACCTGCGGTGGCGAGGCAGTTGACGGTGGTGGCAGTGCCCCCCGCTCCAGCAGTGGCAAGGAAGGCGATGGCAAGTTCAGGACAGTTGGGCGCCACTAGGGCCACAGTGGAGCCCTGCTGTACCCCCAGCCGTACCAGCGCGCTGCTCACGCTGTCCACCTTCCGCCACACATCGCCATAGCGCAGCTCCTCACCCGTCTCCGCACACACCTGCGGGTGGAGGGGGACGTCAGTCTATCTACGGGGAGACACGAAGTGGCGTTTGCAGGGACGCAGCAGAGCGTCCGAGCTCTTGCATGACCCGTGCGGAGCGGAAGACTATAGTGTGAACCTGCCTTAACTCTCGCAATGAATTGCCAGGTCGACATTAAGTAGCTACATCTGCCGTAACCCCAGCAGCCTCACATCGTCAGTAAGATACCTTTATTTCCTACATTGATGGGTGCATCGGGCCTTTGGGATCATTTTGTGCTCTAGAGGAGCATTGTGTATTCAGGGATCTCTTTTGTATCCTAAGCTGCATACATACATAGTCCAAGTAATAATTTCCGTTACAGTATCTTTGCGGGTACCAACTTCAACTGCAGAGTCGGGGAAGCTACATCTGTTGCTCTTGTGGCACTTACCAGCACACAGTTCTTAGCACAAGTATCCTAAACACGCAGCGGTGGAAAAGCTACTCTTTCTACAAACTTACCAGACTCACAAAAGTCAACAATGCACTGGCCACTAAGGCAGTAGGACTGGTCAGTGCAGCAAGGCATCCCCCATACAACAAGAAGGTTCAACAGGTACGTCCCACAAACACAAGGGCGCCTGTATGCACACAACCGCGGCAACCAGTAATTAGGAACCTCTCCAACAATACGCTAGCTGCACCCATAGCACTCAACCGTACCCACATCTTGCGCGCAAAAACAACTTTTTATCATGACAAGGTTTTGCTTAGCTACCAAAGGGGCCATTCTCTTCAGCACGCAACGCTTCGCTGATTGATAGGTACCTATGCAGTCCGAGTCCCGCATGCATCAGAAATGCTGTAGCTCGCTATAACGTAACCTAATGCTGGTTAACTACCTACCGATGTCAAACTGCAGCAATGCCACCGACTAGATCTATAGCTATATCTGTTGGGAGTATCGACGCATTGTAAGCCATAGCCTTCTAGCGTTGCCATATGGGCACAATTCAATATACAAGCACTAGCTAGATTCAGCAACAAGAAAAAGAGAAAAAAAAGAGTCCGTTGGGACACACACAGCCCGTTAGGGCATGCGCCGAAAAAAAGTATATATACATACGAGCGGCAAAGCACAATTTCCCATAGCATTGGAAAACGCACTGAGCGCTTCGCGACGCAATTACACATGACACTAATGATAAACACACGGACGGACAGACGCTGACACATAGACATAGCCTACACAATGTTGCCAATACAATCACACCTCGGCTGTGGCTGTATGTAATAATTAGAGATGGCCGCGGAAGAGTGCGCAAACAACGACGGTATGGTTGGGAATAGGCCTACACTCGCCAAGCCAGGAGTGTAAATAAGAATAACACTTGAATACCGCCCTCCCTCCGGCAATGTCCGCATTTGAAACACGTCCCCTCGAGGCTGCTCTGGAAAGGGAGGGGGGATCTTCAATTGATCCAATGACTAAAATATTCGCTACATGTTTACCAAGGTCGGACTCCGACTGACCCCAGGTATAATATATAGCTACAAGCGGATGTCCGTCTCACATCAACACAAGGCCTAAATTTTACTGGCGTTCTTTTCTTTTTATTTGCTTATGTTTTTTATTTATTTTAATCGCCCTTGCAATCAGCAACGCAAAAAATGGAATTAGGACAATAAATTTCACCTAGCAGGAAAAACGTCAACAATACAGTGAGAGAGAGAAATGTGGATAAATATTAATGATAAAGTGAGACAGAGACAGAAAGACAAACGTTAAGAACAAAGTCAGAGAGAGTGAGACGAATAGATTGGTGGTAAAAAAAGAGCCAACCGAGTAGCCAGAGATTCCGAGGTTCGGTTACAAGAAAAACTCGCCGTACACCTCAAGACGATGAGGAGGGTGCTGTGGCGGGAGCAGCAGTTTTATCCATGCTCATATAATATAAAATAAAACAAATTTTAAAGAGCATTCTGTCCGATTGAAATATAAATATATTTATGAGGTGGTGAAGCGCATATATATTTTTGTATAAATAATTCATAGACTAAGAAAAATAAAGCTCAAATTACCAGAATATACGATGTCTAGTGGGCAGACACTGGTCTGATGCCTTCATATTAGACAGACCGGAGCCCCACCAAAGCCGGCCAGTTTTTGCCCCCCGATCCTGGTGAGCTTGGGTCAAGCCCCGTCCTCAAATCAGTTTTGGTGACTCCGGCCTCGAACCCGGCGAAATTTTAGTCATGGTGAGTCTGTGGTACTACGTGCTGACGCTGACACAAGCCTCGACCCTGGCAAATCCCGGGTATATTTTGTTGCCCCAGGCTTGGATTAGTAACCCCGGACCCGGCGCAGTCCAAATCATTTTTGGTAACCTCTGGCCCAACCCCAACCAAACGTCAGTCCCGGTGGGTCTGTAAGGTCCTTCAAACGTAAAAGCCGAACTACATCCCCTCTCCATGTGTTACCTAGTACATCAGTTGTCCTGTGAACACATAGGCTACCTAGCTTGCGGGAGACCTGGGACCGGATTCTGCTTGAAGCGGCTATAGCATAGCAAGTGGCCTAGGGAAACATACATAGCCTATATGAAGGTGTTGTTGACCTATAGACTACGTGCGAGAAGAGCGGAAAATAGTTGGACGACACGAACACTCGCCGGAAAGTATTAGCCTACTTACTCAGGAAAGGCAGCCTATAAATCTTATCAACCAAAACTGTTCGCCCTACACGAATATATCAAATAAGTCCTAACAAGGGAAGCTTTTTGTAGTTCTAAAAAAATAATACCTACTTCTTCTAAATTTCAACCCTTCATCGCAGAGCCCTCCGTTGGAAAGGAAAGAGCTTCCTCGTAAATTCCGGTGATTTATAGATAGAATAAACTACGTACTTATTTTGTGCTTAATATACGTGCACAAAATTAAAAATGCAGTATCATAATTCTTCAGAATCTTTCTCCTGCAGACTCGGCCAGGTCTGATACCTGGGTCTCTCAGGGTAGGTACATATACATTCCTACATTATAGCCTACATAGGGTAACTAACAAATTTCCTCCCGGCAATCCCAGACATCTGCACGCCATTTTTACTGGACCAAGTACTATTGCTAGCACGTATATTTAGTACATAGTACCAACTTTTCAATTGATCTCTGAAGCGCCTAGGGATGTACTTAACCACAATGATCCGTCAAAACTGGCCGGGCGATCCGACAGTACCTAGGTACCTACCAGCTGTTGCAGTTATCTAGGAACGTTTCCCGTTGCCAGCTACCGTACGTACTCTGTTGCTAACTTTATTATAATACATATGTAGATAACCAATGAAACTACAGGCCTGGGAATGGTGACATCGTCGGTTTGACCCAGTCCAGCAATAATAATAATAACAGCTATTATTATAATGACTCCCTGGGTTGACCTATTCAGCAGTAGGTACCTATCAAACTTTGACCTGCTGTTCAAAATCACTGTGGCACGATTGATATATATTAGCCCTACGGTCATCAGCTTGGTAAAGAGTCCGGCACTGAAAGGACGCCGGCGCAAAACATTGCTTAGAAATAAAATATAAACATTCGCAGCTGAGTTGAATGCATGCAGATCCACAAGGCTGTGCACGAATCCCGGCAATAGGTTTCATGTTATACAGATTGGGTAAGAAAACGACGAGTGATGTAATTACATTGGCACTCGAACGGCCATCAGTAGGTATAAAAGGATGAGCTTCAGCAACAGCTGGTGTCTTTCTCACAAAGATTTGAAAAAAGGAATGCAAGCATTCTCCAACATTGTTGAATGTATTTGATATATATGAATGCAGGGAAAAGCAATGCTTTCCTTTAGCCATTAATGACTATCTTGAGCATATCCATCCAGCAGCAATCTACAATTAGGAAATATTTACTTCCAAGTTAAAAAGATTAAAAAATACTTAGAAATACTTAATGGCGTTGAAGGATTGAGGCGACAAGCAACAGCACTTAAGTTAATGTGTATAAATCTTTATTTATTGGCCGTAAAAATATTAAGTATATACAGTAACAAATAACAATTGCTAATATATTTACAGTAAGCTGTGAAATAAATCAAGGCTTGAATAACGGAATCAGCATTGCTGTGCATACAGTATTTCTTTCCTGAGTCAGTACGGCACAGCGCGTGTAAACAGTTCTACATTACAATGCCCATACTTCTTTCGCAGCGGCCATAAATTAATTATTCAAAATGTCACGAACAAGACGAAGTTTCGATACGCCTGAGCTGTGAAAGTTGAAAGTCAGGAGGACCTTCTCACTCCAGGGTCCAGACTCCAGACGGACACCGGTATGGCAACACTTGCATAGTCTCTCGTCCGGAGGGTCCAAAGGTCGCGCCTGCAGTTGGGGTGCAGTGCGGTGTTGCCACATGTACGTGCGGTTAGGTAAAGTTCCGACAGTACCAAGTATGGGAGCGTTAACTTAGCCCTTTTCGTTCGATGCCAGCGTATACTGAAATTGCAATAATCAAAGCTACTTTGCTTAAACTGGCAAGGAACGTCAGCAGTGGGCTTTGGACTCGCTCCAGCGAATCTAGTTTCAGACAGAAGGTAGCTAATTGCAAAGCTGTTGTGAAAATATAGATTCACAAAAAAAAAAGAATATGTACATATATACGTATGTTTAAGTAGCTTTTGTATGTACGTATATATAATAAAGGTAAAAAATAGAAAATCAGTAAATTCACTAACTAGGTAGAGTTGCATTTTAAGAAAGTTAGAAAAATTCGACACTAAATATACGTACAAGTTCGAATTGCGATGTTCGGCGCGAAACGCCGTAGTAGGCAGTAGAGCCTGCAGAGGCATCTGCTCAGTGTCACGAGATTGAGTGCCTTACAAACAAGCGAGTGTGTTCATAATTCGTCTTCGCGACTCTATAACGTAAACAAACTCGCTCTCGTAAACGACAATGGTTCTGATTTTCTGAACTTGGGCTCGATTTAATAAAGACGGCAGTGAGGGGGTAGAGCCACAATCGAACGCACGTTTTGGTGTTCCCTCTTTCCCCTCTCCGTCAGGGAGGAAGAGGACGCGTCCCAATACAATTCGTTTCCCCTTGGTTCTACATTTTCTACTATAACCAAAATTTTGAGCGTCTGGAGTTGAAGACGGTGGTCATTGAAATGTGTTGAGAAATTAATCAAACATGCAAAGCCAATGTGGTCTTTTTCCCGGAGTTCTCTAAACACAGCATCGATACGATGAAATGTTTGTTTACATGCATTGTATTACATCTTCGCTATCGAAGAGCACCGTTTTTGCCACCTAGCTAAATATTTCGACTGGTTAATGTGTGTTTCCGATGGTACTCAACCTTTCAAATATTTACGGTCGAAGTTGCACATAGATATATCTCCAGAGTACTCGTGAAGTGTTCAATTATGATCGGTATCAGTTGTGATTCAAATTTGTATCCAAGTGTGTCAAAACAGCTCATTTACTTCTCTCTTTCATGTGGTTTCCTCTTTGTATTAAATTTCCATGCTCTTTTCCTAGATATTGTGAGATCTTTACGTGTGTTTTAACCTTGAAGTAATCACTTTAATTACTTCAAGGTTTTAACTAATTCAGCTGCCGTATGAGAACCAATCGCAAGTCTTTTAGTTAGGTAGGCTGGGGAATAGCTCGCCCTTTGGGGACATGTCTAACTTGGTAATTGCATTTTTTACTGTATTAGCCCTATTTCATAATCAAAATTCTGTCATGGGCTATTTTCCGAGAATGATGAGCTGGATCATTCGTAATTATTCATTTACAGTAGGAATTTCATTCGTTCATTTATTCATTGATAATTAGGCTATCCATATTAATTATGTATAGCTGTATGACCACACCTATTTATTTATACACCCCGTAACAAAGCTGTTGCGTTTGAGACGGCTATTCTGCGGAGCTCATACCGCGTTCCTGACCAGCTGTAATGGCCCAAAACGATGTAATAACTAGAGCACTCTGAGAGCGCATACCTCCGCCAAGCGAGGCAACGGTAGCAAAAAAATCAAATTGGCTCTGAAACCATAATTTTCATTGTATAAACTCCAAAATCTAATCATTTGTGCCTTTTGATAGTAATAACAGCTTGTGCAATTTTCTTGAAGATCCGCTCACAACTTTTTACGTTATACTGCTAACAAACGTTATGACAAACATGAGTCAACAATACAAACAAACTGATCTGCACCAAAATTTAATTATTTATGTTTTTTAACATTACTAGCAATCCCTATGAATTTCACAAAGATCCATTCATTATTTTTTTTTTAGTTGTGCTAACAAGTATAAAATTAAAAACAGCAACAAACGAACGAACAAACGGATTATTACCAAAATTTGGGCATTCACACTTCGTTATATAGCTACCTAACAACTAACAACCTAACAACAACTCGTACTCTCTTTCCGTCTTTCAACGCAGGTAATCAAGTATTTCTTCTTTTGTTCTTATTCTCTTTTTCTGTTATCAAAATCAGATGATTTTTATGCCTTCTCTCCCTATTCTCCTCCTTCCGTCATCAAAACCAAATATGTTTTGTTGTCGCTCGGTTCTTGTTCCATAATGATGATGATGATGCACCCATCCATCGGTGACTTGGCACCGCTGCAGTGGAGAGCGCAGCAGGAGAAATGTGGCACACAGAGCAGCGCGCGGCAAGCCCCCGCACACACCCCCTCGACTGGCCTATGACAGCGCGCCCAGCAAAAACTGGAGGAGGTGTGCGTCGTTCTGCCACGGTTGGGGGTACGACCAACACTCTAGTTTGGGGCACGTACGTTTTTATGTCTATGTCTTTATGGTCATTAGGCAAAATTGCCATGCATCCCCATCTCATTTGAAAAAAATCTATCCATATTGAAATAGACGCATCAGCGACACTGCACACGCGTGTCCGATGCACATCTATCAATACACTTGGGATAGATATTTCAATTTAAATTATAATGTGAGGCGAACGTTCAATGCACCGAAATAACACTAATACCAAATATCATTTTGGGCCGATAATGTCAAAACGCATCATGTTACCCTCAAATGGCACTAGCGTCTCGTCCTTCAAGCGATTTTCTCGTGAAGAAAACCAATCAGTTAGTAAAACAATGGAGACAGAGGGTTGCTTACGTGAACAACTAATGAAAACAATACTTCACCAAGTCCATAATTACCTATATACATCTTCTATTTGTTGGCAGAGGGATAAAGCTGAACTGCTTTCTATAAAAAAATATCGTTTTTCAACTGAACTGAAAATTAAGTTGAGGTAATTAAGCTTTAAGACCATTTTCAAAAGGTATCAAATACTGAAGCCACGATCGTCCGGTGATGACTGTCTGACAGGCCCGTGAGTTTGTAAAACAAAATTTACGATGAAGTTTCACTTTTTCTGCTTGCAGGTGCCGCTATAGCCTAACGGCAAGAAAGCTTACTTGAACGCACGCACAGTGATGAGCGAACACATAATGGCGAGTTTGACGCCAGTGCGTCCCGCTAACACCTATGCACCTAGTATCTTAAGTGCCTTTAATGTTTCCTTGAATATTCTTGCACAGTCCTCAGTTTTTAAAACAAATATAACTATCACTTAGTAATAATATAATGTAGATATATAACAACTATATTATTTATATATATATATATATATAATATAACCTCCACGTAACTGCTTAATGTCAAAGTGACCCATGACGTTCAGGAAGTTAAACAAATCTGATTTACGCTGATCTTATATAAAATACATTTTCCTCGATGATGACAAGCATTGCGTCATCTGGGTCTCGTCCAAAGCTACAGTCATAGCAACTAGTCTATGTACTTACTTGCTTCAAATAGATACACAGAAATTTAAAAAAAACTATGCGCTCTTATCGAGAGAATACAAGTGAAATTAGATACGGGTATATGAGGGTACCTACGATCCGTAGTGAAAGGTACACACACACACATCACCACCTTCAGCACAAGCAGCGGGGTAGCAACAACGCTGCGAGTGAAAGCAGCCGCCTCAGAGCTGCATCAAGTGTCGCTGCGTTCGTCAGCAAACTCGTTCAACAAATTTATCAACATTGAAGCAATTAAGAGACGCACGTGGCACAACATCATTACAACTTGGCGACGTGAACCAAGGATAAACTGTTCAGTAATAAATATAATGAATGAACAACGATGACCGTGACCAAAGGAATGGGAATAATTTTTGCGCCAACAAAGCAACATAACGAAAAAAGTAATTTTTAACGGGGAGAAATTAATAACGAGGTTCGTCAAAAGGCTTCTCTAAAGCGGAGCTTTCACAGTTTCTTCATGAAATATCATGATTCTGATGAATGCGATTTTTGTTTTAAATTTGAGAACTGGAAACGCTAACATGCACAGAATGTGGACTGGCAGCAACTCTGTTACTCTAAGTCGAGTTCACACCGTCACACGTCATTCATATCGATGCGTTCACTCATCCACTTGTCCGAAGGTGTAACTGTACCCCAGAAATAGTAGAAAACTGCACTGCTTTCTCAGCTTTATTTCACTCCAACTGAAATAGATATCCGTAACTTGCCAACCGGCACTTGCAGAAGAAATTGATTTGACGGTTAACATTTTAATAATTTTTTTGTACGTACGCAGAGTTGTGTTGCCAACGACGCTACAAAGCTTTCGGATGAGTGGATAAGTGAACGCATAGGATCGGATGTAAAAAGAAAAAAAAACAGTCGAAAATAGATAATAATAACCGGAAATGCTGCAAACTGCTCTGGCATCAAGGGCAATCGGGAATAGGTAAAATAAACCACTATCACAAAACTACATAACAAATATTAGAATCTTTAGAAAACGTAAATAAGAGTGAAGAGATAAACCCCAAGGCAGAAGACCTTGGATGGAACGACCCTTACGGAATTTAGGATTAACGAAAGTCCGGAGATTAGCCCAGATAACAGATGGATTTTTTAATGTTTAGAAAGTTGCCGGAGGCTTCAACCAAGCACCCGCCCCTAACTCCGCGCAAGCTAGCTGTCAATATTAAAGTATCCTACAAAATCCAACGGATCAAAAGCCATGATACAACAACATCATCAACAGCAAGGGATAAACCAAAGCTAGAACCACAATGCAGAAGCTCAGTAGCCTGCAGCTAAAATGTTAAAAAAAAAATACCGGTGAGCTGGACCCATAGGCCTATGACTGTACGGACGCAACAGCTTTCGGTAGCACCAAAAAACCGCAGGTAAATATTTTATTTGTGTCAATGTGCGTTCACTCGACAGCCTTTGGCCGTCATCCGTGCTACGAGACATTCCAATTTATTTCGTTGTGTTCCTGGACACACAAGTGTGTATGTCCACCACAAAATGTGCTAAAAATCTTAGTGGTCACAAATAGCAGGCTGCGCGAGGGTCACTAGCGAAGTTTCGACAATCTATGCAAATTCAGATTGAATTTATAATACAGACAACTGAGCACTTTTCAGCTGTTGAAATGGACGCAGTCGGATGCTGTGTGCGGCGGATGCTGACCACAAGTCAATAAATAGCTATATTTATTGTTTTGACTAGAGCGCTAGGGCTATATGCAACATAGGAAGATACCTGGACATCCGTTGTTTTCTACAATGTTTCGGAGACCAACGACGCTTTACAACACGCCCACCGAGTCCGTAAGAACACTCCATGCAAACATTAAGAAAAAGTAATATTATATCTGAATAAAGTTTCAAATTGAGCAAATACAACGATAATTTTACATAAATGCATGCATCCTAAATTCAATACCTTGCGTCATGTATATAAAACATGTACTGCCCATAGTGGCGATATTTCGAGACGCCGAAGTGCAGCTGCTCCCCGCAGGCCCTGAGGTGACCGTTAGCCTGCCCCATAGCTGCAGTTCGCAGAATATTGACGACCACTGTCAGCACCTCTTGTTATTGTACAAGTCCAACAATGACTTGCCTTACTCTCATGATAAATCAACACTAATATTTGGCCGCATTTCTTCTTTTCTGAAGTGCGCATTTATGTATTAGTTGAAGGTGTATTTTGAGGACCCTGTTAAGAGAGAGGGGGGGGGAAGAGAGAAATGTCCGCATCATCATAGCAATCCAACAGCAAATCAAAACTACTCATTTCCTGAAGAAACAGGACTCTTACTCTTTCAATAGGAAAAAACTACAGGGCACTTAAAGTTACAATAGTAGAATCTCTCTCTCTAGACGATCTGTCAGCTCAAAGCTACAAATATTGACGCTGTATTAATTTAACTTTGTAAAGTGACCCCATATCATTGTAGTGTTAACAAATCCACCACAGCTGCAAGCATACTATTTGGCAGTATTTGCTCACATAGCTATTTAATTAGCTTACATTAATAATGAGGCGTCGCGAAACCTCAAGGCACTGTATGATCAATCATAATGATAATCCGCAAACGAAAGAGATTGTAAACGAGTTTCCTTTTCCTGCGGGTCACTCAATTGCCTGATACCTATCCTAAGAATCATATTTTTAATACGTAGATATATGTAAGTTAGATAATTAATAAGGTGTCAAATAGGATTGAGAGTGACAAATGCGCACATTTAACCTACAACGCTTGCTCTCCTACAAAATGTTTTAAAAGAGTACGACTACCTACTTCGGCTAATATCTTGGGAGCAGTCAACTGTGGAACATCAAAGTGTTTGACTGGATCTAAAAAATTAAACAAACAAGACATAAGACTAAAGAGGAGGAGGGAGGGGATGCGGAGACATCACCTCGTCCAACAACTGGCAGTAGGCTAAGCCTAACTGGATGTCGGTGGACTGCCCGTCAACCGTCAATGATTGTGGTTATCTGCCGTACACCATTTGCTGGATTCCTCGGTGTGGATGTTACCGTCCATTTCTTTTTTCTATATTAACCACAAACTTTATCTATTTTTATAAAATTTAGGTCTTGGTCCGTCGACCTCAAACTGGCATAGATATTAGTATTTAAGATAATTTACTACCTACTGTACTTCAACTCTGTTCGAAAAATCAGTGATAGTTTTTTTCTATTTCATTATTTACAACATATATCGTTCGGTGTATAAAATACAATCTTTTTTGTAATCATTACCACTTACCAGTGCTTTGATACTGATTGCATACAATCGTTTATTATTAACAGTCCTTTTCCCTACACCACTGTGCGTTTTCCTCAAACAAGTGATGGATTCAATAGCGGGGCAGAGCCTCTAGGCGGTAACTGATAACGCATTACTAAGCCCAATAAATCACTGATAAGACATTCTTCACTACAATAAATTACCTCGGAACTTAACATCTTCGTGGAATGGAGCAGTGTTGTAGAACATTTTCGCCTATTGTACCCTTTGTTACCTTCACCATAGCTGACCAATCTCAGTTTTATTTATGATAGCTAGCCTAATCTTGCAAATAGCATATTAATTATGAAAAGACTGCAATCAATGCATTACAGGAGTGTTGGTAAATAAATTCAAATTTATTACAGATACAAAAAATGATGATTTAATAACAAAATGCTAAAAAATTTCTTTCGATTTTGTGTGTGTGCTCCTTGTTTGTTTACGTACCCCCTTGAACTACACTAGCGGGCAAAATACGAGAACGATTTTCATTATTTGAAAATAAAGTTTAACCATGTAGAGTAGGTTAATGAATCTTTTGATGTGGCCTTAAGGAATGTATTTAACATATTTCTACAAAATAGCAGGACAAACAGAACTATATTTAATACATTAGAGCAATCTAACAAACAATAACAAAAATTAAACAGTGCAAAATTAGAGAACCTAGCAGAGATTTTGTAAGAGTGTAAATGGGGCCAGTAGACCGTTGTAAGTTAAAGCACATGTACTGAAGATCTTGACGGTGAGAATGCTAATGTGGTAAGATCTTTGTACTGTGGAGAGGTGAAAGTTACTCCTGAGCTGCGGGAAGAAATTGTTAAGCTCAGGTCCTCAGGAATGACTCTTTCGGCCATATCAAGAGCGGTAAACCGATCCAAGAGCGTTGTTTCTCGTGCTTTGAGGTTCTATGATGAAAAGAAACAGCTGGAATCACCGGTATCTGCAGGCCGCCCTCGAAAAACCACCGTACGAGTTTATTAATATTATGAAACGCTATGCCCAGAAGGATCCTTTCGAAACTGCAGCGGGAATTTCAAGAAAGCTGAAGGTCAATAACAACATCATGGTGTCTACTGAAGATTGTTAGGAAAATTTTATGACTTTTTATGACTTTTCAGGATAAATATTTATGACTTTTTTATGACCTTATATTATATATATCCAAAAATACAATTTCATATTCTTAGGTGAAAGTAATCTCTCTTATTTTTATAACTGTTATTAATGTAAAACTCAATATACATTGTTTTTATATTTCATAGGGTCCCTCATACTTCATGTTTCAATTGTTTTTAGCTGCAACTAGCTACTTATAATCAAACAATGAATNGAATGGAATTAATAACATTTAGTAATATGTTTAGTGATTTCAGAAAGGTACCAATTACAGCATACATTGAAGTATCAAGTAGGATCATTTCTCCTACTGCATGCGGTAGGTTATGATGATAAAATATCCATCAATTCTAATCGTCAGATGATTGACAAAAAAAAATTATGACCTGTGAGTGAATTTTATTACTTTTTATGACCAACCAATTTTTATTACTTTTTATGACTTTTATGACCTAGTAGACACCCTGAACATAGAAGTGTCTCACTATAGAATATAGTTTCTCGTCGCCTCAATGCATGTGGGTTAAAGGCACGCAGTCCTGCCACTAAACCACTTATCAGTAAGAAGAATAAGAAAGCAAGACTTGAATATGCGGAAAGGTACCTACATCGTTTGGAGAGATGAAGATTGGGAAAGAATGCATTTCAGCGACGAAAGTAAATTTAATTTTGTTGGATCTGATGGCCGACGGTATGTTAGACGTGCAACAGGTGACAGGCTGAACCCGAAATGTGTCAAAACATCTGTAAAGCATGGGAGCATGGGGGAAGTAGCGTAATGGTGTGGGGCATGTTTTCATCTGAAGGAGTTGGACCGTTGTGGCCATTAAAGAAACTGTCAATGCTAATGTGTATCTCAATCTGGTACAGCAATATGTTATCCCATCTCTACGATCATCACCAAACCAGCCAGCAATTTTTATGTAGGACAATGCCCCGTGTCATACTGCAAAAAAAGTGAAGGAATGTTTTGCGCAAGAGAATATCGAAGTCATCAAGGGCCCTGCCCAAAGCCCGGACCTTAATCCTATTGAAAATTTATGGAAAATTATAGGTGACAATATAAGAGAACGACAACCATCAACAGTAAAGCATCTGTGGACTAAAATTGAAGAGGAATGAAAAAAAGTAACTCCAGAGTTTTGTAAGAAAATTGTGATGTCGTGTAATTGAAAATAAAGGTTTTAGGTTTTACAGTAGTACTCCATACTAATTGTTCAAAACCTAAAATTGACCATTGTTCTATGATATTTGTTTGTAAAATTGTATTTAGAGACGATCGTTCTCTTATTTTGCACTGTTCAATTTTTGTTATTGTTTGTTAGATTGCTCTAATGTATTAAATATAGTTATGTTTGTCCTATTTTGCAGAAATATGTTAAATACATTCCTTAGGGCCCCATCAAAAGATTCATTAACCTACTCTACATGGTTAAACTTTATTTTCAAAAAATGAAAATCGTTCTCTTATTTTGCCCGCTAGTGTATGTTGCGTAGGTACCCCCAAATGCACGCGGACCCCACTTTGGACACCACTGGAATGGGGGACCAAAATGTTATGCAACATCGTCGATGTGAGGCTTGTGTCGAGCTCACACTAAGCAATCGCTCGCTCGATCATACTTTTATGCGCGGACGTTCAGCTCGAGCGTCGTCCGGACACAATAATCAAATTCAGTACCTAGTCAAAAGACACCCAAGACACCTAAGTTGAGCGATGTCCGAGCAGAAGGTCCGCTTCTAAATTAAAATGGGCGTGCAATTGCGTAGTGTGACTACGGCACGACAAGTCGGTCTAAGCCGCTAAGAAAATTCATCTAATGGCAACAAGTTTAAGTTTCATACGAGATGCGCTCGGACACAGCGACACTTTAGTTACGGTACTGTGCGGGTACGTGGCCAATCATGAGTCACGTGTGAACAGCCGGAAATTTTTAAGTAATAAGCAGAGTTCGAATCATTTTTCTTATTAGGTTAACCTAGTCTACAGCTGTGAACATCCTTATCAGCCCAACTATTGACTTCCTTCCCATGTTCACATTAAAGAAAAAACTTAAGTCCTTTATTAGCTAAGTACTGAATCGTCTCGATGCTGCATATCCGTCGTTCTTTCAATGCATAAAGCTCTTGCCCTGACATTAATATCGAAGGGCATCAGTTGATGGACAGAAAGGCTTACTACTATGGACGAAGTTGGCCTACAACCAAAGATATAGAGCGATAATGATATATTTCCATGACTCTCAGATGATGGCCGCAACGTTCAGATGAGATGACAAAAATTCATTTGTTTGTCTTTAATGGATCTTTGTCCTTCAAGGTGAACTTAATGACACAATGAACGCAGCGGCAGTCATCCTGCACAATAACCCCTCCATGACTTGGGTGAAAGAACAATAATGGAACTTGGAGACGCCATTGATGACCTTCAGATTATAGCGTAGCTAGTTACAAAGACTAGGGACAGAGAACTTCATGTTCCTCTTGACGGGTCACGGTACCTACCATAACTCCCTCCAAAGCTGAGTTCGCACAAGGGTTGCGGAGTCGGATGAATCAAGTCCGACTCCTACTCCTGCATCTAGCCAGTTTCCGACTGCGACTAGGTCTTGGATCCCAAAAATGTCCGACTTACCGACTCTGAGCTTTTCCTTAACAAAATAAACCAACTTTACCGACTCCGACACCCCGTCCCAACATCGAACACTGGCTCTGCAGCCCTGGCCCCTGGTTGACACACGCACTGCAAATTATTTAAACTTTTGATGTGTTCTTGCAAACACAACTGTACGTCTAACAAAAATTTGCTACAATATCAGTACTAGCAATTACGTTTGCTGATTGGAAAGTACCACAAGTGTTTTAATTTCTCATTAATGTCGGAGAAAATTAGAACTAAAAAACCTGTGCACTTTTGTGTCGATTTCAAGAAGAAAGCAACAAAACATTCGTATACGATGAAGATATCTGACGGCGTCAAAGGGCTACAGCGCGTGAACCCCCGGCAGGATTCGCTGACTTGACACGTAATTGGGAATCGCGCTGCGACTTCAAATTAGGCCTATCCCCGGGAGCGGTCGAATGTATGCGCAGCTATGACGTCATGTTATTATTTTCGGCAGTGGTAAATTGAGAGCACATTTCAATGGCTTTCACTTGAATTAACGAACGCAAGTTGCTGACCTACATAGAGGGTACTCACCTAGCGTACATCTGGTCTCGGTATAGGCCTACTCGTAATACGTGGGTGACCTACTTGTGAGTATGCATTGCCTATACGTTAAGTAAGAAACAGATTTTGATAAGTTCGATTCAGCTAGAATGGGTGGCTAGAAATTTATAGCCACACATTTTATACCTATGGGTATAAATCTCGCGTAGGTCATATACGATACCGACACCGTGTAGGCTATCTGTAATTTGTTCGGACTTTCAAGAACGAAATGCGTCAAATAACTTCATACACTCTCAAATAAACTCATGGAGACACTGTTCAGTAACGAAAAGGACACAGTTGCCCCTATACAAATTATTTTATACACAAATGGATGTTAATTGGGTTAGTAAAAGGATAAATTCCCTGGTCCCTTTTATACATTATTTTTCACAGCTCGTTTTTCTCACGGCAGAAAACGGTAGAGAGGAAATATGGAAGAGGAACTTTCGTGACCTTTTACCGGATGAACAACTTGGTACGGTATGGCAGTAAACAAATAAAATAAATGCATAATCTGTTAAATACACAAGTAAAACCATAAATCGATAAGAAAACCAAGGACATTGCCCCAATAAAACGTTGATGTTATCAATAAAGATCGAACTGCCAGCGGTCCAGAGCTCGATAGTCGGCAACTATCTTAGAAAATCAAGAACATTTTTACTCACGGAAACCCAAGTGGATACCGCATGAATGATAAGCACTTGTTTAATTAATAGGAAATGCAAATTACGCTTCGGTGCGCACCTGACGTAATGATTCGGATAATTTTACTTGTGTTATTTATTTAATATTCTAGTTATTACTCGGTATGTACCGGTACCTTTATTTTACAGGGAAAATTTCAGTTTATGAACAATAAAGCAGGAAACTTCCAGGATTTTCTACGTGAAATATTGACGTAGAGAAGGAACAGTACGATAAAACAGTACGAAAAATATTAACATACGGTACTGTACCTACATATGTTGTCGGATAATAGGCTATTAAGGGCTCAGTCGATCAGCGGTTAATATAAAATTCCCCTGATTATTGAACTGAACTGTGCGATTAGTGTTTCTGCTAAATGGCTTATAATAAGAGCGGGGAAGTTCTTGGTGCAATAGAAAATACGATGCCCTTGAGGTGGGAACAGGCATAGGTACCGTACGTTTGGACCTCACAGCCCACAACCCGCCTCCGTGGACTGGCTGCAGCATACTACTACACAATAATATATTAAGTGGCTTGCGTTCCATCACCAGCTCATCCAGAGAAGTCCAGAAGGGAAACTGCTGCAGTAACACACCACCTCTACACTGGGTAGCGGTCACTCCGCTCGGTACTGAGGATACTGCCAGGGTTGCCAGTGGGATAGCGTATTTGAGAAAACCCGCGAACGTGAGAAGATCCCACGATTTAGTAGCCATGGGTGTCGAAGGACGGATACACAGACACACTGAAAATTGCACATTTCAGCAGGTTGTGATCATACCGAGCTATGTACACTAGTCAACGTTACTTACACTATCAAGCTCATCTTTATTGCAATAATGAACTGCGCTTGATCTCTTCGCCACTACGGTAGCACATGCTTCCGTTCGCAGCTCTTAGATCTTTTATCGCTCGCAAGTTCGAGGCCATCTCAGGCACTCGAGCTCTTTGCAGATCTAGGTGTGCTGACTCGGCAGTTATGTGTACGTATGCACTGGGCCGAGGTGGAACTTGCCTTCCTCAGAGATGAGGGGGCTGGGGTATCGGGTCATTTGTTCCTTCCGTTTTGGCGCCATAGTTCTTGGTGAACCGAGGTCGACTGCAACTACACTTACTCCTCTGGGGCCAATGGGCCTATACCCGCAGCACAAACCAGTGCATGTGGGTTTCCCAGGTGAGGGTGTGGTCTCAGTTGACTTAACCTTTATCTTTATGAAAAGTATATAGCTATATCGTGTACATGGATGTAAAAACTCTGAATCTAAAATAAAATTGCAAAAAAAAGGGGAGGAGGCTATATCGAGGAGTGCCTGTACGAAGAAATGAATGAGAATCATTGAGCACCTCTTCTACTGAGCATACACACTTTGCTCTCCGTCGGAAGTTTTAAATAGCAATTCACGAAAGCGTAAGGCAGGTGAAGAAGGAGCGTTCGATTTGCTCTCACCCCTATAGCGTAATTTCGAATCTTAATCCGGATTTGGATTCAGTTCGAGCGGCGTCTCTTTAAAAACGCCTTACAATAATCCGAGAACAGATTTACGAGGGTGGTGAGCTCGCCCAGCAGATAACAAATTTTCATGATGCAATCGAGACGAGGATATAGGCTGCGCAAACTTTCCGCGACCAAAAAAATCGAGCGCACTCGGGAAGAATCGGAATAGGCCTACTGATCAGCCTGGGGCCGTATTATTTAGGTGTGGATCATCTGGAAGTTCAAACCCTTTTGATCGTAAATTTGTGGATATCAGTATAAGAAAGTGACAAAATCTGAGCGGCGAAAACGGTACTTCTTCAAGGAATTGTACAGTTTACGTTACCGTAACTTTACAAGGCGTTTGTTCATGCGGCCCCTAGCAGGGTTGTGGAGTCGAGAGTAAAAAGTCAGACACTGTTCCCTGGATCTGACTACTTCCGAATGCGACTCCATGTCTAGGATCACAAAGTAATCCGACTTCGCCTGTTGTTCATAACAAACTACGCTAATATTCACAGACTCCTGGGATAGGCTAGGCTAGTTTCCGACTTCGACCCACCCCTGGTTTTCAACAACGTCTAACTCCGCCCTGCAACCCTGATTCTGACAAGGATTTAAAGCGGGAAAATGGAAAATTTCTCTCGGTTCGCGCCCCAACACGTGGTTGCAACAGGCGAGCGTCGTCTGGCAGAGCGTGTTGTACAAAATCAATACAGGCGCTCTTGTTGACCTCCAACGGGCTCGAGTTCTCTGCTGAGCTATGCCTGGCAACGGGCATCAGCTACGGTTCCAGCAGCTGTGGAAACCTGTAAAACTTTACACCATGTATCGTGACCGTTACAGCAGCTGCAGCATTCCATTCGGAAAACTGCCCCGGTATGGTACGCAGCAGCTTCAAAGCAGGTAGGGCCTACCACATTTATTTCTTTTGTTCACAAGACGCTACAAGCGGTAAGATGCCCTGTAACTACCTATGCAGTTTTTGGAGAAGTACGCATCTTGATCTTCAAGTGTTAAGGTGTAGGAGATTATTCTAAGGCGATTTTTTGGAGCATATTTCTGGGAAAAAGTGCGTCTTACGAATGGGATATAAGGTACGGTGGGTGTTTGGCTGCAGGGTTATGTTACAATAGCTAATTATTAGCCAGGTGAAGGAAGAACAGGATAAAATGGGTTCGGTTTCAGTACTCATAATTCCCAAGAGAAAGAGGCTCAGAGGGCACTCAGCAAATCTTAATCGTGGCATTCATTAATATGCAAGAGCTCCGATCGATGTACGTTCTAGATCACCATCACAATTGACGTTACTGTAAGTTAAATACGCTCATACAATAATATTTCTTCAGCAAAACCTCACTTCTGAAAATATTATTATTAACAACAACAACGTAGCGCCAATTAGATACTTTCCAGCTGCAAATATTATTTTCTAATTTTACCAAAGTCCTGACAAATGATACTCTCCAATATTTGAGCTGCACGCATCATACATTTTGAGCTTAATTTAGACTTGGTTGGTGTCGTGATCTTCTCTAGTATCAAAAGTACTTTATGTCTTCCAGAGCCTCCGAAGACGAACGAAAGTTTTCGCTGGAGTTCATCGAGGAATATAGGTCTTTACCAGCATCATGGTGCCCTAATAGCAGTGATTATAGCAACAGAAACAAGAAAAACGAACAATACGAAACATTGCTGGCAAAGTACAAGGAAAAATTTCTGGAGACTGAGGAGAAAGATGTCAATAAGAAAATTAATTTGCTGAGAACAAATTTCAGCAGTGAAATAGCCACTGCAATCGCAGTGCGGTACAACTAAGTTCAGCGTCCGTTAGAATCTTCGCACTACTAGAGCTAGATGTGCAGCGAAATGTTGCGCAAAATGATCGTGCAGTCTGAGGCATCCGTCAAATAATTTGCGCAATCATGTTGCGCAAATTATTTGTACGTTTATTAGCAGCTTTATGCTCTTTGCCTCCTAATTCAAACTAAATTTAAAGACGTATCCAACACTTCACTAGCGACACTTACAACTAAGCAAACTGATTAGACGGATCGGGACGCCCTCTGGTGTAAACCTATAGGCAGAATGTACGTTTTTTCCCATGTTGGACAGAATACGTCAGGGTACAGCGCTTTTCACATGTTATCTATAGGCACAGCTTCCAGGTGAGAGCACAGATGTACTTTGTATGTTTTTCGTGCTCACTCCTCACTTGGCTTTGTTTTGTTTATTTTCTTTCCAGACTTGCTGTTTCCAGGCGCGATGATTCAATGGGGAACACCCTCGTACTAAGTTTCACGTTTCTATATTAACACACTACGATGCATAGTTAGGCCTATTCTCTGTTCTTTCCGGGAACGCCGTAGTTGTGTCCAGGGAGGTCTCGAAGTCAAGAACTCGATACGGTTAACTCACTCACTGAGGGCAAAATAATATTTCAGTGATAAATCTTTGGTAGATGTGCGTAGTAAGACGTCACCACAAACATTCGTACAATACGTGAGATAACTCAGCCAAAACACAGTCGAGTGATCACGTCTGTAAACGTCAAACACTTCCTAAGCTCTGAAGTTGCCGAAGCATCCAAGTAAGAGGACCTCGTAGCATTAATTGAATAGATAATTAATGTATTCACAAAACTATTATGTGTAAGATTGGATGCATTACACCGGTCTCACTATGTTAGGTTGAAATCAATCCGATTACTTCTCCAAAACAGGAGGCAATTTTTGTACTTTATTCCAGTTTAAAATAATTTTATCGTCTACAAGTAGTGCATTTGAAGATGGGAACGATAGTGTTAAATTAGGTACGGTAATTAAGCTACTTACCAGTGCTACTTTGTCATCGCTCTGACGGGTCTAGAGTGCTTCTTTTAACCTTTCCGAGTGTAGTCCCTATTGTTGCAGGGACATACCTCTGGACTTTTGTTTCTCTTCGTTGGTCTTACTAGCAGACGCAGGAATACAATATCCCCTCACGTTCAATTTGTTGTTGTAACGATACTTAGGGGCAGCTTTGGTAGAAGTGCCATGGACGCGAATAACACCGCGAGCGACTCGTGAGAGCATTACGTTTTTTGACGCGAAGTATGTAGAAAAAGGAGTCAAAATATAAAAGTATTCCAGAGATGTCGTAACGAGCGAGGCGCGCACCCTCCTACTTTGACCACCAGTGAAAGCAAACTGAGACTGAGAGCGAGTGAGCGACGACTCCGACGAGTGTCGAGTAGTCCGACTACTCTCTTTTTCCAGACTCACGACCGCCCAGCCGGCGAGCGGTTCAATGCGCTCTGTTGGGGGTATTGGGTCCGTTCAGGACAACACGTAAATGAATGAATGGATAAATAGCGCTAGCAAGGTCATGCAGGGGTGTGCACTCTCAGTACTACAGTATATAATAATTCATGTCGTATTTATATTTATTTATTTATGAATGTATTTCTATCTTTCCTGGAACGCTTTGTACTTTGAGATACCTTGTCTCAGAAGCCTTCTTCAGGTCCACTGCAACAAGTGCAGTGGGGTGCACACACCTCAGTGAGACGACCCTCAGAAGACACCACGGCGTCAAACGCTGGTTTCTCTCTCGGTCGTCGCTTAATAGAGGTCAGTGCACGTAACCGCTGACCGCTGGTCTATCTGGTATTCTTCTTAAAACCCTCCACATGACTTGTGCTAAAGTTCTTTAACTGAAAGAGGCATACTTCTCTGCCTGTAATAGAAATGTAAATTACCAATACTTGTTACACTAGCTTTTTTTTTTTATCTGAAATATCAATACTAATAGATACACTAGTTGCGTACCACACAACGCGTCTGTAAACATA
>LQNS02278178.1:1352380-1370091 GCA_001587735.2 Parhyale hawaiensis | reverse complement strand
CTAGAGGCAAAACGAAAAGGAATGATAACAAAATGAAAAACTTGTTGAAAGAAGCGAAAGAAATCCGAAACGAGATAGTGCACGAAGTCGCGAGCGCTGCTTTGGATCCAGGCAAGTTTGATGTTATTGGAACAGTACTGAATGCCATTATCGACGAAGGAGGTAAGTTGTATTCACTTTCTTCGTCCGATGTTGATGATGCAAAAAATCGACTCAGAGATAAACTGGAAGACAAGCGGAACACAAAAGAAAAGGCTCTTGCTTACTCTATCTTCCTCTTGACGAGCACTGGAAGGAAGGCTGCTAAGCTCAAGTGGGAGAATTTATTCTCGACCGAAACTCTTCCCTTCAGTGATGACAAGGTCAACCGACCTGAGGTCTTCTACAAGCTGGAAGTCATGCCAATTAATAATCATTCTAAGAAGGAAAGTGCGCATCCTTACTCAACGCTTTTGGATGGCGAGGAAAAGTTCATCATCGTGAGCGGAGTGGCAGGTTCAGGCAAATCTACTCTCCTGAAGAACATCACCCTGCAGTTCTACGAAATCTCACCTCTAGAGATGACTACTTTGCAGGAATATGAGTTGCTCGTTTTCTTCGAGTGCAGAGATCAAACGAGCAGAAGCTTCCTAAACGTTATTGAGCAAAATTTTGCGCAAGTTTGCAAGCATATTACCGCTCAAGATGCGTTTGAAGGAATCTTAAACCTCAAAACTCTGATTTTGGTGGACGGGTATGATGAATTGAATCAAATTTCGTCTCAGGTAATCGAAGAAATCGTCGCAAAATTTAAAGCAGTTGACTGTAAGGTTATCATCACGGCCCGCCCCCACATCGTTCAGGAACTGAGACTGCGACTGAAGCGCGAAGACGCTGCCTACGCAAACTTCGAGCTTCTCGGGGTCACCAAAAAAACGGACCAAAAACTGTTTTTGGAAAAATACGAACAAGTTACAAACCGCAGCAAATCTGCCAAGAAATTAGTAGAGAGTTTCTTCAAAATAAGAGCTAGTCTTCGTGGCATCTTTGTCCAGCCGTTGTACTTGGTGTTGTACTGCCATCTTTTTCGGAACATCCCTGAGAGAATCAAACAGTGGAGGTCCCACGGAGAGGTAGCCCAGGATATCATCCTGCTCTACAGAAAACTCATCGCATTGAAGTTATCAAATTTAGCGATCTCCGAAAAAGACCAAATCGTAAACGATCTCATGTCCGTAATCTCATTTCTGGCGCTGGACTCTGTGTGCGAAAACAAACTGATATTTTATGAAGAAAATTTTGTCATTATCAAGAAAAAGTGCCGGGGAGAGCTGATGAATCACAATGCGCTGGACAAAGTCGACGTTCATACTGTGTTAGCTGTGGTGATGAAAATGAAACAGCCCTTCGCTAGCCACCTCGAGGTCTGCTATTCCTTCCACCACAAGAGCATTCAAGAAATGTTCGCCGCCAGAGGTGTTGTGTCGCTGCTGCGGGCAAACCCGGGGCTGTCTTTCGAGGAAATTCTGGCGTCGGTATCGCCTCGCTTCCGCCGGTAAGTGGCACAAAGTGCACTACATATATATCTACATCTCATAGTAATAACAATTTTTGTCTCACAAAAATGGGATTCAAATGTTAAAATTTCATTTTTTTTATTTTAGTAGCTTGGAGGCCTGAAAGTGTAAAAGAGACGTCAGTGCCCGGCACCGAATGTATCTCGTTGTACCTTCTCTCCTCCCGCGATGCTGGGGAGTTCCATGCAGTGTTTTCAACGCTGTGGTGTGGCCAAGGCCGGGACACTTGGGAGAAAGCTTAAACCCTTCTCCCTCCGAGCCCCACTCAGCCCCCCCCCCTCAATATTGCTAGCATGTAACCAAGATACATCGATCCCAGAGTAACGTGAAGCCTCTTCGTATTTTAATTCAGGCTCTCCACCCTCTCCCTCCCACTTCCTCAACTTCCCCCCCCCCCGTGCACATTTCCTGGTGCCGCCACTATGCCAGAGCTGTGACAAACCCTCAGATCATTTGTGGAGTTTAGCAAAGTTTCTTCTGATGTATTTACCTTATGTAAATTAAGCAGGGCTGAATACGGCCTTACGGCGGCGTATTTTAAATTTCCTGAGTTCCCAGCTCTTGGGACTTTCTAGGCAGCGTCACATCAGAAGCCCCGCGGCCCATTTTGTTTGAATACATAATTCTTTTTTTTTCGGTCAGGCTGCAAGTTCCCATTACTGTTATTTTTGTATTAAAAATAAATTGCAATTTTATAGCGTTAGCAAAGGCCACGGCGTCACAGAAGTCATGGATGCAATTTTTAAAGCCCGTAAATGGCCGAATGGTTGCTGGCAGCGAAGCTAATTCTAAAGTAGATTGCACGACTGCAATTGGTAGAAAGAAAACAGCCGCCTGGAGCCGATCCCTTCTATAAAATTAAGTCCTATTAATGTCGTCCTTCCATTAGTGTCCACTCTGTTTCTTTCGATCTCCGTATTTTCGTGTTTTCCAGTCTTTGTCTGCAGTACCTGGTATAAATTCCTCGTGCTGCTCGATCAGTTTATCATAACTGTCCTTTCTTTTTTCCTTCCATTGCATTACTAGCAACTTTGGGGTAGAAAGGCTGATCTCATTACTACCACCCAACGCTGACTGTACTTCCAAAGCAGTCTCAACGTTCAGAAAGGACGGTCCTTTTTAATCTATAATTTCTTTAGTATTACTTGTAAGACCGTAACACTAATGACATCTTGAGCCGCCTTAAAAGCTAAAGCAGCAAATCATCTTCTTGGGCGGCCAAATATTGTCTTAAAAAGTACATTCTCGGTGCAGGCAGTCTACAATATATGTAAGTCCCCTCTCCCTGTTATTTTGAACCGCTCCCTTACTGTACTGTGGCGTACGTACGTGAGGTCACAGCCAATCAGGCCTCAGCAAGTTCCAAAGCATGAAAAAGTAACGTCCTCTGGTTGGTTGAAACGTCGCTGTGTCTCCGTCTGCTCTTTATAGGTACACTGTTTTTTATTCCTCTCTCTGGTCCGCACCTTTCTGCAAAGTCAGACTATGTGGGTGCGGATTTACCGTCCTACCCTTGCTTTGCATTGGAATATATTTAACTTTTCTCTTATTTGTATTTCAGCTATTTGCAATGAGCTTCTACAGACTTTTGCTTACCTTCGCACTCGTAAACATAGACCGAGTTCACTCGTGTGAAGGCAGGTTCACACTACACAGGTTTTCTCGTTTCTCCGCACGTAGTCCAAGGTATTCAAACACTGTGTTGAGCCCTTGCAAACACACATGCGTGTCTAGACAAAGATTGTCCAAATGTTAGCTGCCAATTCGCTTAGCTGTGTGTAGTGCCATTAGTAAAGTTTCGAAATGCCCTTAATTTTACAGTGAATCAGATCCCAGAAAGCTCTACTGATTTCCAATGTTTACAAGGAAACGACGAAACATTAGCACACCTTGTACTGCCTACCGAGATCACAAGTCTGCATGTAGTGTGAAACCGATTTAACTTTGGCTCACCTTGTGCATCTTACAGGAACAAGGCAGACAACAAGCGGGCAATTACTCGATCAAGTCCTTCGTTAGTCACCAAGCCCTTGCGTTCATCACCAACTAATAGCAAAACTCGGGAAACCAGGAAACTAAGGACCAGCCGATCAGCTCCTGCGTTAATCGGCTCCGGCATCAGCCCAGGCCACCTCAGATGGCTGTCTTCGTGCCACCTGGCTGATATAAAACAGACGTCGCCGAAAACAGAGGTTGCAGCTTCCGAATCGCAAAGGATGGCATTCAGAGCGTAAGTCTTCAGACTAGTTTAAACGATATATCTTTGTCGTGCAACAGCCTTGCCCCTACTCCTTGGGAATTTCCTGTATACGTTCATGGGATGACACTATTAATTATGTATTGAAGTTGTTTGGTTTACATGTGACATTTATTGCATTTTTGTTTTGCGCGTTAGCTATTGGAACTTGATGTCCAATTCTTGTTCAGCGCGCATATGAGATTTATAAGTTGTTTTGCATTGATGGACTTGTGCTCAGAGAGAGGTATCACCTATGCAGTTTTGCCAATGTGAAACATATCTGCCTGGGAAAAGTTTCCGTGCAGAGCAATTAAGAAGCGTGGGCTTTGAGCCTGTTGCATACCAAAGTTATACCATGTAAACTGGGATTTAGAGATGTACTAGATAATACAAGGATGTAAAGTACAGACCATAACTTTTCATACAAGTAGGCTTTCCCGTGTTATTTTGTGTACTTTAGATGCCCTAAAATGGATGTAAATTCAGAGCCACACATTTAATGTCAAGCTGATGGGATCATTAGCTGGTTGCAAGCGAGCCAGTTAATTCAAGAGGAAACTTAAACGAAGCGTGTCTAGTTTCCTATTATATGAGGCCCAACTGGTTATAATGGAACGTCCACCCTTTCTTATTTGCTCGTCGCTCTGTAGCTGTGAATATCCATTTGGGGGAAGGGGGGGTGAGGGATATGTATTATGGTATTATGATGATGGCTGACTAGCGAACTTTGACTTCAGGGACGCGTCTGATTTGAGTAAAGAAAATCCGTTATCTATTGCCCGTCGAAGTTGTGTTAAGATAAGCCTGCAAGACTTGACTAGTCCGAAACTTCATGCAGGAGAGTTGGCTTCGTCACTATATATATGAATCGTTCTGGGGGCGTTAGAAGCAACTCGATTACGTCTGAAACCGCTGAGAGCTCCAATTTAGGAGCAACATTGTGTTTTCGACAATCTCGAGGATGATCGACTGATGGTCAGCGCCATGCAGAAGCCTGGTTCAACTGGTCGAAGTTTGCGTACCTGTCTGAAGTGCCGGACAAGATAGATATCATTTACTTCTCCATGGAAAAGAGGTGTTCTTAGATTAATGCTATAGTACAGCTTATGTCATAAAACGACTTATTACAAGTGAAGGTTACAAGTAAGTTAGCTTTTTTCAACTGCAGTGGGAACATCGCGGATACGTAGAACTTAATCTCATGTTCCTACCTACCCAGTTCCTACCATCTTGCAGATTCCGTACCGTGCTGCAATTCGTGCTGATGGAGCTGAGCTGTTCCGACAACCAGGCCATGCTGCAGCAGCGGTGGACCGAGCTGAGAGCAGCTGTTATGGCTGTCAGCACTCAGCACCGCTACTGGCAGCAGCTCATGCTCAGCTGTCCTGGCAATGCAGCAGTTGCTCAGACTGCTGCTCAGCTCAGCATTGACAGCTGCAAATACTGGACCGCCAGCGATGGTATCTGTACCAGCTGTATACACGTAGATAGGGTTTTATATAAATACTATATTCAGTGAGTCAAAGTATTGAACAATGTAAACATAACACGTACATTGAGAATAATTTTACTAGCGTAAAATCTCCTCATAAAATAATAATAGAAAGTTTATTTTGAGAATAGCAATACATGTATTAACATAAAATCTACAAAATTTGAAGAGTAAGGTCGGCATTTGTCCCATAAGAAGCACCCCTTAATTACCGAACCATGCACAACCCACAATAGGTATCGGAAGTAGGTGCAAGGTGAGACATGCCTTTTCCCCAGTGAACTCCTAAAACGCCTACCTATGTCATGAGGGTAAAAAATATCAGAAGCTTCCCTAACACCGCTGTTGTTGAGATATACATAAGTTTCATACCAGGAAGTGAAAGTAAGACGTATTATATCACATACCGGTAATATGATTTATTTCTCTGATGCGACTAGGAAGTAATAATAACATCACCGCCGGGATGCGACTAAGAGCAGCTTACCCATTAACTATACTATGCATTTTTAACACCGGAGTAACTAAGTGCATTATATTAGTGGTGATAAAATAAGTGCTGTTAGAAATTGAAAGAAATATAGAGCGATCTTGCAGACCCACGATTTAAGATGCATCGCTTTTAACTATAGCTTCTATGCAGTAGAAAGCAAATAGTTTCTAGAACGGCTTTTTCAAGCTGCGGAAATTTATCCTCACGAGATCAGTGAGAGACCAAGAAGAGGCGTAAGACACCAGGAAGCAGCAAACCATTAAGCACTGGGTGAAATAAATGCTTGTTGCGCTGGTATTATTGATCTCCATTCTTGTGAAGTCAAACACGACGAACCCGTGCGCAGCAAGGGTCGCACTGTGGTGCCACCATGCGCATGTCGTACAATGTGGAAACTGGCCGATTTTGACCAAATCAGGATTCTTTAATTGGCAGCCATTTTGGAAAATTTGCAATCTCCTGGCCAAAATATTTTGTAGCATCAAGCTCTTTTATATTTGAATAAAACTTCTAATGACTATAGTCTATGCATAATATTAGGATATTGTACGTTCGATCGGGGGGTTAAAAACGATCTAAGTCTAGCCCACTCGACGTGACTGGTCGAAAACAAGGGAGTCTGACCCGGTGATTCGAGTTTCAGGCTTTGAATCTGAATCGATTACTTGTCAGATTTTAAAGAAATTAATCTTTCTCCGTAAAATGAAATTTTCGGCTAGTTCAATATAATCGGGCTGCTTCTAGCACCTGCAACAAGTTTCAAAGTTACGAAGCTAAAGTTCCTGTCCCGAACTAGTCCAGTCGAGTGGGTTTGGCTAAGATCGACGGCTGTGACCCAATCGACGTGTGTTTATATTTGGTATAGGAGCAATAGCAATAAGAAGGATTTCTTTAATTAAAAGAGCGTCAAATTCTTCCGAAAAGGTCGCAAAACTTTCAAATTAAAAAGACCACAGACTTGTGAAGCCCTAACCGTGCCCTGCTCTTATATGCGTTGAAATTTCGTGAGCAGAGCAAACCATGGACGCCGTGGCCGTGATGCTGCAGTACGTCCAGCCGGAGTGTCTGAGGGTCGGCGTGCGTCGAGACGCCGACACTCCGGCGTCCTGGGCCACAGTTGCCCAGCTCTGCACCAGCGACATACAGATCTGCAACATGGACTACGAGAGGAACAGCGACTTCGTCCCTCGCGACGATATGCTCGCCTGTCCCATCAACTGCAAGTTAGTTTAAGCTATCATGGAGAACTTGTTTATGGTGTGGATGGCAATTAGTGTATTATTATTATCATGGGGGTATCACGACCCAAATCGGATCGGTTGAGCGATGTTCAGCTCTACACGCTGACGCCGTGTCACATCCCGCGACCTAAGGCTCAGAGCACTTTGCGAATGATGAGCGCTGTTCCAAGCAGAACGCAGGAACCCTCTAGAAGAGGGTTCCTGGATGGAGAATTCCGCACTTCAGCTCTCGCAGAGCAGTCTTGAGATTTTTGGATTATTATTATCATTATTGGCAAAACTGTGCGTCAGGGCTTCAAGGGGCCCAAAATAAACTCCAAAATTAAGCATTAAAGCCTATTTTTCACTGTCCAAAATTTCCTTGTACTCCTTGGGACTCTTCCCACGTACTTGGGATTTCACTCGTTACTCTAGAATATTGTATCTAAGTTACTCTAGCAGTGGTTCCCAACCAGGGTGAAATTGAAATGTAGGGCAAGTTTTAAAGCCTTCCAAAAACCTCTTGTTTTTAATGTAATATGCAAAATATTATATTCATGTTATAGACCTATATACCTAGTTTTATATACCTATAAATTTTTGCATAATTACATAAAGAACAACAGCGTTTTGGAAGCCNTGAAATGGAGGGCAAGTTTTAAAGCCTTCCAAAAACCTCTTGTTTTTAATGTAATATGCAAAATATTATATTCATGTTATAGACCTATATACCTAGTTTTATATACCTATAAATTTTTGCATAATTACATAAACAACAACAGCGTTTTGGAAGCCCTTCAAACTCACCCTCCGTCTCAATTTCACCCTCCAATATGGTACCTTCCCAGGCCCCTTCTGTCTACTGTGGACCGGATGCTCAAACGCCTTGTTAAGTTACAAGCACAGTAACTGTACAGTTGCAGGCACGAATGCAACCATGTAACTGCTGAAGTTTTACACTTAAACTCCTCTATTTAAAAATATGAGTTTTTTTATTGTTTAGGTATGCAGCATTTGGAGGTTCAAACCTCTTGGAGCATTACTTCGTGATGATCAGTGTAGGGAAGTGACAAAATCCGAGCAACTTCTTCAAAGAACAGTACAGCTTACGATACCGTAACTTTACGAGGCGTTTGTGCAGCTGCCCTCAGGGGTCCATGGACCCCTAATCAGCATAGCAATGTAAGGCATTTTACATGAATATGCAATTCAATTGACGTGTATCCGTAATGTTTACAGAGCAGTAACATGAAGCATAGTCTTTGTACATGTCGGTTATAGGTTCAACAATGGCGTTTATCACTTTAGTTTATAAGACAATGTCATAAATGCGGAATAAATTCTCCTTCGCCGCAGTAATAATAAAAACTTTTACCCACAATGTGTCCTATTTTTCAACTCGCAGAAGTAAGTTGAGTTTCTTCTCCGGCTGCATAGACAGCAGCGCCAGCGTAACGGCGCTGGCCCGCAGCGTCTCTGCGGACGCCGAACTCTACATCAAAATTACGCGACCGGTGCATCTGCTGCCGCTGGAGGGAACGTACTCAGACCTCAGTAAGTACCTAACACTGTGGAGCCGATGTGTATCCAGGGAGGAGAGGGTGATTGTGCATGGAGCCATGACCATCTCCCAGAGGCTTTGGGTTTATCATTTACACAAAAAAAAAAAACAATACAATATCAGCTGGTCTCTCTTAATGCAATCGTTGATGATGTGGTTTAAGAGCTGTGATGCAATTCATTTGAAATAAGCGTATGCTAGGAAGAATAATGAGATATACCGTCAGGATATATTTTTTACTTGTCGGTACCAAGTCCCTTTGCGTTCTCGAAAGGCTCAAATTTAGGTCCCCTTTTCTCCCCTCTCCTCTGGGTCATATTGCAGTCACAACCCCCAGAGTCATCAGTGCCGTATTACTGCCACCAGCCACTCAGAATCGTTTCACAATCAATAACCGCTCATATACAAATTAACTTCACATATTTCATACCGGAGCACCGCAAAAGTTTTCGGGTGACTGTATCCACCGTATTCTATCATCTTTCGTGACCAACTAACTTAATAAGTTAGTATCTCCGACCCCCGCGAATCTGCAGCAATTAAATGTGCTTGCACGATTAACTCCTTGGCTGACTTCATTCTTTTCGTATTCTCCTTTTCTTTCTTAGATATCTCCATGATTCTGACTAATGGCAATAGCTCATAGAGGGCCGGAGCTTGAGTCCCGGCTGCTCTCTAGGAATGCGCCTGTTGTTTCGTCTGCTGCCAGCTATCTAATGTAACTTAATCTAAGCTCTGTTTTCAACAAATTCTGCAAAAAGCAAACAAGAATAATAGTTTTGATCACGCAGCCTTCGTTTACTTTTTATTCCACTTCTGGGTTTGTGGATTAGCTGTGAACCTAAGCTGAACTTCCCGAGCTGCGTGAGTTTACACGTCATTCATGTCAACGCGTTCACTCATTCACACGTCCGAATGTTTTATAGCGTCGTTATCAGCACAATTTCGCCCACGCCACAAAAAGTTAATAAAATGTTTGCCGTCAATTTAGTTTCCTCGTCAAGTGTCACTAAGCAAGTTATGGATAGCTTTTCAAACTTGGAGTGATATAAATCCTAGCAAACAGTGCACTTTTCTACTGTTACTAGCACATAATAACACATTCCTACGAGTGGATGAGCAACGCGTTGATAGGAATGACGCGTGAACGCGTCCTCAACAGACTAAGTACCATCACAGAGCCAAAAAAAAAACTCATATCTAAAAACGATTTACACTAGAATCTTTTCTCATCAGTAGGACACAGTAGAACACAGTCTCTGGGGCTTTGGTTGATTCATTGTGAAAAGTAGAAAGTACACAGCTTCTGGATTAGGAAGTCAGTCTCGGCTTATAGACACTTGCAAAACTTCACCAGTGACACCAAATACCGGCGGACTTGCCGGCTAACATTTTTGCTAATATTTTGGTTGACAGGCAGTCGTGTTCGCAAGGGTAGGAGAAAGTATTCGAAACTTTTGTGTTGCACAGTACCAAGGTGATACTGTGCATTAGCAGGTACAACTTGATGAGAGGATATGCATTTCGTACGTCGTCCTGATGTATATACATTTAAAGTCAGTAGCACAGGTAAATTATCATGAACGACGTTCGGGCTGCACATCATCGCGTCATGTTGTGCGTGCGAATTGATAGTGTGGCCCCGGTACAAGATGACCAAGAGACCAGCAATAGTGTCTACCCGCCTTTAACATACTCTCGTGTGGACGCAGGAGTGATCGCTCGGCCGTTCGTTGCTGCGGACATCACTGGCGCTGCAGCTCTCCCCGACCTGCCGTGTCCGCCAGAGCTCTGCATCACACCGGTCCCCGAGGGGTTCTGTGATGACGTCGCCGCCACGATCCTCTGCTTGACACCTCAAAATCGCTTGTAAGAGCCAAGGAGTCATCCATTGGAACGGTCAATCGACTTAGGTTGAGCTCTGTAAGGCTTGACAGGTTTCGGGGGTACTGACCCAATCAAAAAAGTGGGATAGTCGGAAGGTTACAATTAATGTCACATGAGCCTTTCCGTCTCTGGTGCATAGCTCTGATGATCTGTGGTCGAATGCAGCCGTGCATTCCTTTGGTGCCCAGCGGCATCAATTTGTAATCTAGCTGCTACCGTCGTGTGTTTGGGTCCGACACTGTGCGACAGAAATACCGAGGTAATAATATTTCTGACGCGTCCTCAGCGATAGATAGGCCTAGCTGCTGAAGTGCTCATAATCCTATCTAACTACTATTACTACTGCTATTATTACTAGCTGTTCTACGTATGTATGTAGAGACAAACAACTCAGAGATGTGTTAGCTCTTAGCTGTTGGAATTAAAAGCTAATTTTCGAAGGGATAGCACCACTGGAAGTGTCAAGTTTGACGCCGGTGGTAATGCGGCAAACTATGATTATCGTATTTAAAGTTAAATAGTAAACGCTCATTATTATGGCATCACGTTTTGCGTCTTCATTTGATCAAAAAAGCAATATTTAATTTGTTGTCGGCATTTTTACAAAGCGTTCATGACGTCATGTCGTGCGGTTGTGCAGAAATGCTATTCAAAATGACATTATCTTAGTTAGCTATCTAAAATAATGATGTATCTACTAGAAATATTTCAGTGTAAGATACTTGAAATTATTGTCTATCTATACTGCAACGTTTGAGGCGAGTAACGCGTTTGAATTCGTGTTTTATTGAATGTATGTGTGGCTATGTATATACTGTACTTATGGTTCGAAGTTTTCATGTAAAATATCTATCACTATATTATTTCAATATAGCCGTTCCCAACATCTTTTTTATTGAATGCCTTAGCCCTAGATTACACAATGCTTGATTGCCCAGCCCCCCTTCCTTTCAACTTTGCAAGCGAAGCTGACAACAGATCGATTGAACTTCAATAAAATCTTTCCCTGTATTTTACTATAGAGCCTCGCTTGCGAGCAGTGAACAGTCCATTATTATGTGGTCTATGCCTGAACCGAGTTCCTCTACATAATACATATTATGTGGTGAAATAGAATGGCCTCCAAGCTCTCCCCTCTTAACTGGACGCTACCCAGCCATAAAAACTCTCCTTTCTCTACTTCCAGATTTTTTCTAGAGATAAATTGCATTGACGATCGCCGCATGAAGCTCGATCCAAAGAGTCGAATCGAATTAAATTCTGGATGGGATGATGCTAAGCGTATTATATTATGTGGAATCCAACACGCTCCTAAATATCTGTATTGTGTCGCAGCTTCTACAGACTGGAGCTGAGGGACTGCAGACTGACTCCCGAAGAAATGCTGCAGCTGCTCCACACTCTCCACAGCGAGAATATCCGCACCGACTCGTGGGGCCGCCACACGCGTTGTGTCAGAGACACGTGAGTGCAGCTGTTCGATCGTGTGTAGAATACAACGAAAATTCACTGAACAGTCAAAAGCTGAGGCAACTTGTGAGAATATGTAGAAGATTCTGATGACCTGTTTGCACGAGGGCATGGTCCCATGGTCAAATGCTCGCGAGTAGCGTTCAGAAGCCCGTCGTTGTCATTGAACTATGAGGAATATATCCCATAGAAAGAACTAAAATTATACCCATTCTATTTACAGCTGAAAGTAACAAATTAACTACGATAAAATTCGTGAAGAATAATAAACTGTCGCGACAGAGATAGTAAATTTAAAGATGATGATTTTTGTATTACTGACAGTTTGTTTGCACTATTCCGCTCTGTTAACCGGACAATGGCAGTCAAATTCTAGTGAGCTCCTTCCTCATCATTTCGAGCTAGTACCAGAGTTTTCTGGTGTTTGATATCCTTTTCGATAGTCAAGGCTCACAAGCTAGATATTTTGACTTTTTGTGGCTGCTGCGTGTCTTGAAAGTCGTTCCATGTAATTGGTGTACTGGGCAGTTCTTATTCGTTCATTGGTGACGTCTACTTTTTTGTTTCAGGCATGATGCAAGCCTTTACATTCGCGACGCTCCTCCTCCTGCTCTTGATCCCTCTGAACTGCCGTGAGTGCTTTTGAGATTCGACACCAATTTTGTTCCTCTAAAACTGGGCTGAGATGGTAGCCAAATGTAATCATTTCCTCACTTCCGCATCCCAATGCGTTGCTGCGTTCGCTTAAATATGACAAATATCTCTCAGTTTTAATTTGCTCCAAATTTGGCATCATATCTGAATTTTACCGGCGACGCTTGCTGAGCAATTTGCCTTGATAACTAATATTTTGGTGCAATTTTTTTGTAGACACAAAGTTGTGCTTACGAAGGGTCAGCAAAACATTTGAATTTTTAAGAGAAGAAAGTCGTTTGTTTGAAAGCCGCTTGCGAGCTCTAGATGAGGGTTCACAGAAGTATCTTTGACTTAGACGGCAAACAATTAGTTAATTCACACGCAGTTGTGCTTGCGGACGGTCTGTTATGTCTACCTATAACTTCCTAGCAAATTTGTGCATGAGAAGGCCGGTCTTTACTCGTAAAGTGGATTTAATTATTCCCGCCTAAAAGGTTATATTTTCATCGTATTTGTCTGCTGTCCGTCTGGCTGTCTCGTTGTCTGTCACCAAGATAACTAAAAAAAATTATGAACGGATTTTGACGGAATTTACAGGATTGTTGAATATGTTAGAAGGAACAGATGATTACCTTTTGGTGAAGATCCGTTCATCTGTTTGTTTGTTTGCCTCATTTTTTCTTAATGCCATAACTCAAAAAGTCATGGAGGGATTTTTATGAAATTTTCATGAGTTGTTAGAAATATTATGGAGCGTAAATGACCAAATTTTTGTGGTGATTTGCTCGTTCGTTTGTCGCTATTTTTAATTTTATGCTTCATAGCACAATAACTCAAAAGTTATGAATGGATTTTATGAAATACACAGAACTTGTTAGTAACGTAACAGACACAAATGATTAAATTTTGTTGATGCTGTGTTTGTGGGTTTGATGATGTTTGTCAGAATGTTTGTTAGCAGCAAATTACTGAAACTGTTAATACTGTTAAAAGGCACAAATGGTTAGATTTTGCTGTTGATACTAAGAAAATCATGATTTCAGAACTAATTTGAATTTTTCGTTAACTTTGGCTTACTTGGCAGAGGTATGCGCTCTCAGAGTGCTCCAGTTACAGTAGGTAGTACTTGCAGCAAGTAACTGCATTTCAAATGGCAGTATCGCTGATCTCGAGCGCCTCCTCAGAAAACAAAGCCGAAGGTTAGACAAAACTTTGGGCCGATGCAGAGGCGACATGAGAGCAGTGAGGGATAATTGGTGCTGCGATTCCTGGAATTCTATTTATTAGCCTTTCGTTCGGAGTATTATTTGATAAAGAGTTAGACTTCAAGCATTCAGCTTTTGGTTACTGGAGTATCATTACTGAGCATTTCGTTTGTTGTTAATGAGTAATACGTTAAAAGCAGTATGCATTAAGCTTTCATTTTATACAGAGTTCATACTCGTTATATATGCAGTCCTTGATTTAGATTAAAAATTATCAGCTACAAGTGCGAGATATACGCCGTCCTTAACAAACTGTACGTACTTTGGGTTTTGGGAACTCAAAATTTGGAACCTACAATGAACTGCCTAACACCAAAATTTCTCACGTCTACAGTCTCCCGATAACGTCAATGTACCGCTTAGAAGCTAAAATAAAAACTGCTTAACGTGAAAACTCTCCTCGTCAACATTGAGTCTTTCGATAACTTACTGTTCTGTATACAAACATGGGCAGCTAGTCTGCTCGACCGCCCGCTGGGGTGTGCTCTCTTTCGCCATTGCATCTATCGCGGTAAAAATTATATCTTACTTTCGTTCTTGATGGGTATGGCGTTTTGCCGCGGTGGTGGAGTAAAAAATTGCCGTGTGAATGCGGCTTAACCAATTGAAATTGTTGTAGGAATCAATTTGCGGAAAAGTTACTCGTAATCCAGTGGAAATATATCTGCACGGTGCATACTGAAAATTTATCCACGTAAAGGTCTGCACTAATTCCAAAACCGGGCATTCCAAGTTTACTGAGAATATCGCTAAGTTTCGAAGATAATCTATGAGTGAGTAAATATAGTGAACAGTTTTCCACACTGAGCGCATGTTATGCTTGGTTGGTGAACTAAAAGTAGTCACTGTAGTCTTCGATATAAGCCATGGATCGGGTCATTAAAATTGGGCATATTTCAAAGATAGAACAGACGAAGTTATGGACTTATTTTTACCCCCTCCAAGCAGGTTCTATTTTTGTCGAGTTTGTCTGTTTCTTTGTCTATCACCAAGACCACTCCAAAAGTTATGAATGGATCTTTACAAAATTCACGGAGATTATTAGGCATGTTAACAGTAATATATCTTGGCTTATGGTGAAGATCCGTTCAGCCTTTTTTTTTTTTTTTGTTTGTATGTTTGTTTTTGTCTCTCTCTTTTTTCTTTGTACCAGTACTCAAAAGTTATTGATTGATCTTCATAAAACTTACATTAGTTAAAAGGTATGTTACGTAAGAGTAAATGACCAAATTTTTGCGCTGATCTTCTGGTTCGTTTGTTTGTATCTGTGTTTGATTTTATGTTTGTAAGCTAAATAACTTAAAAAGTTATAAACTGATATCTATGAAATTTACTCGAGTTCTTAGGTATAATACTATATATATATAAGAGTAAATGATCAAGTTTTGGTGATGAACGGCTGATCTGTTTGTGTGTTTGACTAATGTTTGTCAGAAAGTTTGTCAGCTACAGAACTCGAATAGTTATGAACGGATCTTCAAGAAAATTACAAAAGCTGTTATTACTGTTCACAAGAACAAATGACCATATTTTAGCGCTGATAAGAAATCACAGTTGCAAAATTAATTTGAATTTTTCGTTAATGCTGCTTTGCTTGGCGGAAGTATGCGTTCTCAGAGTGCTCTAATTTTTCTTATGCCATAAAGAGAAACGGATGGGTTTGAGGCAATCTTACTGTGACCATAAAAGAGTTTGTATAATTGAAAAAGTAAGAAAAGACCCATCAAATGAAAATTGTAACTACAATGTGCCACGGACGATACTTGCTTTCTATGAATTTAATACAATTTGTGACGATTACTATAAATAAACTGTGAAGGAATGTAAGTTACAAAACAAAGTAATCGAGCCGTGTGTTTTTCAAGACCGTATTATGTCCGAAGTTTACTTTTCAAAAAGTAAACAAAATACACAGTGAATGAATTCAAGAGTACATAATACGTCGCATAATTGGAACTAAAGATTTCGAATAGAAATCAAATAGTACGTAAAACAAGTATGACTGGCAACAAGAACTATCTGTAGTTAGGAAATTCGAGAATTTTTACCAAATTTGCAAAGCCGAATAACAATTTTGGCACTAAATTCTTCCAAGATGAAAAAGTAGGTACTTTATTTTAATGATGTGGGCACGCTGTATATATTGTGTATACTGTATTTCAGGTGGTTGGAAGCGAGACCTTGAAAAGCCAGCACCTCCAAGAAGAGCAAGACCGACTGACAATCCTTGGCCTGAGTCTACCTACATGATGAGTTACGCTCTGCTAAGACGAGCATCTCGTATAAATCCACGAGAGGTCTTTTCAAAGGCTAAGAAACAGCATCGCGCACTCCACGGGTTCGAGTCACCGCTGCCAAAGTGTATCCATCGGTATAGTGCGGTTGATTCTGTTCCAGCAAGAAGAGCATCTCGCAAATGAGTGAAGCTATTGGGATGGGTGCACTCGAACAACCGTCCACAGATACACACTACGCACGCTCAGTAATAAAGTCGCGAATAGGTGATAATATCGCACCACTTACATTAAACGGTTTCAGAATCTACAACAGGCCCAGGTGGATGTCCCTAGCGAACGCCGCAGTTAAGTCCAGCTGTAGAAGGATCGCCATTACCGCACGATTCAGTTGCATTTTCAGCAGTTGAGAAACAGACAATGCAGTATCACAACAATCCAAGCCCTTTCTACAGGCAACTTGACTTGATGGTAGCAGCCAAGCAGTTGCAACAATCGATCTACCTATTTACACACCAACAATTTCTGAAACGTCTTTAATAAAGAAGTTAAGTTAAAGGTAGCATCGGTGATGGTTATCGGAAATCGAAAAGTTAACTTCGATAACAATTAATCTATTAATTATATAAGAATGTAACGAAAGTTAAAGATAAGCCGTTAACGTTAAATTTATAACAGAAAAAGCAGACAGCATTGCTCTAAAACACCTACAGATACATATAATGCTATAAAATGATCCTTTTAGCTCATTTTCGAGCCGTAACCAATACGTTCCTTTAAAATTCACAGAGCCTAAATATTGATTTCAAATTATCAATACAGGAATATTGATAAGGTGGCCCAAATAAAAAAGGAAAATAGGATCTCTACATCATTTCATTTGTCATCTTCATGTCCTCCTCCATTTTGTTCAATGGATGTAAATATTTGCATTATTACCTGCGCCAAGGAGGATGCGTTTTGTCGGAGTTTGTCTATTTATCTGTTTGGTTGTTTGTCTCAAAAATACTGTAGTTCAAAAGTTATGAACGCACCCTTCGTGAAATTTACACAGATTGTTAAGCATATTAGAATGAACAGATGATTAACTTTTGGTGAAGATCCGTTCCACAGTTTGTATGTTGGTCTACCTGTTCTGGGCAACATAACTCAAAAATTTATCGATGGATTTCAGCAAATTTTAAAGGAACTGTTAGTTAGGATGATGAAGAGGCACAAATGACTAAATTTTGGAGACAATTTATTGGTCCGATTGTGTGCTTGTCTCTGAGTAGGTGTTTTGTTGGTCAGTACACAAATCAAAAAGTACCTAATCCTGCCTAGAAGTTTTCTTGTCTTTGAAGAACCTTACTATGTTTCTTGAACCCTTACTTATGTACTTTTTGCCCCATGAATGTATAAAGTAGTATACGCAGATATCGGTGTCAATGTTTGATGGTAATGAATAGAGCCCGGACATTGCTTGAAATAAATGCTAAAAGCTTATTTTGCTTAAGCTGCTTAAAAAATCGTAAAATTTTGTAGCGCTTAAAATGCTTGTAAGCGCCATCAAAATATTTGCAAGCGCTTAAAAATTTATGCAAGCGCTTAAAAATTTATGCAAGCGCTTAAAAATATTTGCTAGCGCTTATATTGTTCCGGCAGTTAGCTTACGTTTA
>LQNS02278178.1:1312473-1330007 GCA_001587735.2 Parhyale hawaiensis | reverse complement strand
CCTAACGCTTACACGCGATCATTTGTCTAACGCTAATATCACGGCCACATTCCTCGTTTTAATGAGGTCGTGTCTCCTAATGAGTGCCTGTGTGGAGACGAGGTGCGTAATGAATGTATTCTTACATTCCTCCGCACGCCGCCAGGGCAGCATTTTTGAGTACGCCTATTAGGAACACTAAAGGCTGGCGCCGGTGGGTGGTGTCCGGTTTGGTAAGGGGCCTGCCTCAAAATATGTTAGATGAGGTGAGCTAACTATCGGTTAAGATAGGTTCTGTTCAGCCAGAACTGGTGCTTAATCTAAGTTATAGGATGCGTTAGACTGTTTCGTCGAAATCGATGTAAGTCAAGGGTTCCAATCCACGGGTGCTCGCACGGGCCCCTGGGGGTGACTTCGATGTCATCCAAAAAATTACTCAACTCTGTTGCACAGAAAGTAGAGTAATCTCATCCTATTTGTTATGAATTTTGCAATGGGTAAAAGAACATATTAACAGTTCTCCAGGGATGCCAGGCACAGAAAAGCTAAGAAACCGCTCATCTAACACAAGCCGTGCCCTGGCTGACAAGTGTGTGTGTGTGTGCACTAAAAGATTTAATAATTGTTACCCATGAAGCGAATTTCCTCAACAAGTGTCACTTGCAAAGTTTCGTATACCTCTTCAAGTTTGGAATAAATTTGATAGAAATCAAAATTTGTATGTTTTATTCTTTTTGTAAGTGACTCAGCGACGCACACGAACGAAGGACAAAAGACTTAACTGCGACGGGCTTCAGCCCCTTCTGTCCGATTAGCAGAAACATTGAAAAATGAAAAACAATATCGAAAGTCCTGGCGTGGCAACGCTAACTAAAGACGCTGAAAAGAAGAAGAAGAGGAAACGAAAGTTCTCCTCAGCAAAGGGATCTCTTGACTTTGTCTCAATCGCTTCATTATTCTGGGGATAAACGAGCGATGTTGTGGCCTGCCAAATGACCTGCCAAATGACCTGCCTCTGGACCTACCATAGGACCTACCATTCTGAGAGGACCGAGAGATGGAAAGAAAAAAAGAAGGAAAAATGGGGAAATGACTTTTCGTCTACACAGCTAATAGTTTAGAGAGTGCCGAATCATTTGTTGTATCGAAACTTCAGGACAGCAGGGGCACATATATTGCGAAGGCGGAACACGGGAACTGCCACATCACCTGATGGTGCAGCTGCGGTACTGCGTGCCACATCACCTGGTGGTGTAGCTACAGTACTGCGTGCCACATCACCTGATTGTACAGCTGCAGTACTGCGTGCCACATCACCTGGTGGTGTAGCTGCAGTACTGCGTGCCACATCACCTGATGGTGTAGCTGCGGTACTGCGTGCCACATCACCTGATGGTGCAGCTGCTTTACTGCGTGCCACATCACCTGATGGCGCAGCTGCGGTACTGCGTGCCACATCACCTGGTGGTGGAGCTGCGGTACTGCGTGCCACATCACCTGGTGGTGTAGCTGCGGTACTGCGTGCCACATCACCTGGTGGTGTAGCTGCGGTACTGCGTGCCACATCACCTGATGGCGCAGCTGCGGTACTGCGTGCCACATCACCTGGTGGTGTAGCTGCGGTACTGCGTGCCACATCACCTGGCGGTGTAGCTGCAGTACTGCGTGCCACATCACCTGGTGGTGTAGCTGCGGTACTGCGTGCCACATCACCTGGTGGTGTAGCTGCAGTACTGCATGCCACATCACCTGATGGCGCAGCTGCGGTACTGCGTGCCACATCACCTGGTGGTGTAGCTGCGGTACTGCGTGCCACATCACCTGGCGGTGTAGCTGCAGTACTGCGTGCCACATAACCGGTGGTGTAGCTGCGGTACTGCGTGTCACATCACTTGATGGTGTAGCCGCAATACTGCGTGCCACATCACCTGGTGGTGTAGCTGCGGTACTGCGTGCCACATCACCTGATGGTATACCTGCAGTACTGCATGCTACTTCACCTGATGGTATACCTGCGGTACTGCGTGTCATATCCCCCGATGGGCTAGCTGCAGAACTGCGGTCCCCACCACCAGCTGCAGTACCCACCCATTCCCAGGCCCTCAGCACACCGCCCACCCATGAGGTGGGTGGCAGACAGACCAGGTACGCTCGAGCTGGGCTCACTGACCCACTTTACCGTAAGCCTGCGGTCGCCGCGGCCACCTGAGTGCGGCTCGGCGGGTCCGGCCGTACCTGGGCGGCTGACCGGACCTAGCGGACCTGTTCCTATATCTGATGTGTCCCTAACTAGCTGGTATCTGCTGTGTCTGTAGCACTAAATCAGAACTACCTGTATTTCCTGTGTGTTATACTAGTTCCTGGCTGTAGAGATTATTTTAATCAAAGACTTAATTGAATTAACCATTAGTTTTGTTTGCCTAAGTTTATCATCGATAATTATTCAGCAGTTAATTCCTTACAGTTTTTCCTGAAGTTTATTATTAATCCGTTAACGTTGACTTTCTTTCACACTGTGCAACAAACAAGTAGAGGTTGATATCAAAGCTTAACCACATCTTAAGGGTTTTACACAGTTTTTACTCAGGGAATGCGTGAAGTTCGATACCTGCTGATGAGTCGAATATTAGGATTTACACCAGTCTGCATTCATTTTGGCACTTCTATAATTCTGCATTCTTTGCACCTCTGAGCTCGACACTCCACTGCATTGTGTAATAGCTAATGGAAGAAGGCGAGGGCGGCCATTCCACTCCTGCCACAGCAATCTGCCGTCGGCAAGCTGCCTAGCATTACACAAAGGCAAAAATTATTTCAGGACTGTATTTTTTGCGCACGTTATTGATTTCAGCACATAAGCAGTGAAACTTTGAGCACCGATACCCATTCAGAAATTTATAGGCATTTATCCGATGTTATACGATACTGCTCACTATATACTCGTAGGCAGTCGATAAATGCCTATATACTTCCGATTGGGTATAAGCCTGGCTAATAATATACCATGCATGGCTGACCCGGGACGCTACGTGCAGCTAGGTCAGTCAATGTACCAGCAGTTAGTGAAGACAATATTAGCCGAAGACAAAAGACTCAAGAATAAGACCAAAGAACAACTGGGGAGATCTCTCTATCAGCCCACAAGTTAGATACCGCAAAAATGAAAAGTATAAATGTATAGTAAATATTATTGCGTACTTATCAGCCCATTTACTTGTTGATCGGTTTATTTATTTTCTACTGTATCGCCGGCCGTCAACGTTGATGGCAAGGAATTTGCATTCATGGCCGTCGTCGCCCCTCTGCTACACAGAAGTTGCAGTACCTCAACAGCTGTAGAACTTCGGCCTGATGTAGCTGAAACGGTGAGCCTCACCAATTCCAATTCAGTAAAGAAGGCCAATTAGATTTCTTGTATTGAGAGAACGTACATCAAAAATAAATACCATCGACCCTATTGGCCAACAACCGTCTTCAATAAATACTCCGAATCTAAAGCTATATCCACGATGCAACTAGATCCACCGACTGTAAATAAATTCATTGCTGCACAATGTGCCTCGTAGGTTGTATTTTTCTGGTCGCACTGCCGTTACTTCCGTGAAATATTAAAAAAAAAACAACTTTAAGGCATACCGACAAATTAAGCATCATGCATACGAATGTTAAACTGTACCAAAAAGACCAGTATATAAAGTACGTTTGGGCATGACGTTGTAATACGATCATGGCTTGTATTCGCTGTCAGTTCTTCACACTTGGCTCACGTCAGGAAACGGTCGTTTTGGTTTCGTGTGTGTCCCGGAGCACCATGTCGTACGCTGTTTGTATCGATATGAGCTTCGCAGACCTCGGTTTTTTCCTGACCTTTTCTGAACTCTGTTTCAGTATTTGATAAGTATAAAGCCAACCCCTGTTGTGCCGGGGACTTATTGTGGATGCGATAGTTACTTTGCGCGTATAAGGGCTAGGAGTGCAGAGTGTCTTACGGACACACAAAACACACACTCGTTACTAAATATTACTCAAGCACGGAAAGCAGGCACATAATGGCGTCATTACTAAGTCCCTTCACATTGTTTTGGGGGTATCAGTCTTTTGCATCATTCCACTACACAATATTGTTCAGTTTATTGTTTGCTTGGTTGGCAGGTCTCTCCGTTCCGCACTGAAGCATTTGGTACGAGAAAATTCATCTGTGAACGGCAAGAGGCCCGTCACTTTGCCAAATTTTTGAAATCTATGCTTTGAAGACGACTGAAGTACCCCTAAGCGGTAGCATGGATACCGGACTGTACTTCCTCTCAGTTACGAAAGCTTCTTTTCTCTCTTAATTCATAATGCGCAAACGGAGGAGAAGATAGTTGAAAGGAAAAGGGAAGATATTCCTGGTAACAGGACAACGAAGACGAAGAAGACTGAAGGGAATGTGGGTTTGTTGAAATAACTATTTTTATAGGTCATTTAGTGCCAGTGCTGAAAATAAGTCCTACCTTCGTTCGTTAGTTTGTACGACCGTTACTGTATTTCAGATTAGGTTGGGCAAAATTAGGGCATCCTTGATACGGTTTCGGGAGAGAACAACAGCAGGCAAGTTTAAATTCAAGATGCTACTGCTTGCAGGCTATTGTCAGAAGATTTATTGTTTGACTTGGAATATATTTTCACACTACGTGTTCATGACATGGGTCTGAGAAGTCATTACAAAACAATACTTTTATTCTGTGGAATGTCCTCTGGTTCCAGCTAGTAATACGTCTTAAAATTAAGTATATCAACTTTACCATTTAAGTAGGACGTAATTTGATGAAGCGATAATATCGCTTCAGTAACAGATTCCCACAGTATACTGTGCAGTTTCTGTTAGTAGTTTTTGGTTATTTTCGGAATAAGCTGCTAAAGCAATGCAATGGTGTAAAGGCAAATAACACTGATAATAAACTTCCTTTAGTACTAATGGAATTTAAACATAACGAGAGACTCATTAAAACGTTACACGGTATACACAAGAGAGTGTAGCCTAGTACAGGGTTACAAGCAAACCAACCAACAAACAAACAAACAGATGTCACCGTGGGCTTACATTATACACATCATTAGTCATTACGCCCCATTGCTTGGCCTCCGTCAGGCAACGGTATGTGCTGTAGATCGTTAGTAGCCAGGGCCAATGGAGATTGCTTTTATTAATGAGTTGTTGGAGTTTTCAATCTTGCTTTTAGGCTCCATGGCTCCATGCGCATTTCCTGGTCCTGACTTTGAGACAATTACTGTATTTCAGAGCAAATATTAGACTTGCGCTATTGGCTATATTTACATCCATTAATCTACTGAATAGGTATGTCGTTATAAGGAACGCGTAAGCGCTCAATAAATTTGTTAAAAGTTTCACCAAAATGAGCTGCAGTACTGGGAGTAACAATGGGTCCAGAGCAGCTGGTATTTTACCTCCTTAGAAGTTAGAACAGTGCCCGAATTTTTTAATTAACGTGCTCCCAACTTCATGTAGCTTTAGCGTTTCTTTCTCTATGTCCTGGTTATCACAAAAATCACGTGTGATTTTGTGACCCAGGTAAGAGAAGCTGTTTACGTACGTGAGCTCTACACCGTTGAGAACAGAATGTTTATATGACTGGGCAGGCTACTTCTCCTGTAGGCCTAATATACACGCATACTGTTTTCATTGTATAACTCTGTACAAAGTTTATTCGCTTTGCTCTCGCAAATTGAAGGAAAAACCGTGCCTGAAGCAGCAGTTGCTACAATTAACTAGACAATGACTAACTGGTCTGAGGTGCAGCTGGAGCTGCGGCAGGAAGAAAGCTCCTCACCGCATGTACGACATCCACCAGCCNAGTTTATTCGCTTTGCTCTCACAAATTGAAGGAAAAACCGTGCCTGAAGCAGCAGTTGCTACAATTAACTAGACAATGACTAACTGGTCTGAGGTGCAGCTGGAGCTGCGGCAGGAAGAAAGCTCCTCACCGCATGTACGACATCCACCTGCCTATTTCAGTAGAAGACTCAACATTTAACATTCTTTGATGTCGTCACCAATAAAAAACAAACAACGCTATAACTAGCGTTATTCCTACAATAAAGGAAGATGAATTCATAAAAGATAGGGTTGATTTAACCGTCAAAATCTACTACGTTTGCGTTTTTCCTTTCTAATATTTGATAAAAAGGACAGAGTTACCAGCAGTAAAATTATTGACCGAAGTTAATCAGTTCAAGAATGCTTATCATAAGTGGGTAATAGAAAAGTTAAGTTTTGATATAAGTGGTAACTTCTATGTTAACTGACGATTTACACGCTAACGGTTGTGCCAAGCACTGTAAACCCGATCTAGCTGGTAACTAGTGTGCCTGTAAAACTAAACTTCACCCAGCAGATACTTGCTGTGCCGATAACACTAACTAAACCCTATAACTAGATGATAGTGACTGGGACTGTAGCACTAAACCATGAAACTAGTTAGTACCTGTTGTGTATATGCCACTAAACCTTAACTAGAGCACTCCGAGATCGCGTACCTCCGCCAGGCAAGGCAACGCTTGAGAAAAATTCAACTTGGGTCTCAAACCCTGATTTTATTTGTATCAACGCCAAACTCTATTCAGTTGTGCCTTTTTACAGTATTAAAGTTTTAGTAATTTTCCTGAAGATCCGTTCATAATTTTTTGAGTTATGCTGCTAACAAACATTCTGACAAACATTAGTCAAACTCACAGATAAACCAACCGATCATCACCAAAATTTAATAATTTACATCTTTCAACATTACTAACAACTCCTGTAAATTTCATACCGATCCATTCTTGACTTTTTGAGTTGTTGTGATAACAAGCATAAAATTAAAAACAGCGACAAACAAACAAACTAATCATCGCAAAAAAATGGCCATTTATTCGTCGTGATATACCTAACAACTCATGTACATTTCATAAAAATCCATTTATAGCTATTTGAGTTATGGCAGTAAGTAAAATGAGGCCGACAAACGAACAAACGGATAAAGGGACCTTCACCAAATGTTAATCGTCCGTTCCCCCTAACATACCTAACAATCACTGTAAATTTCGCCAAAATCCGTCGATAAATTTTTGAGTTATCTTGAAGACAGACAGAAAGACATTCTGACAACCTCGATGAAAACATAAGCTTCTTGGCGGAGGTAACCAAGTAAATGGTACCTGCAAATCACTAATATTAATTAAGTGAAGCAAAAGCTCCTACATGGCCGCAGCACCTTGGTGCCCTGCACCTATACCTATATACGCCTCGCATCGCTAATATTAAGTGAAGCAAAAGCTCCTACATGGCAGCAGCACCTATACAAGTCCTGTCGATCAGCTTACTACCATGACAGCGACAGCACTCGGCCGTGGATTCCTGGAGATAAAAATTGATTTGGTGGACTGATAGAGCCGAGTCCTGCCGCAAACTGATGGATTCCACGCCGGAGTCTGACGGTGCTATTATGGCCTGGCCGTATGGGGGAGGCACTGGCATGTTCCTACAGACTCCTGCAGTGTACTCTAATGTTAAAACATACAAAACACTTGCGGCAAACAACGCATTGCTAGAACGTTTCTTTTTTTTTTTGTCTTTGTGACTCCTCAAAAGAACTCAAAAGGAGAGTGAATCATTAGCATCTGAGCTCACACAATGATGGAGTACGCGGCAGGATCCTCAGTAAGTGGGTAGGACATGAAGCGGTTTTCAGTCCAAATTTGATTGATTTAAGAAGGTAAACAAAGCCAAGTTTGAACAGCGGGGAAACCTTGGGGTTGCCTTTTGAGTTCTGAAAATATTTATCGCTCAGCGATATGGAGAGGAAAGTTATGGAAGAGGCACTGTCTCTTATTAAAGAACATCATACGACACTGGGAATTGATATTGCTCTGTGCTTGGGTCAGAGGAAAGACACATACATATACAATTTATACATCATGGGAGCTGGAGCAGTGAGGGAGATATTTGCTACTTAAGTATAGGAAAGCAAAGTTAAGACTAGTGGAATTGTGCAGTGTGATTGGCGTTCAATTCTCGAATTTGGGAAATGATGTAAACAATGGCGGAATTAAGAAGCAAAGAGTGTAACACTAAAAAAACAAAGCACCAATGTGTGTTACTAACGTTAGTATAGCTGGTAACATCGTCTCAGGAAGGTGAAACAAATAGGCTCATGACTAAAACTTGTTAAAATTAGACGTTTCGGGACCTGATCCCATCATCGCTATATCTGAAACAGAGACAAATCGATCTTTATTCCTACTGTGTAAGTACAAAATTCTCAAAAGAAAGGAAAAAACTAATTAAAATGAATAAGAAAGTAAAATCTAAATTTTTGCGATAAACAGGGGACGGGAACTATTTTGGTCATTAAGAGGTGGTTTTTCTTTTAAAATGTACAAGGACTCTAAAATTCTTTGGTCGGCAGGGTCATGTCAAGAACGTAAAATTTTAATATTTGACATTTGTACTGGACAATTGCACTTTTCCATATGCACGCGTACGGAAGAAAGTGACGACGACGCTAGCACTCTGCAATGGTGCAGTAGGAGTGACGTTTGCTGGGTGAATATCTGGAAACGATAGAAGTGGGATGGTGCTTTGAAAGTGGTGTTTCCCTCTTGAATACAGAAAAAGGGTTAAAAAAAGTGGGAAGGTGGTTGAGACTGGGGTTTGCAGCTTGAATATAGGGAAACTAGGTAAACAAAGGTGGAATGATGAATTGGGCCCCGACGTGCGGCTATATTGGGCCATGGCACTGAGGACGGTAAGGGCCCAGTGTGTGGCAGTGTTGGGCCATGACACAGAGGACGGGACGGGCCCAGTGCACGGCCCCACGGTCTGCGTTTGTTCGCTGACCCCCAAGACCTTTGCTACATCCCTCCCCTCTCCTAGGCCACCTCTCCCCTTCACCTTACCATCCCTGGGCCTCTAGAAACCTAACGCGTTTCCCCACAGCGCGCTCGCGGCTGTTTTCGAGCTTTTTTTTATTTATTTTGCGTTTCAGGTGCTGATCACACTCTATATGGTTGTAGTTGATTGTTTTCATTAGCTCTGATAACGATGAATCATTACGCTGAGTGCAGTTCTTGCAGGCAATTATTTACATTGTTCAACATTAGATTGTCAGCGCATTCCAATGGTCCATAAAAGCAACAAAAAAAAAATAGTCTACTGTTAAGGTAATATATTCTGACTTCAATTTTGTTGTTTGAAACTTTAATTTTATCTGTATTTAGCATGTATCGTTTATTTTCCTAGTTATCATGTTCATTGTGAGTGGCGGCAGCAAGGCGTACGATAACTTGAACATAAACTGGTCTCAGAACTGAGAGCGAGTTGTGCGTGTGGCGCCCAACAGCGCCCTGATCCATCAGTTCATTTCTTGCAGTTGAGAGGTGAGGGTGCGTGCCGCTCTAGGTTGTGCACTCTCTCAGTGTAGTTATGTTGCCTCAGTGGCTGCGAGAGAAGCCATTGCTCGCTGCTACTAGTGGGCCATCCATAAGGTGCCTAGTACCATTGCCACTATGAAATCCAATGGTACTGTAATAATAGTGTTTGTGGTGGTGATGGTGAAGGTGGTTCTAACACATGGAGCTTGTCAGAGTGCCGATGTCTTGGAAGATCCTCGTCCGAGATCTGGCGAAGATCGGCACCGATCAGGCCGCGCCCTCACTTGCAGTTTACCCGTATTGGCTCCGGACGATCGGCTCGCAAATTTAAGCCAAGATCCTCTCGACGACATCACGGAGCTGACAATTACTTGCAATGAGGATATGAGGAGAGCCAGCGTCATCGCTGGGGCCACACTGGCAGGCTTGGGGCGACTGGTGCGCCTCTCTATCGAGTATTGCAAAGTTGCGGAGTTGAATGCAGACGCTTTCCTTGCTGTGGCCAACCTCAAGAACCTCACAATCAGGACCAGGAACATCGAATTTACATCCATGAGCCTGACAGCGGTGGCGGGTGTCTTCTCCCATCTGACGCAGCTGGAGACAATTGACTTGAGTACAAACAGTGTATGGGAGTTACCAGCTGGAGTGTTTTGTGGCCTACCTGCCCTCAGAAGCATAACTCTCTCTCACAATCACTTGCAAGATCTGTCACAGCTGAGATTCGGAGGAGACACCGACAATACGTCGTGTTCGTCAGATATTACGCATCTCGATCTGTCTCACAACGATGTGGAGGTAGTGGCATCGGGTGCTTTGAAAGGCCTACCGCACCTGCAGGAGCTCTACCTCAACAATAACCAGTTAGCCAAAGTAGACGATTTAGCTTTCGAAGGGCTGGCGTCGTTGCACACTCTCGACATGTCTGGCAACAAGCTGGTGGCGTTGCCAGAGGATGCATTCCTGCCCACTCCGCAACTCATGTACTTTCGTGGAGCCAACAACTCTCTATCCGTCCTTGCACCGGGGCTCTTCAGAGGCCTCCAGCACCTCGTAGAACTCGACTTGTCACATAACGAATTGAAAGCAGAGTGGTTGACAGAGTCCAGCTTCCAGGGGCTCATTAGGCTCATAGTGCTTAATCTCTCGCATAATAAGATCGACACGCTAGATGTGCAAGTGTTGCGGGACATGTATAGTGTTCAGGTGCTTATACTTAGTCATAATCATTTGACTGAAATTCCACCCGCTGCCTTCTCGTCTTGTGTTAATTTGCACACCCTTGATCTTTCTCACAACAAATTGAATGTAATTGGAGAAAAAGCTTTCCAGGGAGTGAGCGTACTCAGCTTCCTCGCGCTGGATAACAACGCTATTTTGTCTGTGCACTCGGCCGCTTTCACCAATTTGACGGGACTTCGCGACCTGAACCTCAACGGCAACAAGTTGAGCGAGATCCCTGAAGCGACCTCAAGTCTACGGTACCTCAACTCCTTGGACCTGGGACAGAACCTCGTGCAGTCTCTGTACAACATGCCCGTCCGAGGCCTCCAGTTCCTTTACGGACTCCGTCTTGCTGAGAACAAAATTGCTGGCAATATATCCAAGAATACATTCCATGATTTGCCTTCTCTGAAAGTGCTGAATTTGGCCAAAAATTTCATCGAGCACATCGAGGAAGGCGCCTTCGAAACGAATTCCAAGTTACACGCGGTGCGCCTCGACGGGAATTTGCTCACGTCTATGAATGGCTTGTTTGAAAATTTGCCCAATCTCAAGTGGCTGAACGTATCTGCTAATAAATTAGAAGTGTTTGACTATTACTTTATACCGTCCAATCTTTTGTGGCTAAGCTTGCATAATAATAAAATATATGAACTAAGTAACTCGTTTGGTCGACACGACTTGCATCTGGAAATCTTAGATGTTAGTAAAAATGAACTGAAGCACATCAGCAGCATCAACATTCCTGACAGTGTCAACATGGTTTTCATGAACGATAATAACATAACAACAGTGGAACCTTTCACCTTTTTTAAGAAAGTGAACCTGAGCCGAGTCGATTTGTTCTCAAACGAGCTGTCCACCCTAGAAATGACAGCGCTAAGACTATCTGATGTGCCTCCTGAGCAGCCGCTACCTCAGTTCTTTTTGGGTGACAACCCTTTCGTGTGTGACTGTGAAATGGAGTGGCTCCAGAGAGTCAACAACTTGGAGCATCTTAGGATCTATCCAACTCTAATGGAGATGGATCATATACTGTGCCAGATGCCTTTTGCTCGTTCCGGCAAATTGCTTCCTCTGAACCAAGTGAAGCCGTCGCAGTTTCTCTGCAAGTACGAGACGCATTGTTTCGCCCTGTGCCACTGTTGTGAGTTTGACGCGTGCGATTGTGAAATGACCTGCCCAGACGGGTGTGGCTGCTACCATGAACAGTCGTGGGGCTCTAACATTGTCGACTGCTCTAGAAACTCCCTGCTCGTCGTGCCGGACAAAATACCGATGGACGCTTCTGAAGTCTACCTGGACGGAAACGATTTCCGAAACCTCTCCTCACACTCTTTCCTAGGTCGCAAGCACCTGCAAATGCTCTATGTCAACTCCTCGAATGTAAAAACGCTCGACAACGGCACATTTAGTGGCCTAACTCGTCTCATTTCCTTACATTTGGAGGATAACTTCATCGAATCCCTGAGAGGTCACGAATTCAAGGGCCTGGACTTACTCCGCGAGCTCTATCTCCACAACAATTTACTAAAATACATTCATCAACACACGTTTGCCCTCTTATCGCACCTCGAAATCCTTTCTTTACACAGCAATCACCTAATAAACTTCCCAGTGTGGAGACTCGTTGACAATCCCTACCTGACCAGTGTATCTTTGAGGGAAAACTTTTGGACTTGTGAGTGCCAGTTTGTCGATTCTTTTGATATTTGGTTGTCAAAAAATATAAGAAAAGTTGCCGACAGTGATGAAATCAAGTGCTTTCCAACCGACCGAGATATCCCCGGCGCCTTTATTTTGGATTACAACGGCACCACGTGCACCAATTCGTCGACCACTTCCACGGTTGTGCAGCCTTTGACATTTCACAGTTTGCTGCACCCCGTGATTGCCATATGCGTTGCGTTTGTTCTCGTTGTAGTTCTGCTAATTTTATTCCTGTATCGTAATGCGCTCAAAGTTTGGCTTCACTCGCAGTGTGGCTTGAGACTGTGCAACGAATCATCGTCAGACGATCGCGATAAGCTTTATGATGCGTTTGTGTCCTACAGCTCCAAAGACGAGGCTTGGGTTAACCAGGTGCTCGCTGCCGACCTGGAGCAGGGGGTTCGACCTTATAGAATATGCTTGCACTATCGAGACTTCCCTGTAACGGCCTACATCGCAGAGACTATGGCGGAAGCGGTGGAGTCTTCGAAAAGAACCATTATCGTTTTATCTAAAAACTTTATTGAAAATGAGTGGTGTCGCTTCCAGTTTAAGAGCGCGCACCACGAAGTTATGAAGCGGAAGAGGAAGCGGCTAATCGTTATTGTGTTGGGGGATATTCCTTCTAAAGACCTCGATGCAGATTTACGGTTATATTTAAAAACTAATACGTGTATATATACCGGTGATAAGTTGTTTTGGGAGAAACTTAGATTTGCTATGCCAGATGTCTCTAGCACTCAGAGAATTGTTCATACCTACAGTACCATTCCTGAGCGAACTAATGCCACAAAGTTGAACGTAAGCACTCCTTCTTCTCTCCAGCCTAGTCTTCAAGGAGCAGCTGACGGAACCTATTGGGCATAATGTAATATAAATATTTCGTTTTTGTAAATTATTATATGTGTAACTAAGTCTATGGTTTGTAGCTTCTGCCGTGCGTTTATATTATGAAGAAGAAGGAAACTATTTATATTAATGAGTTGTGGTTTAGTCTGTAGGCGCAGTAGGTACATTTGTTGGTTGGTGATATTTCGCTTGTATTGTGTGCTAGTTGAATTGCTGCATGTTGAAACTACCTAAATGATTATTGATGGTGAAGGAGTTAAGACTGTCTAATACACGTCAACATAGCGTCAGGTGAAGTAAGTATTTGGATAGTTCAAATATTATTTTACTGTGTTTTTGAATATACATGATCATGAAACGTGCGTAGCCTATACACAATGCTTTATTAGCCACTGCAAACATTACTGAGCAACTTAAATTGAATAGGCTAATGTTGAGCTGAGCACTCATAACAGTTAAAAATGATAAAAGAGGAAGAAAAGAAAGTATTTGGACCCTGGAAAGACTTCTACCTATTTAATATTTTGTTTGTTTAGCTATCTGCATTTTCGATTAGTAAGCGGTTTCGGTAGGTTTTTACCACATCCTTTTTTTTTTAATTGGAGTGGCATCTTGACGCATTCTTTTCTCTGTTCTAAACTTCTACTTCTTAAGTCTGGATGGTCCTTTTGCACTGATCCCAAGTTTGGGTTAACACGATTTTTAATTAAATTCCGTACGTGGTACTGGTTTTGCATCGGAATTATATCTGGTGATTGCCTGGGTCATTGTAGTACCGTACTTTCATATTATCTTTGGAGTTTCCGTGGGTTGCGTTAGATATATGTTTTGAATTATTGTTTTGTTGAAGCTGTTTGCGAAAGTGTTAACTAATTTCTGCAAATTATCTAGAATATAATTTGATAGGCCTATGTGGCACTGGTCCTCCTTCCGTCGGTTCATAAAATTGTTTCCACCGCATGTTACGCAGCACAGAGGGCATTTTCTTTGCTAGCGGCAGTTTGATCAATTTTATGTCACTTCCTCACACGATTTTACCTACATCATTTGGACGGTAAAGCTTCATCTTGCATTTCTCTTGCCCATAGATAGGTACATATCTCTGACTACATACTCGCTGATGTACGGTATTCGTGCTTGAGGTCGCTATGTTGATTTGAAAAGATTTTATCGATGTTTTACCAGCTGACAATAGGTTTCACTTTTGAGAAATGGGCAGTCAAGTACTGTTTTTTAATGCATAACCATACAGTTCTTTGAAACTCTCATCGACAGACTTGATATAGGCAAACTGCAGGAGGTATCCATTTCAAATGTTTTTTCAATGACGTCATCTTGTGAGGAGATCGTGCGCTGAGTTTCTGGTGGCGCAGCTCTTTACACACGTGCCGTTACTTTACAAACCTGTGTTCCACTAGCGCGAAGTTCCTTTTGAAGCTCTTCTAGCGACAGTAGAATTAATTTTATCTGGTGGTGATGTGCATGCAAGCGCTGTTCTTGGAATATAGTCTCTGTGGTGTCAAACTCCTAGCACTCTTCTGTGATGAAACCAACAGCGCGAACAGAGACTATTGGGCTCACCCAACTATTGCTCTAGCGCCTATTGGTATCATAAGAAGAAAATATGATAATGATCTTTTCAATTTTTCTAATTCCCATTGCAGTTTTTCTGAGTTGTGTCTAATATGCAACTGACGCACAAATTTAACTGATAATGCATTTATCTACTGCTTTTCGTATCGTCCAACAGTTCCCAGAGTACCTGCTTATTCTGAAATCATCAGTTCCCAGAGTACCTGCTTATTCTGAAATCATAAATACGAGAAATTACGAAACTAAAGGCTGATGCTGCACGTGAAGTGTGTCAATACTTCCCCCCTCCCCAATGTTTAAAGTTGCTCGGAAATTTTATACTCTTCTCGAAATTCTCTTTTAGTTGCTCGGTAATTTTTGTTGATGCTGGTAATGCTTTATGCATTAGTCGCATTGACATGTATTTAGAAAAACATAGTAAAATTGGAGTTCTGCAATGTCCAAATACTTGTTTCTCCTAGCAGTAGCTGCGAGCTCGATGCTGAGGGGATGTATAGGTAGGCCTATCCTGTAGGCATCGAGAAGGACGTTACTGTACGCGCACTATACGTTGTGACCTCTTACGTGTAGCAGAACGTACGTAGGGACTATCACCCTTGATCTTTGGTGCTTGAAGCTCACGTGCATTACGATATCTCATAAGCTGTGGTGTCGTATCTGTTCTAGCGACTATGGAAAAGAAGTGACATGAGGTGCTGCTGTGGTGGTAACCACCTACCTACTGAGATTCCCTCTTCGGTCTGAATTTTCAAACACTGCGTAACGTTACTGGATCGTAGATTGTACACAGGTCCATGAAGGTGTAGCTACCTATCTATTTTGCGACTAACATTTTGTCGCTGATCTTCTCAAAATAATAATGAGAATGGTTTTAGCCTTCCAAATCTCTACTTGTGCTATTATAACTATATAATTGAACCTAATTTGTTGAATTGAAAATATAATATAAAACTATGGTCATGTATACTGTCGCTGCCTTCATTCACGCAGCTGTAGTGCTACGTACGATACCCGTAACTTTACGTGGTGTTTTGAGAATCAGGCCTGTCTACTTTTACGCTTGATGTTCTCATCTGTCCTACTAATTACGATGTTAGTGAACCTCTGCTGCCCTTTTTTGCGTCTCAACTTCACGCAAGTGTTTCATTCAACAACGAATAATTTAACGACTGAACCTGTTAGAAATCGCGTGTTTCTTTTTTACTGATATTATCTGTAGCATTTTATTTAATTGTGGATGGACTTGTAGTCTACGTATACGCGTAGTATCGTGTCGTGCCTTCTACACTCACTGCACGATTGATTGCTGGTATGCGTTGAACTTGCTGGGGCGAGTCCATACGTCATTCATATCAACACATTCACTTGTTAATGTGTCCTAAAAATGGATGAAAAGTGCACAGTTTTTTTTCCTTTTATTTCACTCAAATTTTGAAGAGAATTTCGTACCTAACTTGGTCAGTGACACGTGCAAAGGAAACTTATTTGACAATGAACATTTTTACAATTTTTTCTGGCGTACACAAAGTTGTGGTGACATCAACGCTACGAAACACTCGGACGATTGGATGCGTTGAGATGACTGACGTGTGAACTTGGCCTTAGTCTGAGGCGTGTTGCAATCAGGCCTTCGGTGTCACCTGTGTTACACCGGCCTCCAAAGCGACGCAGGTTGGATAACAAAGGGTTTCATAACCCTCCAGAATTGTAGGGTTACGAGCTCGGCAACACTGCCTATTTTTATAAACATTGACTTTGATACTCAACAATTCGTATTAGAAAGTCTAAGACTGCCATATATTGCTGCATTCTTGCATTTGAAGCACTTTTGCGTAGTTTTCTCAACTTTTTATCCTCAAATACGGTCAAAATAAGGCTCCACCAAAGTGTATATGTTCAAGCTTGCCGAACGTTCCGTAACACTTTGTTGGGACGCTGAGATCGCTCGTCCCATTCACTGCTACACGGGTAACACTGTGAGTGTAACACCGGCGTCTGATTGCAACACGCCCCTGGTATGCCCTGCTCAGTGCTCCTACAGCGTGTGCTGCAGAGACTGGAACCGTCGCATTTTTTTCTCTCTCTGTGTGTATATAGGCCTATACATCTAGGAGTCTGTATTTGTACCGAGCGTAGAGAACATTACTATTCAGTGCTAAACTCATGCTTCGATGATTCCTAAAATTCCGTAAAGTTTAAACATTTGACCAAGTTATTGTTCCTACATATTTCAAGTTGAAATACAGCAGAAAAATCTACCCAAATATTTTCTGAGTATACCTAGTTCGGTGAAGCATTCACATTCTTGCTCTCCTCTACATAGACTTATCAAAATGCATTTATCCTTAGAGAGTATGAAAATATGTTTCCCTGAATGCAGCATGTCTCTTCAGATATTGTGCTTTATGTAGGTAGTTAAGCTTCTATTTTTGGGTTCCAGTGCACCTATGACGTATCGGTGTGGTACTGGTATGGGAAAATTGGTGAATAGGTGCGCGAGTTCTTCTCTCAGAGGGCTTATATTGTGGGTAAGCTTCAGGCTAATAATGCTGTATGCCACAAAGTTAAGGAACTCACTCTAAGGTTGGACTATACCACCCGCAGCCACCGGGTGCCTGAAGCTGGTTCATGACCCGCAGCTACCGGGTGCCTGAAGCTGGTTCATGACCCGCAGCTACCGGGTGCCTGAAGCTGGTTCATGACCCGCAGCCACCGGGTGCCGGAGGCTGGTTCATGACCCGCAGCCACCGGGTGCCTGAAGCTGGTTC
>LQNS02278178.1:1297467-1311630 GCA_001587735.2 Parhyale hawaiensis | reverse complement strand
GGGTGCCTGAAGCTGGTTCATGACCCGCAGCTACCGGGTGCCTGAAGCTGGTTCATGACCCGCAGCTACCGGGTGCCTGAAGCTGGTTCATGACCCGCAGCCACTGGGTGCCTGAAGCTGGTTCATGACCCGCAGCCACCGGGTGCCTGAAGCTGGTTCATGACCTGCAGCCACCGGGTGCCTGAAGCTGGTTCATGTCCCTCAGCCACCGGGTGCCGGAGGCTGGTTCATGACCCGCAGCCACCGGGTGCCGGAGGCTGGTTCATGACCCGCAGCTACCGGGTGCCTGAAGCTGGTTCATGACCCGCAGCCACCGGGTGCCTGAAGCTGGTTCATGACCCCCAGCCACTGGGTGCCTGAAGCTGGTTCATGACCCGCAGCCACCGGGTGCCTGAAGCTGGTTCATGACCTGCAGCCACCGGGTGCCTGAAGCTGGTTCATGACCTGCAGCCACCGGGTGCCTGAAGCTGGTTCATGACCCGCAGCCACCGGGTGCCTGAACTGGTTCATGACCCGCAGCCACCGGGAGCCTGAGCTGGTTCATGACCCGCAGCCACCGGGTGCCTGAGGCTGATTTATGACCCGCAGCCACCGGGTGCCTGAGCTGGTTTATGACCCGCAGCCACCGGGTGCCTGAGGCTGATTTATGACCCGTAGCCACCGGGAGCCTGAGCTGGTTCATGACCCGCAGCCACCGGGAGCCTGAGCTGGTTTATGACCCGCAGCCACCGGGTGCCTGAGGCTGATTTATGACCCGCAGCCACCGGGTGCCTGAGCTGGTTCATGACCCGCAGCCACCGGGTGCCTGAAGCTGGTTCATGACCCGCAGCCACCGGGTGCCTGAAGCTGGTTCATGACCCGCAGCCACCGGGTGCCTGAGCTGGGTTATGACCATCAGCCACCGGGTGCCTGAGGCTGATTTATGACCCGCAGCCACCGGGTGCCGGAGGCTGGTTCATGATCCGCAGTCAAAGGACGTCCTAGCATTCTCTGTTTCTATACACCAATATCTGCCATCAACGCTTGCTTCACTAAATATGACTTCGCGCATTTGTATTTTACTAAGTTATTTTCTTGTTTATATATAGATTAGGTGTGCTTTGTTCTTTTCGATATCTGTGATGGTGTAGGCGTTATTGATCTAGAGCAGGGAAATGTTCCGTTGTTTAGGCTTAATTTTATGTTTCCCTCTTGTCTGTATGGTCTGTTGGTCGGACGTGTTGGTCTTCTTCGTCTCATGAAGTCCATTGTTCTGTTGTGTTCCTCCGTTACACTTGGGTCCTGTTGATGACACCTAACTACTCTTTTCGTATTCCACCTTTCAATTTCTCTGTTATATTCTTTGTTACGTTTTCGCCTGATGTTAGGTCGCTCGTTTAGCCTACTTCGTCCCACACTTACACTTCAGCTTGCGTGCATTACCTCCCCGAAAGAGGTTATGGTTTCGCCGTGGTTCGTATGTCGGTTAGCAAAACTGTACAAAAAGGTATGGACGGAATTTTATGAGATGTGCAGGAAGTCCTTGAAAAATCGCGAGGAATAAGTGATCAATGTTTGGTGACGATACGTCTGTCCGTCGGTCTCTTTCTCCGTCTGTCTGCCATTCTGTCTTTTCGTATTGCGTTGCCTGGCGGAGGTGTGCGCTCTCGGAGGGCGGCTCTGTTTAATTTTGTAGACCCGTGGCAGCCTTGCATTAACTATGACCTATGCGCCGTGATTGAGTGTGAATCTCGCCCCACGTGTGGACGCCGAGACCCGTTGTGTGGGTGGTGCCAGCGTAGCACTGGAGCTACAGTCCGTAGCGACACTGTAGCTAGTTACAGTGTGTTGCATACAGTAGCTCTATTTGTTAGGATGTGTTCATGTTGGACTATAACATGAGGTCTGAGGCGTGTTGTGTTCCTTGGTAGAATCTCCTGCTTGCCCAGAACAAACGAAGGACTGTAGGCGCTGCTGCAGGCTCCATTCGGTTAGGTTATGGCACCTTCCAGAAGGACATTCAGTTTCAATGAAGCATTATCCTGGTCGTAAACTGTACAGATGTGCATAGCCTGTGTAGGGTATGCGTTTACAGCCAGCCCTACTGTGATGAGCTCGCGGGATATTTAATATTTTTCTCCCCACGCAAATGTTTGTTTCTGTTGCTACAAATGAGTCGAACGGGAGTACGGTATTTGGTTACCGGAATTGTTGTTTCGCGTGGTGCGATGATTAGATTAGATAGTCGGCAGTAGACGAACCAACAGGCCCATTCTCAAAGAGACTCCGGAACTCATGCCCCAGCCCTCTATGAGCTATTTATTAAATTGCTTAGCCTGGCGTACGTTTTTAGTACCATAACGTATCTACGATCTAAAGTGCTGGCATATTGGCGCCAGTGTTAATAACTGCCCAATTTCCTTTCATATTCATTTTTATTTACTGTAGCCTTAAATTTCATTTACCCGTTGGTAGCGAGCTAATTCTGCGCATGCGCCAAACGCAAATTTGTTGCATAGAATCTGATCGCGTAGATTCAGTTTGCGATAGTGGAACAGCTGCTCGTAATCACTTCATGCAGTATTTATGTCAGACTGCATATTTGTTACTTTAAGTTTAGGTCAATTTTACATGAGCTGTGTTCAACCTCTATATACTGTACTTCCTTATGTTTTTAAAGCTCATCCACACGGTCAATCACGAACACTGAAACCGCGAACAAAACCAGGAACAATTCCGCTCCACGTGCAGACGTGTGCGGTGGGAACACCTGGCGCTAACTAATCGAACATTTGTAAATGTCTATTTACCTTACTGAATGATTGTTCTCTGTTTGAATTCAGCAGAGCTGGGCAGTATCTAGATACTTTTCAAATGTTGTATCTAAATGTAGTATCTAGATACTTTTTACCTGTATCTAGACACAAGTATCTAGATACTTTTTAGATAATAATAAATAATACCTATTATTATACATGAAATATTGTAAATACAATAATATTCAGGTTCATAAAATTTATACCGGTACTATAATAAGAGAGCTGTCTGTCTGTCAGTCCGTCTATCCGAAGCCTTATTTTCCCTATCTAATACTGAAGAGAAAAATTCCGAGGTACCCAATTTTTTTGTTGCGGAGAGGGTATCTTGGATACGGGGAGGCACTTGGGCGCTTGCCTGAATGCCCGTGCTGAAAAATGTTCATTTTCAACAGTAATACGGGTGATGTCACTTAATTACGCCTCATCTAGACTATCAACCCTTTTGTTAAGCTGAGATGTTTTCAAATATAGCTATATTGTTATGACTTATTCATCAAAAGGGCTGCGCTTGGTGCATATCAACCCTTTTGTTGAGCTGAGATGTTTTCAAATCTATATTTTTATGACATTCATCAAAAGGGTTGCGTTTGGTGCACTAGTAATAATAAAGCTGATAACTAAGCGAACAAGAGATGGCAACCCTGAACATGTTCTGTCACGTTGGCTCACTATTCTATTAATTTTTTAGAAGCCTTCTTTTATTTTGTTTATTAAAGATTTGCTTGGAATTGGGGTAACATCCACCGAAATATACGGCCTAAATTATACTTTGCATTTGGAAGTTATTGCAAAAAAGTCAATATACCTGTTGACTACGAAACTTCAATGACATTGCCCATTTCTTTTAGACATGATATTTTATCACAAACAAATGTGATCAACTATTTACCCTCTCTGCCGGAAGTAAATGTGCAACAGTCATTATTATTGTGATTACTAATCTACTATACAACAGTATTATAAAGGAACAGAATTGTATCCACCTGAATTACATGATTTTGAACCATATGAGCTAGCAAAACTATTAAATTCAGTTGTAAAAATAAAAATATCTAGAATTGTATCTAAAGATACTTTTAAGTATCTAGTATCTGTATCTGATACATTTGTAAAGTTGTATCTAGTATCTGTATATAGATACATTTTAAGGGTGTATCTAATATCTAGATACATTTTTGAGTATCTATGCCCAGCTCTGGAATTCAGTAGGTAGATACTTTCTTTGCTAAAGTTTTCAAAATTCATATGAAATTTATGTTATTAAAAATATCGGGAAAGATTATCGTGAAAACTGGATAGTATCCGCGGCTGCTGTGTTCCCAAACTGCTGACCACCGCACCTGTTTCTACCTGTTAATCTTTGATATTTCATCATTCTTAGAGTTAAAAATAACATTCCATTCACATCTGTTTAGGAAGACTGGCAAATCTGGTGGCATTTCTAAAAAAAGGTTAGTTGGGAGAAAAAATACTAGAAGTTTGGAGCATTTTTGCAACATGCCTCTTTTTTTTATACGATCATGGCTAGAAGCGATGGTTGGTCATAAGATTCCCTTATTTGCCCCTTGTCCTGTTGCGGACAGCCACAGCAGAGCTGGCTGAGGTGCGTGCCTAACGGCATTTCCTCCTGCCGCGAAGATGAATAGTTTTCTCACCGCATTTTTGGCAATGCGAGAAGGAGGTCGGTAATAGCTATTTGATCGATAGGCATATTTAGCTATTTAGCTATTTGATCGATAGGCATATTTAATTCGTCACGTTGGCTTTTTCCGATATTATCAACTACCGACGAAGCAAGTGTATAGCATCCTCGTCTATAGCAGAAAGACGACTATGAGCAGGAGCATTTTACAGGTGTGGATATGATTTTTTTATCAGGCATACTACTCGCAGGATAACATCGTGAGTAATGATGTGCTTCAGTTGTTTCTGATGCTGCTCATATACCTTGTGCATTGTCGATAGTTCTTAGGCCTCACTAAATAAGTGTGACAATGTTTTGTGTTCTTCCTTGTTCCGCAGAAATGTTTTGATGCAGATGGTAGGTCTACTATATATGGGCGTGAGATTATCTCTTAGTTACTGGACTCGATGTAGTGTATAGACTACCGTTTACCAATCTGATTGTAAAATACCATAGTGACATAACATTCTGCAGAGTCCTGAATTGTAATTTTTTTCAATGGGATGGTGCTTCTTACTGGAGAAGAACTACAGTAATTACCGTACCGTCACCTCTCATGATTATTAAGTGCTGAGGTATCTACCAACTGTGGTCAACTTCACACGTGCTATGTACAGTGTAATGAGTGTAAGTAAACTCACACTAGTGCTGGGGTTCCCAACGGGGTAGGCCTACACTCGTATCCGTGAATGTGCGACATAACCTTTTTAGGACATGGGACTTAACCTTTTTAGGATGTGCGACATAACCTTTTTAGGATGTGCTACATAACCTTTTTAGGATGTGCGACATAACCTTTTTAGGATGTGCCACATAACCTTTTTAGGATGTGCCACATAACCTTTTTAGAATGTGCGACATAACCTTTTTAGGATGTGCTACATAACCTTTTTAGGATGTGCTACATAACCTTTTTAGGATGTGCGACATAACCTTTTTAGGATGTGCTACATAACCTTTTTAGGATGTGCTACATAACCTTTTTAGGATGTGCTACATAACCTTTTTATGATGTGCTACATAACCTTTTTAGGATGTGCGACATAACCTTTTTAGGATGTGCCATAAAACCTTTTTAGGATGTGCAAAATCTTATAGCTATTATTTCCAGTCCATTCAAAATTTATTTTGAGCCTATTACACAAATTTAGTACGTAAATCATTGTCTTCCTCTGAGTAATTGATTTTGTAGGGGTGCGGAAACATATTAAAAGTTTCTAGGGGTGCCAGGCATTGAAAGGTTCGGTAGACCAGGTAGTGCACGGTGGGGGCCCTAGTTCCACTGATGAAGTGATCACGAAGAAATGACAAGGACCAAGTGTGCCACAAATACATAGGCGTGGTGAGGGTGGCCTGCTCTAAAAGTGACACGTTAATTCGTATAACGTTGGGTGCTCTCACGCCACGTCAGAAAAATTATATAGTACGTATACGGAAAGTCTTGTATTTTGTTCAGAAGATAAAGACCGAGCTGGAAGTCCATCGCTTCCATGACATCTTATACCTTGTCTCTCATCCTAATATAATTTTAAATGAATACATTTCATTTACAGTTTTGCGCATGAAATTGAATTATATTATGTAGTAAAGTGACGCTCAAGGGTTAGAAATTATACCTTGTATTAAATCTTGAATAGGAATGAAAATTTGTCGTTATCTCCTTGCCAGACGTACGATAATACTAAGTGCGGTATGTCATGGAAAATCCAAACTTCTTAGAAAAAGAACGACCAAACGTTACGAATCGATTAGTACGTTAAGAAATGGATAAAATAATACTTTGGATTTGTGTTGCTTGTCTCATGGGCGCTGCCAATACATTGATTGACTTTTATGTCAAGAGAAACGTTTTAATGTGTTGAATAATAATAGCTAAATACCTATCTCTCAGTCCTTTCTTTTAGGTATGTCTTTGCTAACGAACAAATAACCGTATTCTATAACAGTGAGTCCTCAGTACTGGTGAGATATAGCTATGATAACTTGCATTGATTGCGGTTAATTATTTTCTTGTAATTTTGTAACCATGATAATTCATAGTTCTTAACCACCTGAATAAGACCATCAGCCATACAGTTCTGTTCGATCTTTTCTGTAAATAGATCCTCTACACAATGAATGCAAGTCTGAACGTTTATCATCGTGTTATATTAACGTATGAATAGGTATTTTCCAATGATTGTGCCCCTCAACCGTATTTTGCTTGTTCTCTTCTTTCTTCGAGTGATTATTGGTGTGCATAGGAAAGGGTGCACCGCTCGGACTGACCCTCTCCCCCCCCCACCCATGTAACCAGCCTAAAACTAGTATGCTCATGTGGACACACACATTCGTTTTTCAGTAAAACGCGTCAAATAGGTAAAGTTTAACAATGATTTGCAGTACTTTTTTTACTCAAGCTTAGCTGCTCTTTTTACCACAATGTTTTCTGTCATCGAGTTGTAGATATTGTTCGACGCTTTTTAGAGGCCATTTCCTCGGCACTTTTCATTCTGATACGATCAGGAAACAATAAAAGCAGACGAATTTGGCAACAGCGCACTCAAAAATAGCGATGTCAGTGGAACACATTCTCTTGAACTTACCTGCAGGGTCTTCGGCCGAGATCCACGTACAGCTATGTAAGAAGTAACTTCGTAACACATGTTTATTAAGTATGGGCGCCTTATAATTATTTATTTTGATTGAAAACTTGCGGCGTAGGTGCAGTTTTACTGATGTAAATCACTTCATGTTACCGGCTTGAGATGCTGATTGACATTTGATAGCTACGCGTGACGTCGGTTTGTCTCAGGAATGTACTCTTACATAAAGGTATTAATTCAGATCTCGAGTCGATAACATCTACTGATTGATATTCTCGCATACGCCGTTGCTACCAAGCGAAATAAGTATAAAATTAACAGAACCTAAATAATTCTAAACTCTTGCGTAGAGAGCATTAAATTGTTGCGATGGTGTCTGGAGCTCTCAGTAATGCTGCTTCCAATTAAGTGTGTGGTAGATTACTTCTGTCTCGTCCATTTTCTGTTACTGGAATTTACACTTACTTCTCTTAAGGCGTTTTTATGCGGTCCTACCTACTGATGATCCTTGTTTTCTGCTTTACCTCTTCTTCCTCTCTGAGCTTGCACTTCCCGTGTCAGAGTTCTTCACCGTGTTCGACACGCTGCGTGTCCCTTCTTACCTCCACTCACGTGATCGCCCTGAACTATATTGGTATAGGGGATCCGAAGCTGTCCGTGTGCACACGTACACCAAATATGTCGCACTGTTGAAGTCCTCAATGTCCGCTGAGTATTTAGAACTGCTGCCTCATTTTCTGTGTGCTCTCTAGTTGCTACTTCAGGAACTTTGTGCCAGCTTTGGTGTCAGAACAGATCATTTCCGCTTCAGCGTCTCGGTGCTGAATTCTTTATAAGTGAATGTGTAGGTACGTACGGTACCTGTGGTGCACTGATGCCCGAGTGTTGTTAGTTGGTGGCCCTGTGCACTGGGCCCGTGTGCAGCGTGGTACTGTGCACTGGATAGTGGACACATGTGCAGTGTGGTACTGTGCACTGGACACGTGTGCAGTGTGGTACTGGGCTCTGGACTCGTGTGCAGTTTGGTACTGTACACTGGACACGTGTGCAGTGTGGTACTGGGCTCTGGACTCGTGTGCAGTCTGGTACTGTACACTGGACACGTGTGCAGTGTGGTACTGGGCTCTGGACTCGTGTGCAGTCTGGTACTGTACACTGGACACGTGTGCAGTGTGGTACTGGGCTCTGGACACGCGTGCAGTATGGTACTGTACACTGGACACGCGTGCAGTATGGTACTGTGTACTTAGCACATACACTACCAGTATCATTCCTGTTTTGCGTCGCCTGATACACCGCAGCGGATATCGTTGCGTACCCCACACCTGTACCATCTCTTGAGGTACTCTATTTTTCGAAGTGACACTACAACTATGACAGACTTGGAGACATGTATCCCTAGCAGTATTTGCGGCTGCCTCATGAAGTGATTTGCGAATTTAGCACCCGCGGACGGCCAAGACTTTTGCTAGGGCTGGGAGACATGTAGATACGTGCCCGTATCATCGCCACCCTCTACGTCATCATACATATACTGTAGGTGGCAAGTATTGCCATCTTGAGCGTCATTTTAACGGAATTGGTGTCTCCCGTCTGTTGATGTGTTTCTATACAGCTTGTCTCTGTTGTAATTGTACTGATTGTAAAATGTAACTGTACATTGGTGCTGACGTATCTTAATCCTGTACTTTAGCTACCGCATTACTGTTACTCTGCAGTAGCTATTGCTATATGGTCTGCTCTGCAGGCTTGTGTGCAGTATCGTATGCCTAGTGTGTGTATGTATATGTGTGTGCAGCCGTCACCAACGTTTCCAAGTGTCTTAAGGGTTAGCCGCAAGCAGCTCTCGACTGTGACCTGCTCCAGAAATTTACTCGATACCTGACAGCTCTGTCAGTGATCATCTGTTCAACATAATAAGGATTTTTTTTCGCAGCCTATTTGTTGCAGTGCCCTCGTAAAGACTATAAATGCTGATAATATCGGTGAAATCGGAAACAACAGTAGATTTCGAAAAAATCGATAAGAAGTTACCTTGCAGTTTTTTTTTTCGAAACATACTGTATCTTGAAAATCAAAGTCAATAGATCCTCCTCATAATTGCGCAGAAAAAGGTAGCTATAAGCATTATGGTTATTGTACCGTGGTACCTATTCCAGTTCCCAAATGCCGAGGGAAACACACAATCCATCACAGAACAGTTCGCCAACTCAAGAAGTAATATCTTAAAATAAACTATACCGTACCGGTATATCACTTTTTAATAAAACATGAATTCGTTATATTGATACTGAATTTATACCTAATATGGCATGGACAGTAAATGCTGGTAATATCTGTGAAAATGGAATTTATTGTAGGTTTTAAAAAATTTGCTAAGGGGGTACCTTGCAAGTTTTTTTTTATTTCTTTCTTTATTTATTTTTTAATCTTGAAAAATCAAAGGGAGCAGATCTTCCTTATATTTTTACACAGGAGAAAGGTGTCAGTATTAGGATAATTGTAAGCTATGACTTTTTGCTTATTTAATATGGGTGAAATCGGGAACAAATGAAAATTAAAAAAAAATCACTGAGGGGTGCCTTGCAGTTCTTTCGAAAGTCAACCGATTCTCTTATTTCCACAGAAGAAATGTATTAGCATCAGAGCTATTGCGTTGTGGTATTCCAATTCTCATGTGAAAAGGGAAACGCAAAATTGTTTTGTCGTCATTGATGTATGGAAGTCCCGCAAATTACACCTTTGCGTCAAGAAAGCTCGTAACTGCTGCCATTTGCACAATCATCACCTGATCTATTTTGCGCAAACGCCAATTTATTTCTTTTTGCATATTCTTGTGGCATGCAAAGTTTCATTGATGTCTCCCGTTTTGTACGTGTGGACTATTTTCCATCTTGTGATAAATGAAGTCTCTACCGGATGATTTTCCTTAGGCTACCGCTGCCATTTACACAATTTTGGCTCGATTCCCCTCGTCGAAACGAGCTAACAGACTATAAATGCTGGTAATATAACGAAGATATCTGAAGCAACAGCCCATTTTGGAAAAATTGCTACCCATTGGGATATTTTGCTGTTTGTTTCAAAAATAAACTTGAACATCTCTAGCAGTTCTTCATTTTTGCACAAAAGGTTTATTTTTCATGCAGAGGGAAATGCGCAAGCCAAGACAAAGAATTCGTCAACTCAAGATGAAATATTCTCATTCTTTAAATAAGCTACAACTTTTTATTATGAGTGTCCCCTAATAAGTGTTTAAAAGGAGTTAATATATCTAAGCTCCCAATACCTTCCGCGGCCGGATGTGGCCCGAGGGCCGTAGTTCGCTTACTTCTGCTCTATACATGTACTATTTTCTGGAGCATGCTTTTGATGGCCGCAGTAGAGGAATTTAGCCGGAGACCAGGGGTAGTGCACCCCCAAACTTTGGCCAGGGAAATCAAATCTAACTCTAACAATAGAAATATCTCAGTTCTCTTGGATTCGGAAAGTTGAAAAATTTTCTAGCGGTCAAGATAAATTTACTAGGTATCAGTTGAACTCGCTATTTAAAAAAAAATTTTCTTCATTTCTCATAAATATAATATTGTGTGAGAGCAAAGATAGGCCTATTCGTTACGCGTATCTACAGCAGATACAATAACGCTCACAAAATTTGTAGCTGCCCGAAATTCTGTTTTGAGATTTTAATGTATGGGACGGCCGAGAACTCTGCTTGCGAATGACAACGCTCTGGTTGACGTTGGTGACGGTCCACACTCGCGCCTGGTTACGATCACTGCAGTAATCTGTGATACACCCCCAAAGTCATCTATTTATCGTGCGGGGGCACCGTAGCACCCGCGCATAGTGATGTAGCCGTAGCTTTTATACCAATCTTGCTTTTGTAAAAAGTTCTCTTGTAGATATAACTGTTCAGATGTATCTGTGAATAAATGCTCTGTTTAGTAAGTTTGTTTCTCTTCGTCCCACACTTACAGAGTATAGTGACTAAATGACTTCTGAGAGCTGTACGGCTGTTGCGAGCTGCATGACAGCTGTGCGGCTGTTGCGAGCTGCCTGACAGCTGTACGGCTGTTGCGAGCTGCATGACAGCTCTATGGCTATATTTGAGCCTCGCAAACCCAAGGGTCTTTAGTGCCTTCTCAGCAGGGGATGTTGCAGCTTGCCGCAGTTCCTGCTGACGAGGTTAGTTTTGTTAAGTTAGGCAGGTTCTCAACACTTCTTCTTCTCTTTCGGGAGGTGGGCCGCTGATCGAAGTGGCTTACCTATTCCCACTAGACTTCTAACTTCTTGTTTTTTGTTTCCTTCTCCTGCGCGGCGTAGTTGAGGGAAAGCGTTCAACCGTGCCCGGGGGTTGGAGATGCTCAACTTGCGCCTTTTTTCAGTCAGTAGCTCACTGACCATCTGAGACCTACCGGCAGAAAAATCGAGACAAAAATCATTGGCAATTTAAACGCGCCCCAGTGGCGCACGAGGCTGTGTTATACCACAGGAATAGTTCGGTGCGATATAGGCATTGTGTCCCTGATGCGCTAGTAAAACTTTTACTACTACTACAGCAGCTGTATGGCTGTTGCGAGCTGCATGGCAGCTGTATGGCTGTTGCGAGCTGCATGACAGCTGTATGGCTGTTGCGAGCTGCATGACAGCTGTATGGCTGTTTCGCGCGGCATGACAGCTGTATGGCTGTTGCGAGCTGCATGACAGCTGTATGGCTGTTTCGCGCGGCATGACAGCTGTATGGCTGTTGCGAGCTGTGTGACTGCCGTGCAGCTGCTGAGCCCTGTATAGGAGATGTACAGCTGCTCGGTGCGTAGTGGTAGCTGTATGAGCGTATTACGCTGTAAGGCACCTGTATAGTTACTGGGAGTCATATGGCAGACATATACAGCTGGTAGCTGCATAGCTGACACAAGCGGTGAGTGGTGTGCACTGTATGCAGACCATCGGAAAAGCACACCTATAAGTCAAAACCAGCGTAAGCAGTCCTTTAGGGGCGGGTCTGAATTGAACGCAACAGTGCCAAATCGAATCTTTTAACTAATTCTCTTTGAGTATTCGAAAATAAATATAATTTTATCGATTGAGACAAGGTATACCTCGCGCTTAAGTGAGATTTGGCGAAGTTGTTTGGCGTTCTTAGCCGCGCCCGTCGGACTCCTTACGCTGGTTTGACTATAGTAATAACGACTTCGCCATAGCACCGCAATGGAAACTAGTCATAATCTCAGGAATTAGACAGAGATATAGAAAAGTCATCTTACACATTATTTTACATGCTTGTAATCAGCTTTAGGCAGTGACAGTAGTTCTCCGTGATACAAACTTAAAAGTTTTCGTTTTTAGGCAATTGTCTGTTGCTGTAGAAGTGGCGAGGCGCAAGTGTGCATCAATGGAAGCAAAGGGTATATTGAGCCACCTGTTCACCACTACTTGGAGCTACAACGGACCCGACATCATCATACGGCTAAAGGTCAGAAGGATGACCGTCCACAGAGTCATAGATAGGTAGAGGAAAGTGACGACCTGAAGGATTGACTAGTTTAGGTTCTCTGCGTGCTCATATAATCTCGCAACGCGCATCCGTAATGATTGGTCTCTACGCCCAACTTGCCACGGTCGGAGGAGAGCAGATGTTTCACTTCTTCTTGCTTCCACTGTGGCATACATACAGCTTACTAATACTTTTTAGCAACCTGTCGTTTCGCGAAAAGAATATACTTTAAACTAGAGTCGCAGGCCGTAGAAGATGCAGGTAGTAAGAAGTCAGCGACAACTTTTTTATATATTAGAAAGTTATCGCACGAAATGGGATAGTAAATTGTGCAGGACATTGAGTGAGAGTTGAGAACCCTTGAGGCCGCTCTGATCTTCTTGGGTTACCGTAACTGTGAGACATGAACGCACTACGGTAACTATTAGGCAGGGATTCACTACCGTAACTGTAGGCCACGGGTGCACTACTGTAGCAAAGTGGCAGAGACACTCTAAGATAACAAAGGGACAGGGATGTAGGTACTACGGTAATTGTGGGACAAAACACACTACTGTAACATTGGGACAGTGGTACATTACAGTAACCATGGTACACAAGTACATATCGCGGTAACTATAGGCCAGGCACTCACTATAGTACCAATAGGTCACGGACACCGGGACACAATACTGTAACAATGGGGCATAGACGCACCACATAATTTTGGAGCAGGGACATGCACGCACTACGGTAACTGTGGGACAGGGATACGCATAGACGCACCACGTAATTTTGGAGCAGGGACACGCACGCACTACGGTAACTGTGGGACAGGGATACGCATAGACGCACCACGTAATTTTGGAGCAGGGACACGCACGCACTACGGTAACTGTGGGACAGGGATACGCATAGACGCACCACGTAATTATGGAGCAGGGACACGCACGCACTACGGTAACTGTGGGACAGGGATACACTAGATTAATTATGGGACTGGGATACATTACGGTAGCTTGGGAAAAGATTGCAGGGTTACTAAAATTTAGGGACAAAGACACAGTATTATTATTGTTATTAAATCACACCAGACTGGCGACGTAGGAACGGAGAAACTCCATGAAGTTAACAAACCCCCACGCAACCAGCCCAGCGAGTGAAGAAAACAAAAGAATGATAAAAAAAGAAGATCCGAGATCACAGAAAAGCTCTGAGTACAGATCGTTTAAAGCTGCCAATACCAGCACCAGCAAAGACATAGCCATCAAGACTACGGTCACAATGGGACATTGACACACGAGAGTAACTATGAGACAGGGTCACACTACAGCAACTATGGAGCACGGACACACTACAGTAACTGTGGGACAGGGAATATTTCACAGTAACAATGGGACAAAGAAACACTACGGCAACTATAGGGAACGGGTACACATTACAGTAACTGGGATAGGAATACACTCCGGTAACTCTGGGACAGGAATACACTGCAGAAACTGTAGACCAGGTACACATTGCAGTACCTATGGACAGTGACTCACTACAGTAACTATAGGACAGTGACTCACTACAGTAACTATAGGACAGTGACTCACTACAGTAACTATAGGACAGTGA
>LQNS02278178.1:1255074-1294532 GCA_001587735.2 Parhyale hawaiensis | reverse complement strand
TTTTTTTAATCTAAAATTGGAGTGTTGTGCCTGCGTAGGCTGATCGTAGAACAAACAATACGGCAGGTGCGACAATGTCGTAACCTGAAAAATTCCTGCCCTAACAAGAAATATTTCTAGTCTCATTTATAAACAGCACCACCACTGAACTATTTTAATAATGTTTATTGAGACAAATAACACGAAATGAACCGATACATGCACTAAAAGAGCACCAGTAGAGCGCATCAAGTTTACAGATAGGGCTCTGGGCTTAACAGACAAAATAATTATGTTACTAATACCGATGCTGGCTTTTTATTATAAAAACTGAAAGTTTATTGATATGTGATGGTACCAATGTACAAATGATTCACTACACTCTCATCGTTATGCCCGTATTACATTTAGTGCGACAGCTACTGATGCCGTGCTTGCCACACGTCTCTCCCCTCAATACCACCTAGCACTGCCTCGGCGGCCGCCCTATAGCACTTACTTTTTGCATCAGCGTTAGCGGAGTTTACTCTGATGTAAAACCAAGTGCTACAGCAGCCGCCGACGCGAAAATGAGCGTATTGTAGGGGAGACATGTGTCGCAAGCGCGGGCATCAGCAGCTGTCACACTATGCACATGTAATATGGGCGTAGGGACACTACCATGCAGCAGCAGCTTAAAATAATTGATGTAAAAACAACGCATCGCATCCTGATCTCCACGTTGCAGTGACCTCCAGCTCAAGAGGCATGTTGCTGTGGGCCCTCCCCCGTAAGTTTTTTTTTACGAAGCTGTGCTCACATCCACCGGCAACAAACGCGTAGCTGTGATGTGGCACGGCTGTACGACCACATATCCAGCTCTTTCCCTCGGTATAACGAAGACGAGCTTTTTTGGTAAAGAAACAAATCTCGCTTCCTCTGTACACACGATCACAGCCGGTGATCATGATACTTTAAGGGCGTCATCGCTCTTGATCGAATCTCGTCCTAGCCGGACAGAGTGTTCCCAATGAAATGCAGAGACTCCAGCGAAACGTAAAATGATGATCTTGAACTGTGATACGACATAGAATATTAATAACTTCAAACAATAAATTCCAGTTTTGTCATAAATAACAGCCTTACTTGGTAAACATAGGACGGCAACCGCGCTAATAAGAAAGTTTTCCCCTGTGCTTACAGACTCAGCCACGAACGAATTATCGTAGCTGAAACTACATTTTTGTGGTCGTCACGTGGACGTGATACTCAGTAACCTATAGGTTACGATCATAACTTCTTGGTTACGAATACAACCACAAGTTATCCACTGCAACAGGGCGTCAGTCATTACGGCGCTGGGAGACTCGCAAAGAGGACTTAAAATAACGCATTCCAGCCTGCCCGCTCCTCTCACGCAGGCTCCCACCTCCACCTCCAGTCCTCCTGACGCACCAAGGCTCGCATAGAAGGCGTTTGAAAGCCTCATTGAGGCAGCATAAAGGCCGGCTAAACAGAGAGCCACTCTGTCTGAGTTACGACCCGCGACCCAAGGCCCTTTGTTCGAATTTTGGAGGGTGGCGGAGCTGCGAGCGCGTCTTGTGTAAACAGACGAATGGGCCGCTGAGTTGCGCCTCATATGGAGCGATGGTGCCGGTGTCATGGATGCTGAGAGAGGGCGTGGGTAGGCATGAGTGAGGCTATACGGCAGCTGCGTAGCCTCACGGTACTATTTACAGCTCCAATCCAGCTGCTTTATATAGCCCAGCTGTAACAAATTTTAGAGGCCTGCTGTATCAAATTCCATAGGTCTACTGTGACAGATTCTATAGGCCTGCTATAACATGTATTCCAGGGGCAACAATAATATAACCCAGCTTTGACAGTTTCTATAGTTCAGCTGTAATGATAATATAATCCACTTGTAATAGCTTCTACAACCCAGCGGTAGCTTTCTTATGACCCAGTTGTAACAGCTCCTGCAGTGTCATGAATATACGTTGGTAACTTTTTGAGTTACGTCACTGACAAACATATAAACAAACATCGAGGCAGACAAACAAACGGACTAACAGATCAGCACAAAAATTTGGTCATTTGCTCCTATACCAAGCCCACAATTCATGAAAATTTCATCAAGATCCGTCCATAACTTTTTGAGTCATGCTACGAAGAAAAAAAAAAGAAAAGACGCAGGCTAACAAACAGACGGTTGACCGGAGCTCACCAAAAACTATTCATCTGTTCCGCGTAACGTGCCTAAGAACACCAGCAAATACAGTAAATATTCGTGCATAACTTTTCGAGTTATCCAGGTGGCAGATCGACAGACAAACTCCGCAAAAACAAAACCTCTTTGAGCAATCTTGATGACAGACAAACAGAAAAAGAGACACACAAACTCGATGAAAATATAACCTTCTAGGCGGAGGTAACTACAACCGAGTTTTGAGCCCTGCAGACGTGCGTTTTCAGCCTCCCATTCTATGGATCCCGCAAATCACAATTTCGTTTCTACCACTTGAAGTGCTTCTTTACTTCTAAAGTTCATTGCTTCACAGTGTCCCGAGAATGTCTGTATCACCAATAGGGAATAGTTCTGAATAATATAATTGTACAGTACACATCCACATCTTCCAAACGTTCCGCCAGGGAATTACGGTCTTATATTTTGTATTCTGTGAATTTCATATTTAAAGACTTATAGTTTACTGTTGTGTATACAAGCAAATAAACCTTATTGTTATGACAGCTACATAGTATCAGCGCTTCTTACAGAGGTCGACATTCGTAGTAATACGAGATGGAAATCATACGTTTCCTCTTTACCTCATATTCATCGTCGCGCACACTGTATTTTCACTCCTATTTCATCTATGCACCCTATTCCACTAAATATTAGAATACAGTTTGTTGGTACTTGATTTACTGGTCTCTCCATCCCAATGGGAGGGATTAGCAAAGGAAGGCAGAAAAATATTCATCCGCTGAAAGGCAATGGGTCCTTTGCTCTGCTAAGTTTTTGAAATCGAGGGATTGCAGGAGACTGAAGTACCTGTAAATGGTAGAGTAATTATATAAATCACGCTAGATATTACTTCTTTCTCTCTGCAAATATTCTTCTCAGCTCATGAAGTTTAAATTGACTAGGGGATTTTTGAAGGAAAAAGTTAAGAGCTTCCACGAGCTTCCTAGCGCGTACCTCCGCCAAGCAAGGCAGCGGAAGCAAAAAATTCGAATTGGCTCTGAAACCAAAATTATCTTTGTATCAACACCAAAATCTAATCATTTGTGCCTTTTGACAGTATGAACAGCTTCTTCAATTTTCTTGGAGATCTGTTCATAGATTTTTCAGTTATGCTGCTAACAAAAATTTTAACAAATGTAAGTCAAGCACATGAAAGAACCAACCGATCATCGCCAAAATTTAATAAATTATGTCTTTTAATATTATTAACAATTCCTGTAAATTCGCAAAGATCCATTCCTAATTTTTTGAGTATTGTGCTAACAAACATAAAATCAAACACAGCGACAAACAAACGAACAAACAGATCACAAAAAATTGATCACTTTTTCTCTGCAAAATACCAAACAACTCATGTAAATTTCCTGAAAATCCGTCAATTACTTTTTAAGTTACGTGGCTGAAAAAATAGCTAGACTAACAAATAAACAAACAAACAAACGGATGGACAAATCTTCACCTAAAGTTAACCATCTCTTTCTCTTAACATACCTAATAATCCATGTAAGTTTCATCAAAATCAGTCCATAACATTTTGAGTTATCTTGATGACAGAATAAATTAAATTATCATATAATTTTGACATTCACTATTTTTCTTATATCTCACAATCAAAAAAGCGCCTGAGAAGAAACTCAGGAAGTCATCAGTGTCGAGTCTGTTCACGTTATCTATTTCTGCACCACCCACAGAGCAATAACAGCTGGTGTTACTGAAAAAGAGTAACTATATCGGTGCTCTGTTTCCAACTAAGTCCGTTGAGAATTACATTAGTCTCTGCTACAGACAAATTTAACTCAATCGATCAGTGTAATTAGGAAACGATTGGTCGGTTACCGCCCAGCACGGAAACCCTGGCCAGCCGCGCAGCCAAAGTTCTCACCCGAGTGCTTGGGCCATCTTTTGTTACCTGTGCCTTCCGTATCGCTGATATACTGTAGCAGGTATGCTGTAACCTACGACAGCATGGATACTGTAGCTAGTGGCAGCACAGTGCCACAGACAAATGAGAACACTTGCATTTTTTCAGTGTTTTTGAGAGAAGACTAACCATTACGATGACGCCTCAACTGACCACTGGCAGTAAGTACATAGTATGGTCGTATCCATGATACGCTATTCCGATATCTGCAACCTCACCAAGAGACAGTGATGACGTCACAACGGTAACGAACAGTTGATTTGAGGTGCGCTTAGATGTTGTGTGTCTGAGGATTCGTTTGTCTCTGCACCATACCGCAGGCATAGAAAGACATTCACGCATAGATGCATAGATGCATAACTGATAAGTGTCTCTCGAATCTCCCTCGAGACTGCTGTGACGTCATCATTGTCTCTTTGCTTGACGCGAGATATCTACATGGTACTGGCTTCATGACTACGAAAATATGTATTACTAGTAGACCCGTGAGTGAAAGAATTAACGAGATAATCGATATGTTTGCTCTCTTCTCTGATTTGCCGTTTCAACATTTTCCGTCACATGCTTATTAGCAGCTATTATTCGTTTCTGTAATCTTTCTGCTTCAAGTCTATCTTGTCACTGAGTCGCCTAGGCGCTTCGTCTTTCTCCATTGGCAGCACGTCTTCGTTCTTGAGACTGTAGTAGTCTCGTTCTTCTTTTACTTCTTGGAATTCATGTCTGTTTCTCACTCACTCCCGAATATTGTTAGCTGGTCTATATATTCTAAATTTCCCATCGCACCTTTCTTTTTTTAAAATCCCTGTAAACGTAACTTTATTTAATCCGCAACTAGTCGCCCTAGCTCACTTTAGGCTGCATACTGTATTTCATAATCTAAAAAAAAAATTCACATCACTTCTGTGTAACCCTCGCCCCTCTTAACGTAAAATAGTGTCAGTATCATCTCCTTATTTAGATGCCAGCCTTGCTCTAGTAAATTCACTACTAATTTAATGCCAATTGTCTCTTATGTTACTTTTTAGTATTGTTCTTATGTTAGTACTAAGCATGAAAACCTCAGGATACTGTGTCCTAACCTCGTTAGACACAATCTCCAGATGAGAAATAAATGTTCTTATTATTATTATTACACTCCCTATCCTCTTTCATAATTAAACGTGCGTCTTCTAAAGTAAATATTAAGTAACACACTGTTGACAATAAACTTGAATGCAACTCCAGTCAGCTTACATGCAAAGTGAGTGCACCGTGTCTATGATACTGTCATCCATACATGAATATCTGCTTCATCGAAGTGCTGAAATTTTGGCCTCTGATACGAAAGTTGCTCTCTCAGAGAAAGATAGTAAGCTAAAAGAAATAATTGTCTACTGCCTGTGAAATATTTGTCAACTGCCCGACTCGTCGTGAGTGCTAAGCTTTGACCTGAGAGAAAAAAGTTATGGAATCAAACTCCACAAGCTGCATATATGTTGTTTCGATTTCAAGAAGTGTTTCAAGTAAGAAGTGCATCCAGATAAAGGGAAACGGATCCCACTTTTGCCATCTTCTGCAATCTGGTCATCGTTCCTTATGAAAACGAAACTTAATTACAAAATCTGCAACCAGGCTTTTTTTTCGCCTATCTCTTTCTTTAAGAGCGGACACGAATAAATAAATACAAGAAGCGTTCTACTGCATTATATTAGAAGGTAAGCGATCGACTGTGACGTTATCGTAGACCCAAATTATCTCGCAAAAATACTGAATACTGCCGGTCCGTGTTCATCTGTCTGTGGTACCTACTGTGGCAGCCTTGGACGTACGGGGCACACTGCCTGCCTTTGTGCTGGCGACTTTGCACCACCCGCGGGGGCGCAGTGCCTACTTTTGTGCGGACCCGCAATCGATGCAGCAGCGCACCAATGCGAAGTCATGCGGCGCTGCACTTGCTCTTTGTTAGAGTTGACAAGGAAGTGAAGAATTGCTCATTCCTAATTAATAAGGCCAATCATTCTAGAGCAGAGCATACGCAGCGGCACGCAACCTTTCCATCGTCACGCAGTGCAAAATGTCTGCGATGGTTGATTGAAAATAGCAGGTGAGTCTTCGTCGCCTTCTCTCCCTCCCCCTTCAACCCCCGCCTCTTCCCGCCATGTATTGGCAAGGAAAGACCTTGGGTATAGGTATTAGTTTGGACTGGATACGGGTTAATGGGCGGACGACGAAGCTTATTCTCGGAGAGGAGACGATGCTTAGGTCTCTGTCCTTTCTGAGCCGTTGTCATTAGGTAGATAAATAAAATCACGAGCGTCAATAGGAAGACCGCAACTGTTGGGACGACTTTGGGATCAATGTTCCAGGATATTGGCTGATGTATCATTGTTTAGCAGTAACTGTGGTCGATATTGTGAGAAAAACTGCATTAAAATAGAGGCATCCGAGGTCCATATTGTAAATTTTATTCAATTGATACGTCTTCTAGGTTTTGCATTTTTGTTGAAACCAAGCTTTCGAATATCGTTTTCAAGGTAGGTACTTCGAAACTTTTAAGACCGTAAATCATAATATGCAACCCGTTTATATCAAGGATACGCTGTAACAACAAATGTTTTGAAACTAGATGGCCCAGCTGTCGAAAATGACGGCAGTGATTTTGTAATTAAGTTTTTCTTTTTTCCGATTCCCAGTATAGGTCTTGCCGTAAAATAGGTCTCGTACCGGCAGGAGTGATCTTCCAGTAATGAAGCACAAGTTGTAGAGCCATGAGTTTTGCGAGAGCAAAATATCCCGAATGCAAGATAAGGGGCGAATATCAGCCTGAAATTGGTTAAATGTTGAGCAGCACCGAGAAAATATAGTTCAGTCAAAAAGAATTCACCGGAAATGCTCAAGGCTTACCGTAACCTGGATACCAATCGATAGTTGAACATCAATCGTCGAAATTTGGCTGAAATTTAACTTCAGTATAAAAGGGCGTCTGCTCAGCGTGAAGGTTCAACGGCTGCGAAAAGATTCAGCTAATGAAACAATAAGCGAAATGGATTATGTGCGACAGGAACAAAAACTCCAACAAAACTGAGCCTCTCGAACTGCTACGAAGAAATTCAGCTATAAAATATGCGATGTAGCTTATGCCCGACAGGAACTAAAGTTCTGTCAAAGGTACCGCCTTTATTCTACCACGCTCTGAAGAAGAATCATTCAGCTTCAAGTCTTTCTTGTAACTGTGTAGCATAGGCGCTTCATGTATTGAAAATTTGTTCCTCAATGGCTTGCATTGTGGCTTCAGTAATTGGAGGAGAACGTCGAAATCTTGGTTTAATTAAAATGCAAAATCCAGAAGACGTATCAATTGAATAAAACTGACGAAAACAGCATGTATACAAATTTCGCACGCTATTTAATTATACACAAGCAATGGAGGTGGGATCTGACACTGCTGAGAGTGTTGCTCTCAGTGCTCTTCTAGGCGATTTTTCAATGGTCTGACTGTCTGCACGTCATTTATTCCAGTAAAACTGTCGTCCTATAACCGAGATGAGGGAGTGACACACGATAGTCAAAAGAACGAGTTACGAGTTTTGACCACCGAATCAAAGTCAGAAAAACTGCACACTCACGCATTTGCGCAACATTCCGAGGATGGAGCATGCTGCAATTCTGCACGGGATTCGCCGGTCAGCTGCACTGAGTTTTGCAAGCACAAACCGTCGGTAGTATGTAGGTCGTTATTGCACACACTTTGTTAGTCATAATAGCTGAATATTTTGAGGCTCTTTTATCACAGACTCTTAGTTAATTATGCAGAGAACGGGCATTATATTTATTATTACCTCCGCCATGGAGGTTATGTTTTCGTCGGGCTTGTCTGTCTGGCACTTTGTCTGTCTGTCACCGAGATAACTCGAAAAGTTATGTCCGGATTTTGACGAAATTCACAGGGATAGTTTGGTATCTTAGGAGGAACAAGTGATTAACTTTTGGTGAAGATCCGTCCATCCGTTGGTTTGTCTGCCTTAGTTTTCTCAATTCTATAACTCAAAAAGTGATGGACGGATTTTTATGAAATTTACATGAGTTGTTAGATATATAACGAAGAATAAATTACCAAATGTTGTGATGATCTGTTTCTTCGTTAGTTTGTCACTGTTTTTAATTGCATGCTTGTTAGAACAATAACTCAACAAGCTATGAATGGATCTTTATGAAATTTATTGGAGTTGTTAGTAGTATTAAAAGACATTAATGATTAAATTTTGGTGATGAACGGTGTTTGGTCCGCTTGTGAGTTTGGCTAATGTTTGTCAAGATATTTGTAAGCGGCAGTAATCAAAAAATTATGAACGGATCTTAAAAAAAAAAAAATGCTGCCGCTGCTAATACAGTTGATGAGCAAAAAATTATTATATTTTGGTGTTGATAGATGGAAAATTATGGTCTCAGAACCAGTTTGAATTTTTCGTAACCGTTGCCTTGCATGGCGGGCTTACGCGCTCTCAGAGTGCTCTAGTTTTAATCAAACTGTTGAGCTTGCAGCTATGACAACGACGATTTCTTGAACAGACCTCTAGATCATATCGCCCTCGGATCATTCCCTCGTGTGAATCGAGAGGCAAAATTTTGCGTAGAACATTCCGCTCATATTTGCGTTAGTTTTCTCAGCTTCTGACTGTCGAGTGTACCCGTTTTAAGTTACTTCTTGACGTCTCTTTATTCGAGAGATATGAGTGTGAGCTCCTGACGGTGACGCTGGTGCGGAAAGCGGAACAGATCTGCTTAACATTAACATTTCATTGATGTCTCTACAGTCTACACAGATTCTGCCTCCAGAACTACAAGGCAAGTTACATGCAGAGGAGAACTAAATCTTAAGAATTTGTTTAGACTTTTAACACTATTGACTACTTGCTTGTCATGTTTCGGATGGTTTACGATTTCTTTAGATCTCGTTACTTGGTGACACGTTCAAGTTGAGTGTGTTCATTGCCTGATGCTCGAGCAAACATTTGTTGATATTGAAGCTCGTTTGCAAATTACGATGAATTCCATAAGGCGGCTTAGGTCTTGCTGAAGCTCATTTCCACAGCTACCCAAAATAGAGGCCAGCAGCAGAGCGTGGACGCGGTATACAAGACTAGACCTCGAAAGCACTAGACCCGCGGTAGCAGCGGACCTTGCTTGCTGCACAGTACTGTTGTGCTGAGGGTCCCGGGAGCGATCATCAGGCCAGGTAAGAGATATTTGTCATGGCGCTCGGGGCGCTGTATAAACAAATTTGCTTGGTGTGCTTAGCTTAGGGTACGGGGGTGGCGGGTCGATGATCCTTCTGCTAAATGCACCACACTTCTTTACAGCCCGTCATCGGCTGCAGCTGTACTTATTCATGTGGAGCCAGTTGGCCTATATTTGCCGCACGAGCCAGCCCGCGTGGATTTCCCAGAGGAGGGAGCAGTCTTAGTTGACTTTACCTTTTACCAAAATACACAAGACTAGACTTTGGATATAATGAACTTGGGTACGGAATACTAGACTTTGGATACATTGCACCTAGGTGCACAATGCCTAGCTTGGGCAGACTGAAGTTCAAAGGATTCTTTTGTGCCGCACAAAAGTCTCCCGACCACACCTTATATACAAGTCCCCAGAGCTCTCAGGTGCTCCATACCTTACAGAAGAAACCACGACTCCCAGGTCTAGCATACCTCATGCAGAGAAACCCAGTGCTCTCAGGTCTTCCACATCTCGGAGAAGAACTCAGAGGTCTCAGAACTTCCACATCATACAGAAAAACCCAGGGCTGTCGGGTCTCCCACACCTCACACGAGGTCCCATGGCTCCCAGGTGTCCCGCAAGTCACGGGTCCAGAAGTGTGGAGGATAAATTGGATCCTCGTTCATCAATGGTGGGTCGCAGCCGAAGAAAAAAAATCCAGTTTCTTCGTTAAAAAAGCGTGACGCGGCAAATTTTGCCTATTGACCGTATCCGAGGGCAGAGCGTCCGGTGTGAATAAAACTTTCTTGCTCGGTAATAGATCGTTTTGTGGAATTTTTGTTAATCACGGGGAAATTTATTCCTTCGTACTGGACCATTTTGGACCGAGAGCCGCGGCAGGACTATGTTGCTGCTCGCGTAGCCCGGCTGTAAAATTGTCTGCCCACAGTCTACTAGTACTACCTACTTCCACGGGAAGTGAACCTATTGCGTCTCGTGTTTGTGTGTAGGTGTACAGATACACAGTACAGTACACAGCGTATAACTCAGTACACTAGCAACACAGCACACACATTCACCCACACAAGCGCGCGCCAGCAAGCGCGTGCAGCATCCGCACTTTACAGCGCCAGAGCGCCACGTAATTGCTCAATAAAGTTCAATTAGCGGGACGCTGCCCAGCTCTCGGCTGAGCTAAGGTAGAGTGTCGTCCTCTACAGTGCAGCATGATGCAGCACAGTGCAGCATAATGCAGTAGAGTGCAGTACATTACTGTACCAGTACGGTTTCGCCAGTTCCATGCGTGAGCCCTCGCTGTGTTCATCTAACTCTAATACAAGGCATAGGCAGACTGGGAGTGTCACCCGTGGAGAGGTCCTCGTACGAGTGGCGCTAAAAATCTTCCAGATCTTGCGTAGCAATAGTTCATGAAAGCAAACCGTGAGTTTCTATACAACATCGGTATTTACATCATGTTAAAATGATTGCACTACCAAGCGGATGACAGTTCAGTACTGCCTCTTGCTGCTAGCCTCACATTCTGGGCTACGTAAGCACTGGCCCTGTGGTGAGGGCAGTTCACGATGAATGGCGTCCTAGGTTCGAATCCTGCGATCCCGCAATCGCCTTTGCGAAAGCATTTGGTCAAGAGGATCGATACGTTTTGCTGCTGAAACTTTCCAGTGAGAGTATCCGAAGGAAATGTCTTTGGGGCTTTAAGCAGTTCCGTCCAATATGACCAAAATAGCACCCGAGACCCCTCCTGCAGCGGGTTGAGCTACTTCACTACAGAGACTTTTCTCAGTAGGAACTTTATAGGACAAAAGTCCTTGTAACAAAATAGGACAGGCTGGTAGGAATAGGACAGGCTGGTAGGAATAGGATATGCTGGTAGGAATAGGACAGGCTGGTAGGAATAGGAGATGCTGGTAGGAATGGGGCTAGTGTGCTAAAAAAATATTTAAAAAGACTGTGCAGGAGAATGGCCAAAATATCATGGACTCAACGCTCCAAATGTCAGGTTAGCTTGTGGAACGAGACATATTCTTTTCATTGCGTGTTGCTTTGTTAATCGAGCGAAAATAACAGACAGGACAGCTCAACTGGGCACCGTCAGCTACCATGTTACTGTTGACAAAAATTTTCTTTCCAAGAGAAAACGCGTCAGAGAAGATTTTTTTAAATCGAAATTTCGTGTAATTTCAGGATTGTTTGTTCTTTAATTAAATCTTTACGGTGGTTCATTTTAGTTTCCGCGTACAATAGGGCCTTATCTGTGAGAACTAAAGTAAAACAATGAACTGACGTCCACTACTGCAAATGTATAATCTTCCGGAATGTTAATAACTTCCTGAGAAAGATTTGGGTAACATATTAAGCAACCTACCTCAGTCTTCTGTGCTCCTACATGCCGAGCTGTGTGTTTCCCGTGTGGGCAGTAGACAATATTAACGTTTTCAGAACTGCCAGCAGCAACTTAGTTACGTATTTTAGAATCTCTTTTTATTAACAAGTTCAAGCCCAACTTGAACAGCAACAATAGTTAATATCCTATAAAATAAGTCAATAGATGATTTTTGTACTCATGACCAATTGCATCTTTTGATAGCTTAGACTACTGAAGGTGGAGCAGGCCTCTGAAACGTTTCATTAAATAAGATTCCAATTTTAATGTTCTTTTTCGCTTTTAAATTTTTAATAAATCTTTTCATATGTAATTTTACATTTGTAAATGCACTACATTGCTTTTCATTAGTAATTTTATTCAGTCTCTCATGCACTCACAGAAACACTGTTGCATAAAGTGCAACGCATTTGTAAACGTACTATACTTATTTTGATGTGTAATTTTATTCAATCTTTGTCATAAGAGGCATAAAAATGTTACGTTACATCATGTGTGCATCGTGTATATCAAATTGTTTCATGCATATTTTCTTTCGTTTAAATTTTTCTTCAGCCCTCAGGGGTAGAAATTTTAGCCGGGCCCTTGCATTCCCTGCCAAAATATTATTTGGGCCTCAGGAACCCAAGGGTCCCAATTGCCTTCTCCGTACGAGATGTTGCAGCTTGCCGCAGTTTCTGCTGACGAAGTTACTTTTGTAAAGTTAGGTAGGCTTTCATTACTTTTCCCCTTTGTTTCGGGAGGTGGGCCGCTGATCGAAGTGGCCGACCTACACAGCTAGGCTTCTCCTTTCTCCCTTGCGGAGAGCCATAGGAGACACCGTGTGCACGGGCGTAAAGCAAATGAATTGTGTAATCAGAGATAGAATGAAAACGTAAGACAAAATCTATCGATTCTGGTCGCATCGTATACTGTATAGCATGTCTAGTTTTAGTTTTACAATTTCAACAAAAAATATAGCGAATCTTACAACATTTTACATTGTATACTACGTCTAGTCTTACATTTTCTCTATTTATATTATAATATCGTAATGCGTACTGTAATTCTAACTGCATTGTCTTTAGACCATTTCTTAATTTCTTGTTATAGATGTCCTTTTCTCTTTAACTCTTGAAAATGGTTAACTGGTCTAAATTATATCTTCTAAATTATATCGTCTAAATTTCACATCCCACTTTTTTCCCTATTTTGAAATCACTGTAAACGTACCGTTTACAAGTACGCAATGTCTTGCTTTAGCCCACTTTATTCTGCATACTCTATTTTCATAAACTCAAAGAAACCTTTCCGCCCCAGCTCTGTGTAACCAACGATTCTCTCATTGGAAAATAGCGTCAATATCATCTCCTTATTAAGATGCAGGCATTGTGCTACTATCTGCTAACCAAATGTTAATGCTCTCTTATGTTAGTATTAGCATTATTGCCTCCGCCATGAGGGTTATGTTTTCGTCGGGTCTGTCTGTGTGTCATTCTGTCTGTCTGTCATTCTGTCTGTCTATATGTCTGTCTGTTAGTCTGTCACCAAGATAACTCAAAAAGTTATGGGCGGATTTTGACGAAACTCACATGGGTTGTTAGGTATGATAAGACGAACAGATGATTAACTTTTGGTGAAGATCTGTCCTTATTTTTGTTTGTCTGCCTATTTTTTGTTAGTGCCCTAACTTAAAAAGTAACTGACAGGTTTTCATGAAATTTACATGAGTTGTTGAGTTTATTACAGAGAGCAAATGATCAAATTTTTGTGATGATCTGTTTGTTCGTTCGTTTGTCGCTGTGTTTGATTTTATGTTTGTTAGCGCAATAACTTAAAATATTATCAACAAATATTTGTGAAATTTTCAAGAATTGTTAGTAATGTCAAAAGACATAACTGATTAAATTTTGGTGATGATCGGTTGGTCCGTTTGTGTGTTTGACTAATGTGTGTTAAAATATTTGTTAGCGCAATTGTGCAGCACTCAAGGTCCGCTGCTACAGCGGGTGTGAGGGTTAAAGTTAACTGGAGTAATTTATTGCAGGCCAAGGGAGCTTCTTTGGCGAAATACTGTTCGCTATAGTGGCTCTACCTCTATACTTGATGACGTGACTCTCTCGGTGAAGCAAAGTATGTAGTGGTTTGATATTAAATCATTGGCGGTTGGTCTTGGAGACTATGTATATAACTTTCTTGACTTGACTGGCCACATACGCTGTGGAGAAAGTATGTGTCCCGCAGAACGGAAGCCACGCTCAATAGTTAACCAACGAACCAGCATCGGCGTAGAAATCTTGGGGGCATTCTTGCCCCTTTTTTCGGTACTATTTTCAGTTACTGAACTCGTTCGGGAAATTCTCATTGTTACTGGTGACCTGGAAATATCAAAGCAATACCCAAGAGATCAGCGCTTCAAATGTAAGGGATTGCCTACCTGGCGTGTAAAATGATTGCTTGCTTCAGTGAAGTAGCTAATCTTTTATCACCAGACCAATCTGAATAGAGAAAGGGCTTAAGTTGTAGCGACGCTCTGTTATCTGTATCGCACAGCTTACAGTTAGCATTGGATCGCTGATCTGGTATTATTCAGTTGACCTTTAGAGCATTTGATATGATGAACCAATCATGCGGGACTCCGGTACAAATTTCCATTGTTTGGCAATAGTGGTAATTTTATGTCATCATCCGTAATTTTTCTGGTCGCAGGCGACATGAGGTTGTCGGCGGGTACTTGACTGATCCCACTAGGGCTAAATAGGCCGTCTTTCAGAGCAGCCCCTGAACTCTTGCTGTACGTTATGTACACTAGAAATAAACTATTTTCGCCTGTGGGGATTATTTCTCCGTAACCGAATTTATGTATCCATGGTGGCTTAATTGGAGTATTGCTCCAATGTCTTGGCTTTTGTGAGCGCTAGTAAGAATTTCTACTTGGATTTTGTAATGCTTCTCTGTCTTGGCGGCTGGTGCTGCTACCAGTTATTGTTTCTAAAGAGCCGATTAGTGGCCTGAGTCGGTCGTATGCCCAGAATAGTTTGGCGACTCTTTCCCATAGGGAGAGTGTCGGTTGCCTTCTTATGTTTTAAATGGACTTACATGTACTAAATTCATCGCAGTGAATTCAACGAATTGTTAATTCTTCGAATGGCAAATGAAAGAAACGACTGAACGCACGCATAACTGAGCGAGAGCAACAGGACCGAGCACAAGTGGAATATGCGCAAAAAGAGAAACTATGAATCAGAAAAAGTGCTAGCAACAGTAGCCCACTGCTATAAGAAACATATCATTTGAATGGGACCGGGGCCTTGCTTAGCCTATCCTAACATATCCTACCTGACCTGACTTTACCTAACCTGACGTAACCTAGCCTATCCTAACCTAACTTTGCTTTACCTAACGTAACGTAAAGTGACCTAACCAAACCTAAACTAACGTTATAACCTCACTCGCTTGTGCCTCTCGCGCGTACTGTTTCGCTTGTATTCCGGTAGTGCACGTTTCACTTGCATGTTTTTTTTGCGTGCTATCATTCCTCCAAAGTGGAAGCATTTCTCCAAAGTGAAAGTATTTCTCCAAAGTGATAGTGTTTCTCCAAAGTGAAAGTATTTCTCCAAAGTGATAGTGTTTCTCCGAAGTGATGGTATATCTCCAAAGTGATAGTATTTCTCCAAAGTGATGGTATTTCTCCAAAGTGATGGTATTTCTCCAAAGTGATAGTATTTCTCCAAAGTGATAGTATTTCTCCAAAGTGATAGTATTTCTCCAAAGTGATAGTATTTCTCCAAAGTGAAGTGAACAGTTACCATTCGATGAATTTATTAATCGATGAATTTAGACGCAATGAATTTACTGGCTTCCTTTACAAGGTATTCAACGATGAGGGATATCGGTTGCATTCCGCTATTCTTTCCCTCAAAATACTCTACAGAAACACACAAGAGTAGCTCAGGAATATCTCTTTGCGCTAGAAACCTTTAGATTTCTGTACACACAANGCTTCCTTTACAAGGTATTCAACGATGAGGGATATCGGTTGCATTCCGCTATTCTTTCCCTCAAAATACTCTACAGAAACACACAAGAGTAGCTCAGGAATATCTCTTTGCGCTAGAAACCTTTAGATTTCTGTACACACAACACAATGTTTAGTAATGCAACACTACATACAGCACCTCAATACAGGAATCGCATATAAATAATAGTTCGTTTATCTGCTGCCCACCAACACCAAAAGTACGTGTAACTCAAACTTCACTAGCACAACTTTACGTCCTGGACAGCCAGCACAACAAGGGCACATAGTCCAAAAGTTCCTTTACCCTACCTTCCTCATGCACTGCCCACATACACAAGTGCACATGGACCCCCGAGTTCACCAACACAACTTCACATGCTGCTCACCAACGGAGGAAATGCATATAGCCCAAAGTTCACAACCATTATTTCATCGCTTATCATTCATTTGGAGCAGTTTGTTTTACAGATAGGCCAAATCAGATGCAAATGACCCCCTTGGGCGCCTCTGGATTTAAAGAGCCGTAATCGCCCCATAAACTGCCGTAATGAGGAGTACATAAGTGGATGATGTGTGGGTGCTGTGTGGGGATGTTGAAGGCGCCACATAAGTGGGTGATGTGCGGGGAACTTGCAGGCGCCACATGAGTTGATGATGGGTGGGTGTTACACGGAAAATTGTAGGCGCCACATAAGTGGGTGATGTCACTGATGTGTAGGTGCTGTGTGGGGATGGTGTAGGCGCCACATCATTAGATGATGGGTGGGCGTTGTTTGGGGACGCTGTAGGAGCCACATGAGGTGATCAGTGGGTAATTTCTAGGTGCCGCATAAGTGACGATATGTGGGTGCTGTTCAAGGAAACAGAAGACGCCACGTAAGTGGATGATTGTGTGAAGTTGGTGGAACTTCAGTGGGTGATGCGTGGCGACTTACATGTCAAAGCTTCGTTTACAAGCTACAAGAGCTGACAAATTGTCAGTCGCTGACCACTATGCACAATGAATGAAAAAACAGGCTTCTATGCAAACAATCTAACTTATTAAATTAATATTAGCATTGCTGCTTCCATGTAACTTGGGATAATTTTACCCTAAAACATTGCCGCCGCAAGATCCTTTAGCTGCTGCGTGTGCCTAAACATGTGGCAGCAAGTCGGATCTAGCGACAAAATTGTCCTGTCGGAAGAAGCGAACATGTCGCTCGTCTGCTCACGGCTCAAGTGGGTGATGTATGAATACTGTTTGGGGACTTTGTTGACGCCACATAGGTGATGCCGCATACTGAATGGGCCCCCAAAAAACTGAACACTTCGTTAGTAAATGATTTTGACATGACTACTCTTAGCATATCTTGCTGCATATCATCCAAATGCCTGGACTCCCCAGCGAGATAAACGAGTGGAGGTGTTTGAAGTTCCTCATGCCAGAAACAAAGGGAGTGATGAAGGTCTGGTTGCAGTGTCCTGTACAACCGTCTACGAGATCAGGAAGGCATGGACGACGGCGAGAGTGGGAAGAGACGGGCTGTAGTTGTCGATGGAGAGTTGGAAATCGAAACAGCTTTTGAGAAGCCATTCAAAGCCAGTCCTTGACGTGCATGTACCAACCCGCCAGGAGGCTTGGTGTTGGAGCGGTCACAGTGCGCCGAGCAGTCGCAAAGTTGGGAGGCAAGTCCCCTGTCGGTGAGAAGTCGATGTTCTCTCCAATGATCTGCGCCAGACGTCCTGAACTTGGCCAGAGGCTCATGAATAACTTCAAGTCTGCTCCAGCTGGTCAGGAATCATCTTCTCAGATGAGAAGACTTGAACAGTCGACCCGGTGAGAAACAAAAGAAACGACCGCTACTTGTCTTTCGATTAGGTGGATGAGAGTGTCCGCACTTTGTCAGCGACGAAGCATCCAGCATCTGTCGTGTCGCTCTGTTTCATAGCTTCAAATGGTGTCGTGATGCCTCTTATCTGTTTACCAACCGGGTATTGGCTGACAGCCAGAGACTAAGAGGACAAATTAGCCAACATGCTAGTCCCCTGGATCAGGAACATATTGGACACTTCATATTTCGTGCCTCAGCACACATACAGGAGTGTGCAGGGCTTTCTGTACGAGCGAAATTTCTCTTATTGGCTGAAGGATATGCGGGCCGGCCTCTATGCTCGCCAGATGTGAATCCACTGGACTACGCTTTCTGGCAGCGCATCAAGGCCAAGGCATGCCGCGTTCGCCATCCAAACATTACCGCCCTGAAAGCGTCCGTTAACCGGGAATGGTTGGCTATGAACCCGGACTACGTTGTCACGACCTGAAAACCTTCAGGCGCCGTGTCGAGGCAATCATCGCTGCGGTTGACGGGTATAGTGAGTGCAATTGAAGATTAAACCGTTGTTTTTATTGCCTAAAAATCTTGCCTACTTTGGTCGAGGAGTTTATGAGGTAGCTAAAGCAGAAGTTAAATTTAGGGTTTTTTCGGCCCACCCAGAAAATGGGTAATTTGTCAGAGGGTATAGACACTACATGACTGGGGGATATGTGGAGAGGATGTAGGAGCCACATACTTCAAGTGGTTGCTGTGAGGGAGGTTGTAGGCTTCACATGAACGAGTGCTATGTGTGGATTTTGTAGGCGCCACGTGAGTGGGTGCTGCATCGGGAGACTGTGTGGTTGGTACTCTGTGGGGAAGGTTGTAGGTACCACTCAAGTGGGTGTAATGTGATAAGGTTGTAGACGCAAAATAAGTTACAGGCGCTACATAAATGGGCGCTGTGTGGAGAGGCTGAAGGTGCAAGTAGCTAAATGGGTGCTGCGTGGGGAGGTTTGGGCCGTATTATTTCATGCTGAATCATTTGCATTGCTGTACGCTGACTTCCGTGTATCACCAGCCTGTCTCTTTCACATGTCCATTCTTTCTTAGACATAAGAGATGAGTCTGTGGCTCCAGGGCACATATGATTGAGCTTACACTATAAGTGCATTATTTACTCACAGGCTCCATTAAATTGTATATGATGCTGAAGGATCCAGTCTGTTACTGATATGAAGCTTAGATTGACGATTTTTAAGGGCAACTTGACCTTTAGGGGGTTAATGGTTACTTGACACTTGATGTTTCAATGTTGGAGGGGTTCTTTGACCCTATGAATTTTGAAGTTTTGGGAGTTACTTGATCTTTTGATGCTTACTACAGTTTGAGCCTTTGTCATAACTTTTAAGTAATTGAAAGTACCTACATGTAATTTCTTCACATTTTAGGAAATTATGAACGACTCCGTTTTTATTCTTCCCTCTTCTCAAATAACGCAATTTCAGGGGAAAAATCTGTATCGCTGTAAACGCTTTGAGCGTAAATTTGCTCGAGTCGTCATCGAGTCATCAGAGAAAATGCATTTTTAGTGCAACAATTTCTGTTGATGTTTTACGCAATTACTTTTAATTGGAGATAATAATGAACGGAGCAAGCTTGCGCAGTAATAAATAACATTTTCTGTAATAGTCCACGATTTTTTGTGCTTGAATAATTCTTTTTATATTCTTCCAAAATATACTGTAATTAATGCTGTTGAAACTGATGCTGTTGAAACGTGTTTGAAGTATTTTTTGTCATCACATATATCCGTGTAACGGCATATACATTGCCGATAGACTCATTGCACCCTCAAGATTCTGTATTGTATATACCTTCGACGTGGAGTTAAAAGGCCAGTTAATCCAAAAGATATGTTTCGCTGATGAAGATTTCCTCAAAATGTATAATTACTTCCACAGATGCTGCAAGGAGCCACGATCTATCTTTTGCTCATACTGCATTTATGATTATTACACGTGGAGGAATCGAGGTGCTGTACGTACTATACATGTTCATGTAGAAGATGCTGTAGTTCAATTTGCATCTCCTAATGCATGCAAGGTCAAAATTCTACAGACAATGTTATGAAGCTTAAATACTTTCAACATTCGTGCTCTGTAAATGCACTAGAAGAAAGCGAAAATTCAGAGCCCGGCAGCAAGCCCAGTAAGAGTCCGCGCGCTCTGCAGCAGCCCGGTAATGAGGGCCCAAACTGCCCCCGCGGCCGCGCCGCTCTGTCTTCTGAGGGGCATCAAGGGAAGGAAAATCCTTTGGTGAGCGAAAATTATTTTCTTGATTTCCGTTCTTACATAAGGTTTATGGCTTTCCATCTCCGCCGTAGCAGTCGGGCAATGGGTTGTCTCTCCCTTGTGGGGTTCTTTGTACAAGCTGCGTGAACAGTGTGGATGTCTCTGTATCTGGTGTACTGGCCGTGTAGAAAGTGTAGACATCTCTTTATCTGGGGTACCGGCCGTGTGGTGAGTTTAGCAGTCTCTATGTGGTGTACTGGCCGTGTGGACAGTGTTGATGGTTCTGTATCTGGGCTACAAGCCGTGTGGAGAGTATAACTGTCTCTGTATCTGGAGTACGGAGTGGCAGTATCACGGTAAGTACCGGCCATCCATGAGCTGGAACGGAAAGCCTCGTAAGACGCTCGTGGATCAGTGTCTCGTTAGGCTCCATAGCTGCTTAATGAGGCCTCCAACTTCGTTGCAATGCTCAATTCATGAGCTTAGTTAAGCTGCTGGCGACGTTATAAGTCATGCTGCTCGGCGATTGGGCCAATTTTTGTCTATGGCCTTTGCTTCTCAAGCAGCCGACAGAGCCAACGTCCCTGTCTCATAACCACGGCCCCTCAGGCGCACCATAGGAACGCAACGTTGTTCCACGAGGCACACATTGCTATATGACCCACGCGGTGACCGGACATATGCGCACACGGACAAATGCGCACATTGACAAAACCGCACACAGACAAATGCGCACATTGACAAAATCGCACACGAACAAATGCGCACATTGACAAAACCGCACACAGACAAAAGCGCACATTGACAAGACCGCACACAGACAAATGCGCACATTGACGAATGCGCACCAACTATTTTCTCGTTCTACTGCTTCCTAGATGGCGCTGTCCTGCGAATTGCAAGACTACGAATACCGAGAATTGCTAGAATCTTCTCTGAAGATTCTAGAACTATTACCCATCTTGAGAGGTGGTGTGGTTTTGCTGTCGGGAATTGAATAAGTCAAAAACAAACACACATTCTAAATATATGTATTGTGTTGTTGATCCTGCTAATTAGTGTATTCGATTGAAGTGTTCAACTATTTCGTCAAATGCAAATTATTTGAATTCCAGGTTAGAAGATTTTTAAACTGCGTGAATGATGGCAGTGATAAACTGCCTCAGGAGCGTACAAGTTGGATATAGTTTTGCTTTTTTTTGGAAAACAGTCTGAGAAACTTAAATGTGAACTGCTATCACTACTTCACAAGCACCGCAGAGCTGAAATAGATTTTGGAATAATTCTTAGCAATAAGTTCACTATAACCTCATCGTTCAAGTTTAAGGTTGTTCCTTCCAAACCTCTAATCCCTACAGTAGTAGAGTTGTTGAGCACGCTGGAAAGAGCATTCTTACTAATTCCCTATAGGCTCACCCACCTCATTCTGCAGTTCGCATACACGCTGACTTCTGCTATGTCTCTGTAAAGCTGAATGATATTATAGTGTTGGGGGACTGCATCTGACCAAGTTACACTGCGCATTTTAGAGTAATTACGCATTTTTAAATAGAAACAGTTGAACGACAGTCAGGTAGCTTTCCCGTCGAATATATCGCAAAATGACTGTATGTTCGAGTAATGCGGTGGTATAGTTCCCTTATATCGTAACATGTTTTGTTTTCCAGTCATTATTTGTGTATCTTGATTTCCGGGTAACTCGTATATAGGTTTTGATTAATAGATATTTATATATTACACACACACATATATACTAGCCAGCTTAGGTTTGAGAATTAAGTTTTATTAATAAACTAGAGCTAAAGCGTAGAAATAAAGAAGAATTAATCGCTCATATATATCGGAATGGATGGCTGTAAAATGGTCAGGAGCAGCGGCTACAGTGATGGACTGTTGCCTATATTTATTTTGTTTTCGTGTCATCTATTAGGTACATTTCTTTTTAATTTATTGGGCGGTGAGGAGGAGTTGCCCTCCTCTTCAGGTCATTTCTTTCCTTTCCTGCTGGTAGAAACAGTAAAGCATATCCTTACTTGGGCCAGGAAGTGCTGCCAAGCGACTTCTTTGATTGGATTCAGCTTGAATATAGATCGTAAGACGTTAACTAAAACTAATGAAAGTTATAAAGTTAACTAAAAGCTAGACTCTACTAAAATGAAAGACAGGAAATCTTATATACGCAGTCAAATGATAAAATAGTAGGTGCGCATTTGTCTGTGTGAGCATGTGTCCGTGTGCGGTTTTGTCAATGAGCGCATTTGTCGTTGTGCGGTTTTGTCAATGAGCGCATTTGTCCATGTGCGGTTTTGTCAATGAGCGCATTTGTCCGTGTGCGGTTTTGTCGTGTGCGCTTCTGTCGTAGGCGCATTTGCGTGTGCGCTTTTGTCATGGAACCGACCCATGCACAGTTCAGCATCCGTTGGAAAAAAGGTAACTGTTCATCTGTTGAATAGTGTACGTCTGCTTGCTGCCTAATAAACAAAATGCCTAAAGCGAAAACAGAAATAAAGGCTAGTTGCATTCTTACAGCTATAGTACGGTAAAAAAAAAGACGTTCTAAGGGCAAGATATGTAACTGTTTTTAAATATTATTTAGCTTGTCCCTCCGTTAGGTAGTTCCTTAGTACGACCGTAACGCACAGTTCATTTACATAAGATAGTAGTATCAAATTTGAGTGTATGCGCTACGTTTCTAAGTTTTCAGGTTTGTGACGTCACAATTGCGTCACGCCACTGCTGCAGCGAGGAATCTTTGATATTTCCACAGTGGCGTGACGTAATTTTGACCTCAAAAACCTGGAAATTTAGGAGAGCAGCCCATACACCCAAATTTGACAGAACTATCTTCTGTAAATGAACTGTGCCGCAACGCTTTCATCGGTTTAGAGAGGGGAAAATTAAGGCAACCTTCAGGTATCATGGATACGACCCCGGAGACATCAATAGGAAAAGGAACCAAGTTCCTCGCAGGTGTTAGGTAGAAGATTCCCTGCCTAACGTGAAATATTTTTCATCTTTCGCATGCATAATACGGGTCGGAAGACATCATAATTGAGGAACAATTTTGTTGCACTGTAGAATTTCCACAGGTTCCTTCAGTATATATTAGATAGGAGAAAGCTAGGATGAAACGGGTCTGAAAATATCATTATGAAGAACATTGCTTCTACTCTGTGGACTTTTCACATGTTCCAGCGAGTTGTTTTCAATCCCAATCAGAAAAGCTTATGCGCGGAATATATTTTCTACAAAAAGAAGAGCACGACGTGGTGTTGCTGCTGAGGGTGTTGAATGAGAAATGGAAACTCAACACTGTATGCGAGCTGCCGCGTGGGACAGAGATATAGGACTACCAAAGGACTGCCTGGACACTGTCCAGCAACTCCAGGGTGGGACAGCAATAGGGACCACCACAGGCTCTCCTGGACATCAGACGTCGTTTGTACGCTCTACTATTTGGCTGGTTTTATTGAAGTCTTGCCGTGCTCCGCTAATACGACGCATTTAACTAAGCTTGCAAAAACTCTCCTTATTTGAATATCAATGTTGTGCTCCCAGGACCGGTGTGAGGGAAAGTGCGGGTGTGGACGCGGGCCCGAGGCCGACTGTAGTACTTATAAATGGGGCTCGAGCTCGCCATATCCTGCTTACTATCGTCGTACTTGTCGCGCTAGCCTCTGATGCCTCTGCCCTGCATTTGCCTCTGCCAAGAACTTGTCTCTGCCCAGAACTTGTGTCTGTCTAGAACTTGCCTTTGTCTAGAATTGGTCTCTGCCTATATTTGGCTTCTGACTAGAATTGGCAGCTTTCTAGAGTAGAATTGGCCTCTGATTACAATTGGACGTTGCCTAGAACTGGTTCTCTTTAATGCAGCTGCGCAACAGGGACTCCTGTTTACATGCAATACCGGAGCAATACTATCTAAACCGCACGCTCTACTTGTGGGCGGACGTTCAGCTCACACGTCCTTCAAGTTGAGTACGTTTCAGAGGTATCTTGGTTACCGAAGTTTACAGTGTAATCGCAAAGAAGTTCGTGTGAACTGAACGTTCGTTCATAAACTGAGTGCGCGACTGTATTCTGTGACCTCCCATTGCATGTGCTGTAGTGAGAGTCGGTCTGTTTATTGCCGTCGCAATAGTTTAGTTATAATTGCAATGGACATCAGCGGGGGGGGGGGGGCAATGACAAGTCTCAAGTCTGGTCAGGAGACTCTGGGAGTAGACGACAGGTAGCCCTCGACATAATCTCCCCATTGTTTTATACAGTTTTATCACTTCGGTTCAAGGTTTCTACTCCCAGGTACTCTATGCTTCAATCAAGAGTGTGTGTATATATTATGTATGAAAAATGGAGTATATGAAAGTAAACATTTTAGAGTGAAGCTGAATAATAAAAATTGCATAAAACAATGGTGCAGATATCGAGGAGTACCGTGCCTGTATGTGCTAGCCAGCATTCTAAGCACACTTGCTGTCCATTGTGTGAGTAACTTGCGTTCCAGATGAGCTGAACAACCCACACCCGACCCATTTTCTGACCCAGCAATGTTGAGTATGGGTAGAAGTAAAGTAGAGCCACCCACGCCCGACCCATTCTCTGACCCAGCCCTTTTGAGTACGGGTAGAAGTAGAGTAAAGCCACCCACGCCCGACCCATTCTCTGACCCAGCTCTGTAGAGTGCCGCGGCGCGCTGTGCCCGCAGGCCCCTCATAATTTGCTAAATTGCTCCTGTTGGTTTTTCAAAACATCGCATTTGCTTACATTAGCCCACAAAATGCCGGCGCTAACAAAGAAAAAGACCGCAGGCCCTGACGGGTCTGGCATCGCTTATGATGCCTGGGCTGCTGCAGATGCACCTATGTTGCCATGTTGCATGTCGGCGCATGAGCAACACACTCTCTGTATTGTGCGTCCACATATGAGCAATACAAGTCATATATGCGGAGTTGTTGCGGACTTTTATGCAAGTGGACAAGTAAATGCTTCTGCTCCTGCACTAGCAAGTCACTTCCGTCATGTTGGACCGCCGATCGGAGCATCAAATGCCACCGCGTGTGTAAGGTCTTCGTTGTAACGCGAACAGTTTTTGATTTCGAGGTGATTTAACACGGCATGCCGTGTGTAGTATGCGGATGCATATCATTCAATGGTACCTATGTCCTCGGAGCCAACATTTGTAGTGTAGTCAACAAGCGCATTTTTGCGTATCAGTTATCTGTAATTTTGAATAACTCATGAATGACACATGAACTCCTGAAAGTCTAAGTGCACTACCAAGCCAGATAAGACATTTGCATATCACGACTGCCAAAGTGGACTTCTACCCTACACCGTTCTTAATTTGACGAAAATCCCATTACTTCCCTTCAAGAATTCTCTGTTTCAGTCGGCTGAGTAGGACCAAATCGTCTTCGCTTCGTTATATATTGACAAGTGATGAGCTGGGATGGCTGTAGAAGACGTTTTACAGTAGATGAAAGTTTCTATAAAGCTATTGCATCGATACAAAAGTTATACTATTTTTTTGCCTTTTCAATATTTCTCTCAATGCTATTAAATTCTACTTATTTGTGACACAAAGTGAGAACGCAATGCTGACGTGAAGGCACTAGCGACTGGTGACAGCCGGAGAAGTATGTAATTGTTAGAACTGCGCAATGGCTTCGCAAGCGTCTACCCTCAAGTTTATTTTTAAAAATTATGTTTCTTTATTGCTCAGTTTTTAACTTGAACTGTGTACTACAAAATTATCTCCATGTATCAGTCTTACATATATGTCAGTTTAGTAGATTTCGAAAAAGTCGTGATAGGTGCTACCTATTTAATTAAAGTAATTAAGATTCTGCTATGAACAACCTTTATGTACATAAACGTGTGTGATATTTTTTTATGAATAATTAGAAATCTTGAATCTACAGAAGAAGCTGTTTTGTCTTGATGTAGAAAATATGAGTATGTATTAATAAAATCCCATCTACAGTATATTCTCGCTCACCTAAGTAGACGCTCAAGCCTCTGCACCACGACTTATGTATCACTGAAATAGGCGTGACCAAAACCCCTTCACACTGTGTATCGTGTTAAATCATTTGACACGACAAGAATTAATTAGTTACGATGCAATGAAATCTTCACCCACTGCCTTATAATTCTTTACACCCCGGGCGGCGATCCAACATGGCACCGCTACTCAAACAGTTACAGTTATAACAATAACTAAAGCACTCTCAGAGTGCATACCTCCGCCAAGGAAGGCAACGGTACGGTAACGAAAAATTCAAATTAGTTTTAAACTATTATTTCCTTTGTATCAGCTCCAAAATATAATCATTTGTGCCTTTTGACAGTAATATAGCAGCTTCTGTAATTTTTTTGAAGATCCCTTTATAACTTTTCGAGTTATGCTGCTAACAAACTTTCTGACAAACATAAGTTAAGCACACAAAAGGACTAACCGATCATCACCAAAGTTTGACGATTTATATACGTCTTTGAACATCTCTCAAAATTCCTATAGATTTCATAAAGATCCGTTCATAACTTTTTCAGTTATTTTGCTAACAAAACATAAAATCAAATACAGAGACAAACAAACAGAGCAACACCAAAATTTAATTATTATGACTTTATGATCTTTATGATTTAAATTATTAAATTGTTTGGTACGCTATCAAGAACAGATCATTTACTTTTAGGGAAGATTCATTTAACCTGTTTGCTTGCCTACCGGTTTTTACTTGGCAACAAAGCTCAAAAAGTTATACAAGGATCTTCAAGATATTCGCAGAAACTGTTAGGAATGTTTAGAGGAACAAATGGACAAATTTTGTAATGATTTGCTCGCCCGCTTCTGTGCTTGACTATATATTTGTGATAATACTTTTCTGAACATAACTGAAAAAGTTATGAACGGATCTTCAATAAAACTAAAAAAAAACCTGCTAGGAATGTTAAGAGCCCCAATTAAGTGACTAAATTTTGGTGGTAATCAAAATGAAATCCTAAATTCAGGGCCAATTTCAATTTTTCGTAGCCTTGCATAGCTTGGCGACGGCATGCGCTCTCAGAGAAGCGTCTCTAATGTGATTCCATCACAATTTACCGTGCACCTACTTACTTAGTAGAGACTCATATACGTCTTAGAAAAGTAGATCGTAACGATGTATGATACTATCTGCCGCCTTGCTGTTTCGTGCGGTAACATAATCACGAACTAATCATTTCTAATTATATTAATTATCAGATACGCTCGCTTATTTCTAATTATATTAATTAATAATTATCAGATACGCTCATCCAGATTCTGACTCCCTAGTTTGAACGTCTTTTCTAATTGATATTTCGCTGTAAACAGTAAGTGCATATTGCAGTTCACTGCCAATACTGCCTTCTAAAATCAGGAAAAATACTGATGAAGGAATTACCCCTTACTTGAATAAAAATATGTCTTTGACGACAGTAATTCCAGCTGCATAACCTAAGTTACGATTGCCAGCACCATGCGTTATATCGTCAGAACTTAGAAGAAATGCTCGCTGACTGACCATCAAAAGGGGTTTGCAACTGCCAGAGCGAAAATCCAAACTTCCGCCTTAGAAGGAGATAAGGGACACCAAAAATACGAGATGCAATAGCTGAGGCGTCTTTTTGTGACCACCTTGCGGATGATTTCGCATGATCCTCGCGTTTTTGTGATGATCACTTTTTGACGTGATTATGATAGCAATTAATCGCTATCAGGGGTGAAAATTGATCGCACCGTGATTTCCTCCGTGGGCTAATCATGCGTGATCAAAGAGTTATTCCAGCCGTTGGACAAGCAGAAATTCAAAATTTGAAATGCAAGTTCGTGATGTTTTCTTGCATTTAGAGATAAATTGAATAATGTTATTATGATTGTTTGTAACATTGACTTCCAGAATCATAGTTTCGTTAGTTTCATGTATGTGTATGTTCAAAATGCTTTAAATACTGCTATAGTTCACTTATGCACTGACTTCAAAATAAATAAAAGTTCCTCAGAAATCCATTCATCACCGTTTTCCGTATAAATTCGATAGATATCTATTTTTCGAAATTAGACATGGCGTCTTTGGTTTGTTTACAAAATCATTGACCGTTCTTGTGCGTTTTAGTGATCACGATGATTCTAATCACGAGCGTGGCCACAAAAAGACGCCTCTAGTCTCGTCCTCTGAAGGACGGGTACTATGACTAGAATCAGAACGAGACTACATCGTTTGCCGAACAATCTAATCCAAACACTGCTAACATGAGGTGCAGATACCGACTCAGTATCCGAATGTGACCTGTCACTTCTTCTGCCATGATCTCCTTCGTTACTGACAGAGCGGTCATCATTTGCAGCAGTATTTGTTCATCTCATGCCGAGTGAATTTGATTATAAACTATAGTATTATACGTTCATAACCACTTGAAAATGATAGAAATGCGGGTCAGAATCTCTCTTATATCTTGGTCGGCTCCGATGACGTCATAATTCGATCCCGGTTGCTATTCTTCTTAAGACACCCATAAATAATGTCTTTATGACTTACCACTCATTGTTCATTTACTCTGGGGGGGGGGGCGGAACGGGCATCTATCTGTCCCGTCACATACAGAAAAGTCAACGACCTTCAAAATAGTACAGTTGAGTGGATAAAATTCTTTTTCGCATCGTGTGTATTAACTATTAGCCAAAACATATGCTCTACATTGAGCCACCGAATATCTATACCAGCGGAAGCGTTCAAAGGATATTTGCAGGGCACGCACTGCAGCATAGGAAAAATACCTTAAAATACCAACACTAACGCCCCATCGCGCAGTATGCCCTCCATCTCCGATCAAAGTCTAATTAGGCTCCATAAAAGAGCTTTATATCTTGGCAGCTCTTGCGATGCTGAGGCCCTCGAGGCGGCCGGCGGCCTGCACAGCTTCAGGTAAAAGCTGCTTGCGCTTGATGCGCTTAGCGTTTTGATGTCTTTCGTTCCGCCTGTGATGGCCACCGTCCTGCCTGTGATGGTCCTCCGTCCTTCGTGTGATGGTCGTCTGTCCGTCCTGCCTGTGATGGCCACCGTCCTGCCTGTGATGGTCACCATCCTACCTGTGATGGTCGTCTGTCAGTCCTGCCTGTGATGGCCACCATCCTGCCTGTGATGGTCGTCTGTCAGTCCTACCTGTGATGGCCACCGTCCTGCCTGTGATGGTCGTCTGTCAGTCCTGCCTGTGATGGCCACCGTCCTGCCTGTGATGGTCGTCTGTCAGTCCTGCCTGTGATGGCCACCGTCCTGCCTGTGATGGTCGTCTGTCAGTCCTACCTGTGATGGCCACCGTCCAGCCTGTGATGGTCGTCTGTCAGTCCTGCCTGTGATGGCCACCGTCCTGCCTGTGATGGTCGTCTGTCAGTCCTACCTATGATGGCCACCGTCCTGCCTGTGATGGTCGTCTGTCAGTCCTACCTGTGATGGCCACCGTCCTGCCTGTGATGGTCGTCTGTCAGTCCTACCTGTGATGGCCACCGTCCTGCCTGTGATGGTCCTCGATCCGTTCTACCTCTAATGGGCCATTCGTCTTACCTGTAAAGATAGTCCAACCTATCTTGGAAGATGATGGTCCTCCGCCCAGCCTGTGATGGTCTTCCGTCGTCCCTGTGATGGTGCTCAGTGTTACCTCTGACAATTTTCCGTCCTGCCTGTGATGATACTTCGTCCTGTCTGTGATGATACTTCGTCCTGTCTGTGCTGGTACTCCGCTATGCCTGCAATGAATGGTTGTACTCCGCTATGCCTGCAATGAATGGTGGTACTCCGCCATGCCTGCAATGGCCCTGCGTCCTGCTTGGAGCCCAGATTTTGCAGGTTCAGAACAAAACACCTGGTGTTGCTGCTCCTACTCACCTGCTCTCACTAACTGAGGTGAGAACTCATTACTTAGGGCTGCATCTCTTTTCTAGACACTGCCATGGTGCATTTAGAACAGAGCACTCGGTGCTGCAGCTTCACGCTAGATGCTGCCTGCAGTGTCAGGTGAGAGTAGAACATTTTGTGCTGCAGCTGTTTCCAGATACTGCCGCTGTAAGGTTAGAACGGAGCACAGCTCCGTACCTGAACTAAGAGGAGCAGCAGCAGGAGCACCAGGACCACAAGAGTTATTGCAGCGCTGCTGTGACTCATGTTAAGTAGTGCAGATTATGAGGTAGCGGGCTCTCAGCACTATCATTGCCCCGACATGATGTTAGCGCCAGTATGTTATCACCGCAATGAGCTCAACCGCAATCTTCTATCCGCTGGTTTTCCAAATGACTTCGTAACTTTGGCAGACGATCGTTGATTTCCTTTAAAAATTGCACGACCTCAATAATTTGCGTTTAAAATTGTGTACGGTCCAACATTTGTTTAAAAGCATCACCCACCGATAATCGGCATCAATGATGTCCCGAGATTACACCTGCGGTTACTGCAAGTCTGGTATCGCCGTTACGAGCCCATCAAATCCTTCACAAATGCTTCATAAGAATAAGACTAAATCGCCACCTCATAAACGGGCCCGAGATTGCGGGGAATTTGCTCTTACATCCCCGGAGCGGCTTATAAACTATTGTTAATTATATCCCGTTGGTGAACTTGTTGAACGGGACAATCCCTCGTTGCGGTAATGACCGATAGAGATGACAGTATGTCCTGCTGTTGATGGGCTTGCCATTTGTGTAGTTTTGGTACGACTGATTGCAAACTTATCCAAGACTGAACGATTGAGAGGCAGATAAGTATGCGTTTAGTTTTCTCACGCCGCAGGAAAGGAGACAACGATTCTAAACCCGAAAAAAGAGAGAGGACCGCCAGTGCTGTTTGGCTATAACCCGTTAGGGATTCTACTAAAATTAAAAAAAGTATTTTATAAATTAAGGCTTTTCAGCTTCGACTCAGACATAGTTGCTCCTACCAAACTTGTTCATCAATAATTCGCTCCTGAGAACAAGTGCTGCAATTTTTTTATGGAGGATGGGGGGGGGAGGGGTGTGAAGATCCACCCCTGCAAACTCTGCTGCCATGGATTATACGCAGAATAAGGGTCAGTTTATCATAATTAATTTCTTTTAGTATAAGGGAGAGTAGACAAATTACTGAAGAGAATTTCCTTTTGTTCTTTTCACACAAGACTTAACTAAGATAAGTACTATAATTTATCTTATGTAACTTCCACAAGTTTACTCACCACAACGTGTATCCTAGTTTTGACTGTCTCAAGCTTTGTTGACTCTGTGCTAAATCCAAAGGTAAACTCATTATTTCTCACTATAGGAGAAAAGGCCAATGAGGAAATATCTTGACATTTTGACTTAACTTGTATCAATACGAGAGTAAAATTCACTCTTCTATGAAGTAACTACTGATTTTTCAAATCCTTTATTTAACATTTAACATTTAGGTGTGGTGCTATCTAAATTGATAGCGATCAGGCAGCCTAAGCCCAGAGGGGTATACGGCTGCAGTCTACCACAGACTGTCTGAGCCATGGCGACATACAAGGTTGACAACTCCCAGTGGTTCAGTGTCAAGGTTGTTGACTCTCTCATTATCTGGAAAGTGGAAATTCGAGCCCAAGCCCCGGAAAGTAAAAGATGCTCGGGAATGTGTAGTGGCAGTACTCTTTCATTTGTAGTCACTGGGAGGGCACTGGCTTTAGAATCGAGGTAGGGGAGGGGAGCAATTGTTGATTGGGTCTTCCGTCAAAATGACGCCATAGGCCGGGCACTCTGCGGTCGACTGCGGCCGTATACTTCTCTGGGCCTTAGTGGGCATCACGAACAAGTGTATGTGAGTTTCCTAGTTGAGGTATGCGGTCAAGGCGAAGTTACATCTACCAGACCTTAAGGTCTGTACCTGCCCAGTTCACTGCCAGTGGTAGAAATGCTGACGCTGCATTGCTTGGCGCCAAAACTTTCTCTTCTGGCATGAGAATCGAACTTACTACTTCTCGACAACGAGTGAAGCAGCACCCCTAACCCCTGCACAACTTAAGAATAAATTGCGAAAGAGAGCTTTTCCACAGAAATTGTGTTCCGCAATTGACGTTTCAGGCCAACTTTTCTGCGCTCCGAAAGGTCGCTGTACACCCAAAGAGGAGCTTACAAGGAAGGACTGTGTAGCATTCTAAACTTAGTGATGAACTATGCTTGAAAATACCAAACTTTATCTATAGAAATTTAATTAGTTCTTAGTTACAATCATTAATGGTAGAAGGAAGTGTGGAAGAATCAAAAGTGGAGTGAAAAATATGATGAAAGTAGCCCAGGAGAATAGCATACCTACATATCACTGCATCGCATGATAAACTGAATTTTGTTTTAGTGGAAAAATTAAATTGTTAATATATAAGTCTTTAAGAATAGATTCGAATGTTTTAATGACTGGCAATGATTTACGTTTACTTAGTGAAGCAAATACAGAAAGAGCAGAAAATTAAATTTTAATTACATTGCTCAAACATTTTTATACGTCAATTTAATTTGACATATGTATATTCATGTTTAGTTCCATATATTTCAATCTACTTAGCTTATAACTCTGCATGTACTTTTCCAGAAGAGACCAAGAGCTCCTTCCATTGGCTCGTCAAGGTCGATCTAAGCCAAGCTCACTTGACTTACTTTTCCAGAAGTTATGCAAGCGTTAGAAGCAACTCGATTAGGTTTGAGTCGACGGAAAAATTCCATTTTACCGAGCAAGATTGAGTTATGAAACTGAAATCAGTGGGTCGAAGTCGGCGCAACTGTGTGAAGTTCCTTACAAGTCAAGCGTAGAAAGTGTCAATATTTTCGGATAATTGAACGGGCTGGAGCTCAGCTTGGTAGCTGAAGAAAAGCAAGGTTCTGAGCTTGGATTATAGTTTCATAAAAAAAGACCCGATAGTATCATACTGTTCACTCACTAATGTCCCAAACTTCCAGGCAATAAAGTATATATATTCTTTTCCATCCGCTATGAAGCTTTGGAAGTATGTTCAAAACATACATTAAAGTGAAATTAAGCACACTGTGCAAAGAAAATCTGGTCGATCGGTGGACTGGTGGGCGGGGCGAAAAGAGAAGTTAGCGTGAGCGGGGGGCATCCATCACTGCAGCTGGACCGCCACTCAGCCAAAGTGAAGAATTGACTTATCTCAATATTCAAATAACAAACGTAACAGAAATATATACACTGGGATTAACGAGCCATAAACTTTTGGCATTAAGAGTGAGCAAAAAATGATTCAAGTGTAAGGGAATAATAAAAATAAGGAATGAATGTCTAGCTTAAATTGTTATTTTGCTGGAACTCGATCGGTAGAGAATACACAGTTCTATTTAGACAATCTGTGGAAGAATGAATCACCGGAGGTAAGTATTGTAGAACATCCCTTTCAAATGGATTCTTTGGAGTTAATACAACATTTTCACAGTACAAACCTACAACTTGTAGCCCACACTGAACGAGACCTGCACTCTAAGAGAGCAAACTTCCGCCAGGGACCACAACGCTGATATACACAATATTAAAGATAGACATACGGACGGCCGGATCGTTAGCAAATTTTATTCATCTTCTTTGCTGGCATTTCTAATTGTTCCTGCAAATATCGTGAAGATCTGTTGGTAACTTTTCAAGGGGTACCGTGCTTACAACAGACAAACGCCGGTAACAACAGCAACTCTGATTGGGAGAGGCACAAATTACTTGACATATTAAATTTTATACGGCCTTTATACTGCTGCAGTTTGTATATTGTATCCGTCACTATCGCCATTACGTATCGTTTGGCCTGAAGGGGTCCTATGGAAATAGGCAATGATGAATGGGAAAATGGGGTGACACTGTTCTCTGTTTGACCCTATTTTAGCCAGGCTGTGTTATTTTACTACAGAGGTCTTATATCCTATTGCATTCCTGCATAGGAAAAAGCGTCTGTAGCGAAGTAACACAACTTTAAGATAAGGCTAATGAGCAAAGAAACTAACGTGTGAAAAGTTTCGCAGAATATAGAATTATGGCTCCTCCCCCTATCCTGCGTCTAATTTCGGACTTTTAATCCTGAGCGAGTTCCGCCTTCAGGGTAAATTTTGCTTCAACATTCTCTTATTATTATTATTATTAATTAGTATATAGATCGTCCGCTGACTGCAAACTCAAGTACAGGGAGTATCAGAGCCCATGACCTTGCCATTATACGTGCAGGTAAATGGGTGAGTGAATTGTAGTCTCTTTTGAATACAACTGCACGTCTCGAATAAAATATTTACTAATATATCGATCGCCACATCAACTGTACTGGCTCGCCATCACAATGAAAGTTCCGTATATCTCCTAAAATTTAAAGTGCATTAGAACTCATTTAGCTATGTACTGTCCTACTGTTGTGTGGCTAGGCGGCCTTGATTATGCACAAGTTACATGTTGCCGATGAGGCCATTAATGAATGGCGTGCTGCTTAACTGCTCAGCAAGTGATTCGATAAACACTATTTCTAGATTGAAACAGAAAGTAGTGTTGCAACGTGAAAACTTTAATGTACATCTAACAAATTTACACTAAGAGCAAATATTGTTTTACATATGCATTGTAGTTTTTATGAACAAAAATCAAATAGTAATTGATAATCTCGGGAAGAGTCTTCAATCTTGTTATTGCCCCATAAACAATAGAGGCAAATGAGATTAGTTTTTATATTAGTCTCTCAGACAGTTGAGACTGGGGTTAACTAAGCGACACCCTAAATTACAAGGGGCTAATCAAGACATGGCTCAGCATCGCGTAAAGCTTAGTTTGCCAAATGTACAATATTATAAAGCAATTCACTCGGTGCCTAATTTCAATACTATAAAAGACTTGCTCCACAGAGTTGGCGCAAACGAGGGCCACTAAATAATGGTGTGTAACATGGACTGGTCTCCTCGCTTCCAATTAGGCTCTGACGAGAAGTTTTATTTCATATTTTTACTCAGGTACCGTGCGGAACCAACAAGACTGTTTTGAAGTAGGCGCTCAGTGTCATGTCTATTGCCATGCATCCAGGCTCCGGACTGGTCAACATACTGTGCCAAGCTGTCGTACCCTAACAGCATTTGGTAGAACTGCTCTGGGTTCTAGACAGATTGTACCTTCGAAATACTAGGGACGACGCGGTCCAGGTGGCGTCGTGCACGCGCACCGAGTTATTTAGAGGTGATACTATACATTCAATGACCAGCGGGAGAGCTGGCGGCCAATCATCACCACAATGCACGTACACGCTAAAGCTGTATTGTTTACCATTTTCAGTTAGTACTAGTCCAGTAAGCATTTTTTTAAATTTTACAGCCTCATTGTTATTAGTATTTTGAATATGACATGCCATTTGCCAAAGACTCTTGCTCGCCTCGGGCGGTCAAGCACTTAAATATTTCTTTGCAAGTGCGTCGCCACCATGCGTGGGTACTCGGGACTCATACATCGCAGGTACGGCCTGTACGTTGCGAGTATCTAGTAACAATTGGCTCAATTACATCAAAGTCATTATTTCCCTATAGTTTTCGATGCATATATGACAGTAAATTACTTCAATGTCTCCTTTGAACTGATCGCACTTAAGCTTGGATAGTCTAATTTTATCAGCTTGACATTTGAATGGAGTTGATAGGTACCTGATGTGGACTATAGGGTGGTTTTTAGTTCCAGCTGAACTCCGTGAGCAGAATTTTTTCCCATGTGGATAATACCATTTCTTCTATGATGGTATCATTAGGACTTTGGTTGATCCTGATATGCGGGATTGCAGCTATAACAATGAACAGAAAGTGATAATTTCTTCTTTTTTTTTTTGTAATAGAATTTCACAGTGTTAGAAGGTATTAGAAAATTCTCACGTATTTTGTTTTGGTCAACGATAGTCCTTCTCAGTGTGACAAGATATCCCACAGGGTGAATCAAACTGTTCCTTTGAGGAGCAATTTATTCGATGGGGTGGATCAACTTATCGCCTCGTGAAACAATTTATCCCAAAAAATTGATGCGGCGCAAATCCTCCAAAGATGTGAACTATACTGTATGTGATACAACATACCACAGAGGTTGGACTAACTTACTTCTGTGTGACACAACTTACTGATGAGCATGGATTAGGTAATCCCTCTAGTAGAGTAAGCTGACTCATTAGACGCACAGTATATCCACTTTATAACAATACACAGTCAATTGGTTAGTCAGCCGGTTAGTTTCTTCGTCCGTCCTGATTTGAAGGATAAGATAAGAGAAAATTTACCATCTAAAGGGCAAGAGAGCCGTCGTAGATGATTGCACAAGTAAGGGCACTTGTGGCTTTACCATTATTATTTTTTTTTTTGTGCTGCAATGTATCTTCTAATGTATCTTCAGGAGTCTTCTTTTTTGCTGAACGTATTTCAGGCGATCAAGTTTCTGCTTCATTTTTCGTCAGCTACTTTCTTCGTAGCACTTGAAGCTTCACGCTGAGCCAAAGCCAAATAGTTTAACATCCGCCAAAGTTTGATCGGATGTAGTCCATATTGGTAACCACAATATTCTGCAGAGAGTTTTCGATAATTTATTTGGTCGGACTCAATGTTTTGGGCGTTGCATGACTTTCCAAATATTAAAGTTTGTGAGTTTGCTGGCGGGAAGGATATTCTGCTGTCTTGAACTTATATATTAGCATCGATCTCGAGCTTTGGCTGAGTATTAGAAGAGAAACTTGCAGGCATGATGCAGCTTTTTTAAATAACTCCACGCAACAGCCATAAACAATAAACAGTTCACCACGAATCCAATACCGTCATTTTATTTACGGTTGGTTACCCTACTTCTCTAATTTTCTATCCTACAAAATTTTTTATTCTAACTATTGCATTTAGCATAAAATTATCCTCATAAATCGATCCGTTCTCCAGCTATATATCAGTTTTCAAAAATCGAAATACTTTCCCTTATATGTGTTGAGATTTTTGAGATATGGCGCAAATTTTCATGGAAAAGAGAGAGGTGAGCGACTAGCTGGTCTACAGCTATTATACCTGGGCTGTTCTACCCATGGCTGAACTACGTATTGCGTAGTTCAGCCAGGCTTCTACCTTCCGGAGTACTGGCGATTTTAGTTGACCATTTATACAGCCAGAACCTATTGGTTCCATGGTTGCAACTCTAATGCAAAAAGTTAAGTTTGGTGCAGTTTCAGCGGTGTCCTGATAAGTGGAGTTGAATTTCTTTGACTATTTTGGGTAAAGGTCAGCCGAGGCTATCCTTAAGATCTTTAGGAAATTCTACCCTGTGCAGCAAAGTGGTGTTTTTTGTTAGTTAGTTATAGTTAGGAAGTTTAAGCCTCCGTTTCCGAGCACAAGATATCACAGAGGAAAGAGCAAGGGACATATAATATGCCAAGAGAAACGGGGAACCCATGCACGAAAGTGTTTCCACCACACAGGATCAACGCGCATGGGAACAGCAAGTCGGGAAACAAGAGGAAGAACAGAAAAAACAATGAGCAAGTAGGAGTATGATACTGAGAAGGAAGCAAAGTGGGCACGAAAGAGAGACGCCCCGAAGACCTAGCTAATGGCTGAGGTAACCTACTCGGGCCCCTGGGGTTGCCTGGCCCCATAGCATAGGATGGACGAACCTAAACTAACCTAGTGTTTTTTGTTAGAATGAAATAGTATACCTTCTGTATATTTACTTGTGGTTCTATACAGTAGAGACATGAGTGCAGTGCCTGAACAGGTTAATGTGTAAATATATCGTTTGATAATATATCAGAAAACCGTCACTAAAACCCCGTCAGAGAGCTTTGAACGTATCCTCTGAAATCAGAGGTTTTCCTCTACCGACAGATTCTTATCGAATGAATACAAATTCAAGCCAACCATTACTGTCTGCCAGTTACGATAAATGCTCGGCCTTTCTAATCATGAGGCAACACAAATACAGAACTTGAAAAGACTATTGTTGCTGTAAAAACTATTTTTTAATGTTGTTCTCCGAGTAGAAGTTTTGGTCAGTATATCTTTTGGACTTGCGTGGCCTTTTTTTGCTTTGCACTTAATGTTTCATTACTGCGCCGTGACGCTCCGCAAAGAGCTTTCAGTTAGCTTAGGCCAGTTATATCTGCTGACAGACGAATGCAGGGTGCGAGCAAGAGCTATATATATACATGTAGCTTTCTCACGAGCATATAGAGGCAGTGAGAAACTCTTTCAAAGGAAGGCGGATTTTCCAAAACCCAAGCACTTCATCAGAATGGGCTAACATCTTGAAACTGTGGGACCTACCGAAAGGATTTCTCTTGTGGAAAAATTTTGATTTGATAGGCCCACAATAGGGTGGACCAGGGGCATCCTAAATTTCTTGGAGGTACAAGCGAAGTGCAAATATCTACTCCCCTGGGGGGGGGGGGCTTGTATTTTGAGTCGGCCCTTTTGGCCGCTGTTTTTTGACCTTTGTGGAGACGTACCTTCTATCTCCTTCAGTTTGTGTTCTGTAATACTAATAAATAGAATCAAAAAGCGACTCTTTTTTTTAATCCACTCCTTCAAGTTTAGGATACCAAAATAATTGGGCAAAGTCGTTGAGTATTTAACAGAAAAATGAACAGGCTCACGATATGCTTTATGCCTACGACTGAAATTGCACTCTACTGGACTCCAGCAGCGACGATCCCTGTCCTATACAACCGTGAGCGCATGGAGATCTCAAGCTTCTCCAAGTATGTATTACACATGTCCCTTGAAGCCTCCCTGTTCCTTGCCACTTATTACGCGTGTAAGCCGATGCGCCACAGTGGGGGGAGGAGCAGCTCCAACTGAACAGCTACCATTCGCAGTTCTCAAACAAGCGCAAGGAGATCCACTGGCGCAAACTCTCTAGTGAGGGGATACAGGATATAATGACTGACAGTCTGGCTTGATTTATCATATCATAAAGTCCCCGAAATATTCTGAAGCGAAAGTTGGGTTCCAGAGGCCTCTGTTAACGCGTGTCGAGTTAAACTCGCGTTGCAGATTGTGAGTGCAGTGAGAAAAGTAAAGCAAGCTAATGTTTCAAAACCAGGAGGCCTTCGCGTAAACTGTAAGCAGGTGAGGCAGGTATTACCGATCAGTGTACGGCAAAACGTGCTGGTCTTCGACAATGGTGCGCCTTACTATTCTCAGTGTAGCTGCTCAAGTTCGTTAAAAAGTAATACATCTCTGCCTTGCTTCTGCCCTGCTGCAATAGTAGGAACCATTTCGTACATCGCAGTGCTGCACGAACCGTCGAACGTGACCATTACAAGCAAAAAATTTAAGACAACAGTACATAACTGGGTAGTGTGTTTCATGACCATAATTTGGCGGGGCGTAAGTACACACAGATAAAATGCGGTTTAGGGCCATCTGCATCTTTTGTGTGTCACAGCACGCCATGCTGTGGCGCTCCTGCTTCACAATCTTTTCTGCCTCAGCATGTTGCGTTTGTTTGCTTTGGTCAGCACCCATTGCACTCTACCAGCACCCGTTGCACTCTACCAGCACCCGTTGCACTCTACCAGCACCCGTTGCACTCTACCAGCACCCGTTGCACTTTACCAGCACCCGTTGCACTCTACCAGCACCCGTTGCACTCTACCAGCACC
>LQNS02278178.1:1237603-1249978 GCA_001587735.2 Parhyale hawaiensis | reverse complement strand
CTAATGGCGATCTGTTTCGGTCTGCTAATGGCGATCTGTTTCGGTCTGCTAATGGCGATCTGTTTCGGTCTGCTAATGGCGATCTGTTTCGGTCTGCTTATGGTTATCTGTTTCGGTCTGCTAATGGCGATCTGTTTCGGTCTGCTAATGGTTATCTGTTTCGGTCTGCTAATGGTTATCTGCTTCGGTCTGCTAATGGTTATCTGTTTCGGTCTGCTAATGGTTATCTGTTTCGGTCTGCTAATGGTTATCTGCTTCGGTCTGCTAATGGTTATCTGTTTTGGTCTGCTAATGGTTATCTGTTTCGGTCTGCTAATGGTTATCTGCTTCGGTCTGCTAATGGTTATCTGTTTCGGTCTGCTAATGGTTATCTGCTTCGGTCTGCTAATGGCGATCTGTTTCGGTCTGCTAATGGCTGTCTGTTTCGGTCTGCTAATGGCAATGACAAAGCCAGACGATTACCGCTAGACAAAGCCAGACGATTACCGCTAGACAAAGCCAGACGATTACCGCTAGACAAAGCCAGACGATTACGCGATCTGTTTCGGTCTGCTAATGGCTATCCGTTGGATTTTCCTTGGCAGCGTTTCAGGGCTCCAGCTGTTGCTTAATGCTGCATTTGGGCTGCACTACCTGTCCGTGGTGGTCCGAGCGAGAAGTCTTAAAAATAATTAATGAGAATTGTATTGCAATGCAGTCATCTCCGCCAGCCTCAGTAGTAAAGAACTTGCGAACTGTGATCATAATAACAATAATAAATAATAACTAGAGCACTCTGAGAGCGCATACCTTCGCCAAGTGAAGCAACGGTAGCAAAAAATTCAAATTGGCTCTGAAACCATAATTATCTTTGTACAAACTCCAAAATCTAATCATTTGTGTCATTTTATATTAATAACGGCTTGTTCAATTTTCTTAAAGATCCGTTCATAACTTTTTGAGTTATACTGTTAACGAACGTTATGACAAACATAAGTCAAACATACAAATTAGCAAACCGATCTGCACCAAAATTTGATCATTTATGTCTTTTAACATTACTAACAACTCCTATAAATTTCATAAAGATCTATTCATCATTTTTTGAGTTATTGTGCTAACAAGCATAAAATTAAAAACAGTGACAAACGAACGAACAAACGGTTCATTACCAAAATTTGGTCATTTACTCTTTGTTATATACCCAATAACTCATGTTAATTTAATCAAAATCCATCTATAACTTTTTGAGTTATGGCATCAAGAAAAATGAGGTAGACAAACAAACAAACAAACTTATGGGCATATCTTCACCAAAAGGTAATCATCTGTTTCTCCTAACATACCTAACAATCCCTGTAAATTTCATCCAAATCGATTCATAACTTCTTGAGTTATCTTGGTGACAGACAAACATGCAAACAGACAGACAGATAGACACGACGAAAACATAACCTCCTTGGCGGAGGTAATCAAACAGTAGTACCATACGTACTTCCAGTTTTGAATCCCATTCGTGGCATCAAAGGGACCACGGGGGAAATGCTGGGATACCGCGGCTTAGAGAAAGTCAATCGCAGGTCAAGAGGCAGAGAGAAAGAGTCTCAGAGCGTGAATGATTACAACCCTACTAAGATATGAAACAGGACATTCAAAAGATAGAATTTTTTTACAAACAATGCCGATTACAAGAAAAAGCTAAAGCAACTTCAAGCTATCCAAAGATCGTTCATTGCCAGAATTTGAGGCATGGAAGAGTACGATTACCACAAACGATTTAGCTATCTCCACTTCTATTCAAAACAACGAAGATTCGAGCGATTTACATATATGTTTGAAAAATTCTGGAGCGTATCACTGTGACTGTGAATGAGCAGATTGTCGCCAGAGACTCGGAAAGAACTGGAAGGACTTGTGATTACGCATTCCAAGCAGAGATTGTGGAAAAGACTTGGCCCCAAAATATTCTAATAACTTCACCGTGTGGGGAGCAAGATTGTTTAATGAAATATCTCGGCATAGTTGAAGTCAAACCCCACTGATATCAAAATTATAGAGTTAAAAAATTGGCTGGATTCTTATTTAAGAAGAATACCAGATAGACCAGCTGTCAGCGGTTACGTGCACTGTGGAGATAATTCGCTGCTGGCTCTCTCTTTGGTCGCTAACTGTGGTCCCACAAAAGACATCCAGCAGAGTGACTCCACACACGTGGGGTGACGTGAAGAACGTCACCTGGAATTCTTCCGAGGACTCACAAGGTACACAAGGTATATGGATGCCGCACTCAGCAAGTTAGGGGCGCATGAACCTGAGGAATTCATTTCTGAAGCTAACATGGGAAGAAATTGACGGGATTTACATAATTTTACACAAACAGGTAGCTTTAATATTCTTCATTCTAGATATGTTACAAAAATAAACTTAGAGTTAGAGTAGACCTATTAGAATTAAACATGGGGTACGCATAACATATTAAACTCAAAACATATGCTGCGATTCCACAACTACATGATGCTACGATAACAACAGTGAGTCAATCAATCATACAATCGAATCATCGTTGTATCATCGTTGTATTTTGTGAATACAACAGCGAATCGACACACCATACAATTGAGTAATGATTCCATGAATATAGAGCGAATTGGTATATCATACAATTGAGCAACCAGTTTACTATTGCAACACTGAATTGTAAATCAACCAAAAAACACGAGCATTGGAAATTTTGAAGGAAAAGATTGGGTTTTGCATTTTTTTTGTCCTAGACAAGTGAAAAAGTTATTGCTCAAATAGAATTACTACGGTGCGTAGCACTAATTAACTTGTCGTAAGTACTGTTAATACGTGAGAATTATCAGTGCAGATTTTTATTTATATATTTCAAGTGAGGAATGACAGACCAGCTGAAAATTTCGCCTAGGGCCAGTGACTGTCGCATTCGTTGAGCTAATGTTTGGCCCAGTAATTTGGAATCCTCACTATGCGATTGCGTCCCATTAAACGAAGCGCCATTTGGGGGCCAGCTGGAGGTCTATTCTGCCATGTCTATTTTCGTTCTTATTCAAAATTTCTACCAAGCGCAGCTAGCTTGAGCGTCGAACTCTGAGAACCTGGGTTATGGAGCAATTCCTTTGTGGCAGCAAATTTACAGAAGTGTCCACTCTCGTCCACCTACCCGCCATAAACTCATCTAAGGGCAAGGCTCTACAATATAATTCACACCGATGTGTATATATCTCTTTGTTTAGACATTTGTTAGTTAATTTCTTTATTTATCTATCCGCTTCCTGTCACGCTTGAAAAAATACCCAGGTCGAAAACTGTGGGTATCCTGTCACGTTTTATCGTTGAAAATCGATGAATGAGAAAGTGACTGAGTTGCAGATGATCGATGGCCATATGGCAATTCATTAGTTGACAGCACTTCTTGCTCCGCCAACGCTCAAATCCGAGCTATGAAAATATCTACAGTTTTTCTGAGCTCTCTTACCAATCCTGTCTTGTAATGTTTCAACATCCACTCTTCAGCTCCGTTGAGGTGACACTTAAATCAACGAAACAAAAGGTAAAATATCGTTAAGTGTGCGGCAGTCTGGTGGAAAACATGAGGATTTAGTTTCAGCCATTTTTTTCCAATTTAATTGCTTCTTTTGCTAAAGCGCTTTCATCTTGAGTGAAATCTCGACTAATATGATATCGTGACGAATTTTTGATGCCGAACTGAAATTTACATGAATGATGCTTGACTGTCTGCTGGAACAGAATTAATTTTGTTTGCATGTCGCTGAACTTGAGCAAGAATTGCGCTCCTCAGCATGACTGTGTAGTTGTGGGATAAGGGAGGTAGTAACAAAAGAAATAAACATATTTATTTATACGTATCATTACAAATTCTTTGCCCTTATTTTTAGCAAACAGGTACACTTCGCTATTGACATTTTCTACTTCATAAGAGGCAAGTACATGACGTGCTGTTGCGTAGATGGGATCATCCACCAGTAGCCGAAAATGATATTGTGAGAGTCGTTCCAAAAATAACGTTTCCTACTTTTTATTCCATCCGAAGATGATCCGAGGCATTGTAAATAACATTATTATGAGCTTATGACAAAACTTATGCACTCATGACCTTACAGTTTCATCTCTCTGTTGCAGATATTGACGGTGTGACACTCTAAGAAAGCAATCCCTGTCATGGACGTGTGTCAGAAGCAGAGATGCGTCGTTGAATTTTTCTATTCAGAAAAAATGAACCAATCAATATTCTCCGACTCTTGGTGAACGTTAACTAAGCCGATGCAGTTGATGTCAACGCAAGAGATGGGTTCGTCGATTTCATAGTGGTGACAGAGACGTGAGTGATAAAGTGCGCTCAGGATGTCCATGCCCCGGGAAACAAAGTGCGCCTCGATCAACTCAAATCCTCCTGAATTTCTAGGAATCAGGGGCACTAATACATGTTTTATAATTATTCACAATTTTAATTATCGTAACAGCTGATTGTCTGTGCCATGCAGGCAGTTTGCCTACCGATCGATATCTGCCACATTATTGAAAAATGTCATCCATGACATATCTGAAACACACAAAGTTGCACACCTTAGGTCGCATGTCTACACTGCCTCCACTCATTACGGTTTATGTCTGCACCGCGTATCTTCATTGCCGTTGCATATCTCATGTCACCACATCCATCTTATGGCGGCGTCCCAACTTTATTATTATTATGTTAGTTTTGTCTCCCTAGTAAGAGTAAAGGCGTTTCAAGAGAAGAAAAGGTTGGAACATGCTGCATAGGATACCGAGAAAAAACAGAAGCCATGCACGACGCTATTTTTAGCGTGGATCAACTCTCATCGGAACAGCGAATCTGGGAAAAAGAGAGAGAACAAGACGAGCTATATTAGAGTGAGTACAAGAAAGTGTAATGGATAAGAGTGGGCAGAAAAGAAAAGATGTACCAAAGGACTACATGTAATGTAAATGAAGATAGGATTTGCGAACTTTTGTTCTTCTTCTTTGATGTTCTTTGATGATACTTCGGACAAGGTCCAGGCGACGTTATGCACGCCGCCCATCTTGTGCAGAGGTGATGCTGCAGTCCGTGACCAGCGGGGTGGCTAACAACGAGTTATCCCCACAGTTGACGTAGCCGCTTACANGGACTACGAAACTATTAGAATACTTTGTGGCTATCGCATCACCACCAGTTTTGATCGGAATGCGCACCTCACAAGTGCGACCAATACGGTTTGAATATCTGGCTTGGATTCGCCCATTGACATTGACAGTAATTCTTGACTGACTTAACCCTATGGTCCGCACCAAGGCGTTTGCGGAGGTTACCTACATAAGCTGCAACACAGTCACCAGCCACCAGAGGGCATGAGCATTCGGGCGCAATAGGAACAACTGAAAGTTCTAAAGTGGACGTTGCGGCCTCTCGCCCATCCTGGCTGCCCAGACTCCTCCGGCCTGGCAGGAGGAAGGTAGGGAGGCGGGGGGGGAGGGGGAAGCAATGAGCCTCAGTTGCCAACTACTCCATTATCTCACCGAGGGTTGCCACGTAGCACATTTTATGAAGGTGGTGCCTCACTTTTCCCTAGGTCGCTTCATTTCTCCTACGAAGCAGAAGTAAATGTTTACCCAACACTTTTGTGACGAACTCTCTGATGCCGAGCGAGTGGAATGCAAATGATGCCGCGCAGCGATGATAACTGCGGAGATATAGCGGCGTACAGCGGAGCTGTGCGGCGGTGCCAGTGCGCTGTGCTGCCCTGAGAGCCGCGCGCTCCAGCTGGCATGGTAAGTACGAAGTATTACAGCCATTGCTCGAGAAAAGACTGGGAGCGACCCAACTTAAAGAATCGATGGTTTTCACGGCAGGATTTACGGTGGCTTTTACACTATGAATCTTAGTATGTTATGTGAGGTAGGGTTAGGTGAGATACGTTAGTAACGTGAGACTGAGGCTTACATCGAAAAGTGATCACACTACAACATAAGTGCACTTTATTCGTTGGTTGGTTTATCTACCAGTCCCTCCATCACTACTGCACAGAAAAATATTTGCACAACGGCGCAGGGACCTTTGTTATGACCAAGTCCAAGTCCAAGATTGAAAACATCAGATGTAGGCTTTTTCTCAGCTGCAGCATGCGTGCTAAACTTGGCTACTTTTCCCAGTTTATTTTGCACTGAACTGATGATGCTTAAATGAAGTGGAGGATCAGCCAAAGAAGGGGAAAAATATTCTTTTTCGCACAATCACGGAGAAGACCGACGACAACAAGGGTTGGCTAGTCAGTTAAAATAATCTAATAAACACACGAATGTGTGATGGCATATTTGTTTAGCTATTAATTTATATATTTGTATCTTTCGTCTTACCCTGTACTAAAAATAAATGAGCAAAAAATTGACAATTTTCCATATTATGGCAGAAGTAAGGATACATGAAATTGCATGCACTTTTTGCTTTGCCCATTTCGAAATTTAGGCCACGAAGACGTCTGAAGTAGTGTCTCTTGATACTGTCATGGATTTCATTTTTATTTTCTACCCATGCACTTGCATCAGTGGAAAATGCCTTCGGCGGCCTGAAGCATTTCTTTCATATAAAACTCAAAGGTTACTCGTCAACAACAGAGTGTCTTCAAGACAGCCGATACTCTGTGGGGTACCACGAGATACCGTGCTTGGGCCTGTACTATTTCTTATAATATTCAATGACTTGGGGTACGGATGCAACTGTGAAGTTCCGTCGTCATTTGCTGACGACACACGAATATTAGCTGTAGCGAAATAAGTGAAAGATGTGCTGGGTGTCCTACGAGATTTGCAAAGTGTCTGCCAATGATAAGTGAAGAATATAATTTTTAATGAAACCAAATTAGAGCTCTTTAGATACGGAACAAATTTAACGCATTTTCAGTTAACAACATATGCTACTAGAGATGAAAATGGAATTGAAGGGAAGATACTTTTAAGAGACCTTGGCGTGAGAATGCAAGACGATGCTACCTTTAAAGAATATGTAACTAGAGTTATCGCTGTGGGAAAAAGTGGAGTGGCTGGAATTTACGAACTTTCTCATCACTTGAATTAGAGATGGTACTCATGCTGTGGAAGCAATATAGTCTCAAGAGAATAGAGTACTGTTTATCACTTTGGATGCCTAATATGAGAAGAAAGCTAGTGCAGTTTGAAGTTATTCAAAAAAATTTCACTATCAAAATTCAGGCACACAATAGTGCGACTACCACAAAAGACTTCGTTGTCTCCAGTTGTATTCAATACAACAAAGATTCGACCTCTTCTCAATGAAATATGTTCGGAAACTTCCGGAACATACCATTGTGAATGTGAATGAGTGGATTATCGCCAGACACTCAGAAAACACTGGGAATACTTGTAATGTACGCATTCCAAGCAGAGATGGTGGCAAAGCCGTGACAACAAAATATGCTAACAGCTTTACTGTACGGGGAGCAAGACAGTTTAACAAAATGCAGCGGCATATTCGAAACGCCACTGAAATGGAAGTTTCAGAATTTAAAAATTTCTTGGATTTCCATTTAGGAAAAATACCAGATAACCAACAGTGAGCGGTTACGTGCACTGTGGAGACAATTTGTTGTTGGCTCTCTCTGTCTGGTCGCTAATGATGACCCTATAGAAGAAACCCAGCATCGTGACTCCACACACGTGAGGTGACGTGCAAAACGTCATCTGGACTTCGTCCGAAGCCTCACGTGGCACCCAAGGTAAAGGATACATCAGAGTTTTATTTGTTCTGAGTGCACGGAGCGCAGACTGAGCGATAATAACGCAGCAATGAGTAAGAAATTCTTCTCAGCAATTTTCAAAGCAGTGTAGGAAACTGTGGATTTCGCAGTCATTATATTTCTTAAATTAAAATTTTTCTTTGATGATACAGCTTTGCGGTTGTGGCACCAAGTTTCGACTGTAGTCATGTAACTGCACACAGATGATATGCAGAGTCACCTCAATAATTTTTCAATTTTTCTTTGCCTTCCTGCTTATTACCGGCAATTTCGTTGCGTGTCAACGAACAAACGAACTAGTGAACGATTGTACTGCGCACGAAACAGGAACCCAGCGCTCTCACTTATCTTAATTATTATGAACAGCTGTTGTGCGGCAGCTTTCATAATTAAATTAACGAAAGTATGATGTATGGAGAACTGTCGTAAGTTCTTTATTGTCATTTTTGGCGGGCGGAAGCGTTAGCCCATTATATAATCTGTGTAGCTTCCTAGTGTTCACTAATCAATAGATATATGAACTATTCTACTTGAGCCACTGTTACTGTGCTGGGCCTCCAAGCTTCCATGCGCATAGTCAAGCGATGGCGTAGAATCTCTTTCATTTGTGCTCGAATGCACTTCATACTTACTTTAGTTCCTAAGTCTCGCGTTGAATTATGAGCTTATTTATGAAATAGACGGTAATGTACTGAGAACGGAAAACCTGCACTTAATGAAAATGTATATGATCTATAGTATGTTTATCTATATCTTATTCGGGCTACGCCTTCGAGAGGATTCAGGCTCACATCGGCAGGACAGTTTTGTAGTTTTAATGGATTATATTTTAGGCGATATTCGGAACATTTCTACTGTGCACCCTTGCTGAACATAGCATCGGTAGACACACTGTTGCGTCTGCAAGAACTAAGGTAACTCTTCTTCCACTGAGCGGGGACTGCGCGTTTCTTTGACTACATGGCGTGTGAACCCACCATAGTGTTTACATATTTACTTAGGAAAATTTATATTGTGTTTTATGAAGTTTAAAATTGTGCGCCTAAGTGAGGCCTCCTGAAGCTGAAATTTCCATACGCTATATCGGGTTGGGCTAACCTTTGGAGCTTGGACTTCATGAGGAAGTACCTCTGCATAAAGAAGTACCTCTGCATGAGGAAGTACCTTTACATGAGAAAGTACCTCTGCATGAGGAAGTACCTCTGCATGAGGAAGTACCTCTGCATGAGGAAGTACCTCTGCATGAGGAAGTACCTCTGCATGAGGAAGTACCTCTGCATGAGGAAGTACCTCTGCATGAGGAAGTGCCTCTGCATGAGGGAGAAGAAAGAGTGAGCCATGGCTGGAATCCAACCATTTGTCTGTGCCGGTCTGCATGAGGATGAGGGCGGTTTTCTAAGTACACAACTAGCACGTCAACTATAGTAGTCTTTGTTGGGCCCTTGTTGTAAACTTGATGTCTATCTCGCTATAAACTTGAGCATTGTGATTGTTGAATGTACATCGAAGAACAGAGGTATCGTTCGACTCATATCCTTCAACGTTGGAGCTTTCGCAAGTCTATTAATTCAAAGAGCCATTGTCACGGGATATCATATGATATTTGTATTACCAACATCGCATCTAGAAAAGTTGGTTAAACTATAATTTCATGACCTTTTAACGTCGCAGGTTTCAAAGGAAGCTCTCATTTTGACATGCTGCCCTCGAGTGGACAGCGGCACTGTCACTACATGAATGTGTACCTCATTCGTCTCCAGTTGGGAGTCAAACATGCGGGCGCGTATTAACAAACGAGTGGAACAAAACCCCTGATGCCCCATAGCGATGTAGAAGAAAAGCCTTCTGATACTAAACACATGGCAGAGCCACTGCAGTCTCGACACGGGTGTCTCACGGCTGAAATAAAGTAACCGTCCTATAGACCGTCTGTCGTTACCTCACTTGTGCTTCTCGGTGCAGGCAATGGCAGCAATGAGGATACGCTGCATCCTAGTTGCAATGCGGGCCGCCGACAATTTCTATTGTAATTTTATCCCGCGCTGAGAACGGCAGAGTCTGCTGAGCATCAATAACTTGTCCATTATTTTCGTTAGCCGAAAGGCGCATTTGCGTATCAAGAAAAACAAAGGGGAAAGATTCGTCAGGCAAGTGTATGTTCTTATACCAATGGCAATGAAAAATAAACTTGCGTAAAGGTTATCGTAGGTGTAGCAACAGTTAACGTATATATAATCGTTAATATTTCTATTGCTTGTAGGAAAACTACATTGTGCAACTGGTGACGCTAAGTTGCTGCGGTCACACCGGTCCTAATCTCTAGCCACATGTACAGGCCCAGTAACAAAACGTGTGGTGACAATGACCCCAGAAGCTCTTTCCCTCAAGTTAACGCGTAAAGGTAGGGTTAACTTGGACGCACCCTCCACTGGGAATCCCACACGCACTGGTTCGGGCTGCGAATGTAGGAAAACTGGCCCCAGAAGAGTAAGTACGGCCGACCAAGAGTGGTTAAGAACTATGATGCCATCGACGGAAGGTTCAACGACCCACACACTTCTACTCTTCCCATTTTCTGGGCAAGGTAAGTACCACCACAGTAGTTGTGCATACCCAGTAACTGCCGACTAAGCACACCAAGCGGCACGAAGAACGTTTATCTTTCATGGTACCGATCACGTAACCATAAACACTGTCAGCTTAAAAACACAAGGCTGCTGCTAAATAACACTTATTTAGTGCATGCATTCGATATTTTCTTAACGGAAGAACGCCTGTAATAGCTAGCACAACTTCTGATGAATCATAACTATTTGCACAGGTAGTAAACGAGTCCGTGGGGGCCGGGATGGGGTGGTCCTTCCTCAGAAGAAATGGCCAAGGGCCGACAGCTTATGAAGGCGTTGTTCTGTCGATCCGTGAAGCATATAGCAACGGCTAGCCTCCTACAGTTCCAGATTCCCTAGTAATTAACCTATATCAATTAATGAATAAAGTCTCCTAAAGGGGTGTGGTATCTAGAGGTACTATTCGTTGCGGCTGGAAATTAAGCGAACCTCTAACAGCCGCAGTCTGATCTTCATTGTCCTTCGCTAAACATTGTTGGTGGTCATTGGATTAAAAGGAATGGAAATTCGTTTTTTTTGTTGTTTGGATTAGGCGTGTTGTAATCACCACCGTTGTCATCCCGTTAGTTAAAGTAAACTCCAGCGGCTGCAATCCAGGTTTTCCAGAAGTTCCCTTAATAATATATTTTTTAGGACCACGTTTAAATGTAAATTATTTTCCGTACACGCAAAGACTTCAGCAGAGATGATATGCGAAACGCATGCAAAGTGAAGCATTTCCCAGAGTTCTCAAGAATTTAGACAAAATATCTATTATTTAAGCTAGCAAATCAACACATTATTAGTTTTCTTTACAGCAAAAGTTATCATTTCTTCCTTGTTTTCGAAAACAACTACTTTCGAATGTGCTCGTTTATATGGGAAAGTGCTAAACTTGTCAAAATTGCTTCCACGGTTAAAGAAAATTGGGTAAGTGGGTGACAGCAGGCTGCTACAGTACTTGTGTTCATGTTCAGGTTTGCTTTTATAATCCATATATGGAATAATAATAATAATACGTATATGAAATAATAATAATACGTACATGGAATATACGGAATAATAGATTAGACAGCTAAATGGATAGAGAGCCTAGCAAATATCTCATTTAAAAAATGAAATTAAAAAAAAATACAGCTGTAGTGCGCGCCAGTAGTTGAATAAATCGTATTCTGTTATATGTAAAACTGACATTGTAAACTGGATCGGCGTGACGATCGAGCGATGGATATCTGCCCCGGAGTTCAATTTCGCTGGACGCTGTAAAGGTTGCTGTACTGTATATTGGGTGCTGTAAAGGTTGCTGTACTGTATATCGGGCGCTGTAAAGGTTGCTGTACTGTATATCGGGCGCTGTAAAGGTTGCTGTACTGTATATCGGGCGCTGTAAAGGTTGCTGTACTGTATATTGGGTGCTGTAAAGGTTGCTGTACTGTATATCGGACGCTGTAAAGGTTGCTGTACTGTATATCGGGCGCTGTAAAGGTTGCTGTACTGTATATTGGGTGCTGTAAAGGTTGCTGTACTGTATATTGGGCGCTGTAAAGGTTGCTGTACTGTATATTGGGTGCTGTAAAGGTTGCTGTACTGTATATTAGGCGCTGTAAAGGTTGCTGTACTGTACTGTATATTGGGCGCTGTAAAGGTTGCTGTACTATATATTGGGCGCTGTAAAGGTTGCTGTACTGTATATTGGGCGATGTAAAGGTTGCTGTACTGTATATTGGGTGCTGTAAAGGTTGCTGTACTGTATATTGGGTGCTGTAAAGGTTGCTGTACTGTATATTGGGCACTGTAAAGGTTGCTGTACTGTATATTGGGTGCTGTAAAGGTTGCTGTACTGTATATTGGGTGCTGTAAAGGTTGCTGTGCTGTATATTGGGTGCTGTAAAGGTTGCTGTACTGTATATTGGGTGCTGTAAAGGTTGCTGTACTGTATATTGGGTGTTGTAAAGGTTGCTGTACTGTACATCGGGTGCTGTAAAGGTTGCTGTACT
>LQNS02278178.1:1215449-1230502 GCA_001587735.2 Parhyale hawaiensis | reverse complement strand
AATGTAGAGCAAAGAAGAGAAATGGGCTCAGCACAAATAATCGTGAGAAAATATTTTATTTCAGTTTCAGAACGCTTTATTTCATATACAAATTGTTGAAGTATGTTCAGTATAATTTCCCGTGAGGGGGGCATTTTGTATTGAATGCCCTCCCCAAAATTCCTGAGGGGGGGGCAAATGCCATGAATGCCCCCCCCCCCTGGATCCGCCAGTGCCTCCCATATATGCCTACTGTGCGTTATGTTATACATGGGCTAAAGAGTAACATTAAGAGAACATAAATTTAGAAAGGAAATATATTAACACAGTCAGCCTATGCTTGCAGGCAGTAGCAAAACGTCTAAGTGGCAGTGGTAGGAAGCACAGCATCTAGACATCATTCTGATTAATTAAGTTGTCACCCAAGTACGTAATCCAATCAGTGTTGATTGAGTGCCGAACTCTGTTAACTTGGCTCACAGGGAGCTCTCTGAAGTAACGTGCTGACAAAAAAAATTTTCACTCTCCCCTTCAGACTATAGACTCATTAATGGGAAATATATTTAGGCATTCTATTTCAATAGAGACAAATACATCACAGGCTCTTGTGTAGCTGGGATCACCCTCCAGTCGCCGAAATATATTATTCACAACACTCAATTTACCTGCTTCCTCTCTAGAAAATTGGGGCCAGTGAAGTTTTGCAATATAGTGGATAACGATACGTTGTGAAGAGTTGAATTTTTAAATTGAGGGAGCAACTATGAAACTACCTTGATATCTACTTACCAGTGGCATTTGAGTGTCTAACCTGTCTTGCAATGTCTACTAGATTAGATTAGTTATCAGTGAGATGGCTGATGACCCAGCTACGCAGAGCTGAGTACATAGGCTACCTTCACCCAGCTTAACATTGTATGCTGAATCCTGAAATACTTCCTTTTTTGAGGTACAAGTAACATACATACATGTAGTGTCTTAGCCGTGTTGTTTACAATGCCGAACTTATGAGCTGCATCTTCATCACAGATGGAAACTAGCATTTGGAGAGAGCTGTGGTGTGGCGCAAGTAACATCATATCAATAGCATAGCTGATGGCATTATAATGCCTCACCAACCCATATAGCAGTGAACTCCACTGCTGTTACGCTTGTTTTCTACATCAAGAAAAATATTGAACAGCAACGGCGAGAGAAGCGCACCCTGTCCGATGCCACTAGTCGTAAGCATATATGTAGCTCTCTTTGTCCAAAGGCTGCCTGTAACTTACCATCATTTCAAGCCAGCTAATTTGCAAGCGCCCAATACTAATACCACGTCCAGTTTGCGGTTTCCTACGCCCAGGCCGAATAAGTTCTACGTCAGTGCTAGCGACGTCTTGTGTTCCGTCCTCTCCAGTGCTCCACCTGACAATCAGTGCATCGCCGCAATTCCATTATGTAGTTAAAACTTAAGCCGTATCAATGCTTCGCAATTTTTGCAATCCTTGACAGAAGCTGAAGTATTTTATCGCGTCTTTTTAAACTCGAGCATTACGAGGCACGATATGCCAGGTCACATCTCGGTGTTTGCCTGCATGACAAGGGTGAAACATTGTCTTCTGTGTGACGCTATGGTCTGTTGCACGCCCTGCTGTACGTAGACGAGCCTATGGACGTCCTGTGGCCAGCAGTCAGGAGGGAGCAGTGGGCCAGTGGGCGCTACGTACCGTCTTATTCCATCGCTGGTGCTGGCAATGATTGCGTCGTCGTTACCTGTCAGAATGGGAACGACGGCAACGCTGTTGGGCACATCCGCCGGGGCGGCACTGAGTTCATTAAGTAAAGTTGAGGCGAAGAGAAGAGAATTGTTAGCCGAGACTTTGTTTGCTTGGTAACTCTGATGTTGAGGAGCTATCCTTAGCTAAAGGGGAGGGGAGGTGTTGCGTTGAAATGGGTAGGAGTGTTCACACGCCCTCCGTTGTTTCAGATTCTCGCTTTGTCTTATATGCCTTGTTTATCAAACCCTGAATTATGCGAAAGTATCATCGAATGCTCAGTTCATTGTTTCAACTTTATCGTGATTTAAATTCACGTCAGTTGTAGAAAGATTAAATGATTTCTGCATCCTGATGATCTTTCCATATGCCAACAACCCTAAAATATATAATAGAAATATTCGAGTAACTTTATATGCGCCTAATGTCGGCATCTTCTAGTATTTCGTTAGCTTTCAATTTGCAATTAAGCTAAATTTTTTGGTCATAGTGGTGATGTGTAAATTATCGTCCAGCTTTGCCAGTCCGATATCGTGAATCCGCTAGTGCTGCCGATAAAAATTTCCTTGTTTCACTTCTCAGTCTAATAATTATTTTAGTTCTGTACATATCTATTGGCAGATAAGAGTACACTTGCCAGCTAAATTATCATATAAATACACATATCTTCGTATTTTTATTACTAGAAATTTTTAAAAAGCAAAATACTCATCGCTCACTGCAGTATTATTACTTCCGCCAAGGAGGTTATATTTTCTTTGAGTTTGTCTTTCTGCCTGTTTGTCTGTCTCTGTGTATTTGTGTGTTTGTCTGTCGCCAAGATAAGTAAAAAAATTATGAACGAATCTTTACGAAATTTACAGGGAGTGTTAGGTATGTTACGTGAAACCAGATGATTAACTTTTGGTGAATATCCGTTCATTCCTGTGTTTGTTTGTGTACCTCTTGTTTCTTATTGCCATAACTCAAAAAACTATGAATGGATTTTTATGAAATTTGTCTGAGTTGTTAGGTATATCACGAAGAGTAAATAACCAACTTTTTGTAACGATGTGTTTGTTCGTTTATTTGTTTGTCTCTGTCCGATTATGCTTGCCAGAAATACAGTATTACTCAAAAAGTAGCGAATGGATCTTCATGAAATTTCTAAAAATTGTGAGAAATGTTGAAAGACATAGATGACCAAATTTTGGTGATGATTGGTTTATTTGTTTGCGCGTTTGACTTATGTTTGTTATAATGTTTGTGTGAGAACATAACTCATGAACTTATAGACGGATCTTCAAGAAAATCATATAATCTTTTATTACTGTCAAAAGGCACAAATGACCTGACTTTAGTGCAGATAAAGGGGAAATCATAGTTTCAGAACCAAATTGAAATTTTCGGTAACGTTGCATTGCTTGGGGAAGACCTGCGCTCTCAGAGTGCTCTTGTTGTCATTTTCATTGTTATATTCTGCTATTCCTTGCTAGTTCGCTATGACTTGATCAGCCGATTGAAATTGAGCACGTCCTCCCTTTCTATTCATTACTGGTTGAATCTCACGTTTGTGACCAATCGGCCTCGTAGGGGCAGTCAACTCCTCTCGCCCGTCGACAGCCTCATCAGAACAGCTGACCTTGCGGGCGGGCGCGCTTGAACGATAAGGTAGGTGTGCTGCTGCACAGGACAGCAGGGCCACAGCATTCTGCAGACACCAGGGCTGCAGAGTCGAAATCTGTAAGAGTCGGACATTGTTGGCGGTCAAAAGTCGTAATCGGACTTTCTTCATCCGATTCCGCAGCCCTGGGAGATACCACAACTATCGGGATCGCTGTGTTTCACGAGACCTAGGACCAGAGGTGGACGCGTGAACCTTTTTTGGGGTTCCGAACCTCCGAATAACGAACTCGATTTTCAAAATTTCGGTGCGAACAATTATTCCGAACATTTGTTCGCGAACCTCCGAATCTTTACAAAATAGCAAAGCGAACCTTACATTGAATCCTTCCGAACATTTCCAAACCTAAATCTAAACTTGAAGCTTTCCGATTAAAAAAATTTTTTCTTTTGATATATCTTCATTATTCAGAGCAACAGTTGAAGAATGTCTGACTATTGCAGCTACCGGGGGCTGCACGTCACTAAGGCCGTGTTCACACGTACCTCAACGTAATGTCTTCAATCACGAAAATAAACACGAGCTGTGCGCCAACTTTTCCTGTCGCTGTCCACACGTGGAAGCAATCTTCATTCATGGGAATGGGCCTATTACTTGGGAATAGGCCTATTGGTTCGTCTACTGCCGCCTATCTAATCTAAATGAATGACGCCACACGTTCACTTATGATATAGTTTCCTTACATTTTTTCTTAGCCTATATATCGTGTCGGTTAGAAGTTACACATGTATCCCATAATCTTATAGCGTGAATTTTATAGGAACAGCCTGTTTAAAAGAATTATAGCCTGATAAACTGAAAAAAGTGAAATCTGCAAGCAGCACTCCGCTTCCTTGTCAAAGCAAAGATGGCGTCCATGTTCTTACAACATTTTCAGCTTAATTAGTTTTCTTCAGTTAAACGAAAATGCAGTGATTCTGATTGTTGAAGTGAGGATAAAAAGCATTTTTATTGGCCTATTCATTATCTGAAACCGCTAAAGAGGATAAATCAAGCATTTATAAGTTCTGTTTACTGAATTTGAACGACGCGGTGTGTTCAAGAAAGAGACATGCTTCATCCTGGCCTCTCGCGTTTGCTACTGCGGCTTCTAACACATCAACGCGCCACGTCCCTCATCGTAACGCGTTCAGTCAAACTGATGTACGCGGCGCGTTGATTTGATAGAAAAAGTAGCAGAAAATATGGGAGACTGAAGAATGAAGTAGGTACGTAACTTTTTTGAACGAGCCGCGTCATTCAAGTTCAGTAAACAGAACGTATAAATATGGAAATTATCCTCCGTAGCGTTTTCAAATCATGAACAAGTTGAAAAAAATGCTTTTACCGTCACTTTAACGATCAGAATCACTGTATTCCCGTTAAGCACAAGAAAACTAGATGACCAGAAAATGTTATAAGAACACTGACGCCATCTTTGATATGACAACGAAGAGAATAGCTGCGTGCTGCTTTCACTTCCATAGGTTTATCAGGCTATAAAGATTTTACAAATCCGCTGTTCCTATCAAAATAAATCTTTACGATCTTGTGATGCGAATGTGGCTTGAAAAGCAGGCAAAATATAAGCGAAATATAGAGAAACAAGATCACAACTTAACGCGAGGCGTTATTCATTTGAATGAAGGTCCCCTCTACGAGGGGACAGTGACAGAAAAGAAATGACGCACAGCACGTATTCATTTTCGTGATTGAACGCGCTACGATGAGAGACGTGACCAGCAAACAATTCACCTTGATTTTACGTCGAAAACACGTCGTATATTGGTGGCTCAACATGCTAAGCACGTCGATCTGTGGACTCCAGATAACGTTGTTAGAACGTTGTGCCCGGCACGTTGTGAGACAACGTACTGACAACGTTATGACAACCTTCAAAGCTAGCTGACATCGTCAATTCAGTTCCAGATAACATTGTTAGCACGTCGTACGACAGCGTGCTGGGCACGTTCTTAGTACGTCTCACCATAACGTGCTAGGGACGTATCCAGCACGTTGTATAACAACGTAGCAGAGGACCGCCCAGCACAAGGCGCTAAGGACGTGCCCAGCATGTTGTTAGTATTTTGTGATAAGACGTGCTAACAACGTTATCTGGAGTCCACAAATCAACGTTCATAGCACGTTGAGCTACAAATCAAAACGTTGATTCTACGTCGTGTGTTAACTGGGTGTGAACTCGCCCTTACCAGCAGTGCGACTGGTTGGCAGCCAGCTGCGGATAACAACATGACGAGTCTGTGTGTTACAGATAAAACAACGAGCTAACGAGGTTAAGACAACGATTTTATTTCCAAGTACTAAGAAGAGTAGGCAGGCAGTAGCTGCTGCTAGTCATTGTTTTACATTGCTACACACTGTCACACAGGCTTGCGTAACGAATACATTTGAAGCAGTGGTCATTTGAGACACACATACTCACTAAGGCAGTGTTCACACATCCCACATCGTTACGCGTTCAATCACGAAAATAATCATGAGCTGTTATTCAATTTTTTCTGTCGCTGTCCACGCTTGGAAGCAACTTTCATTCAAATGAATGATGCCGCGCGTTCTGTTATGATTTTGTTCCTTTAAATTTTGACTCCTACTTTGCGTCGGTCTGAAGTCACTTTCGTATCCCATAATCAATTAGCCTGAATTTGATACGAACTGCCTATTTTCCAAATATCTGTAGCCTGATGAATCGATAAAAAGGATACCAGCGCGCAGTAATGCGCTTCGTCGTCTAATCAAAGATCGCGCAAATGTTTTTGCAACATTTACAGCTCAACTAGCTTTCTTGCGTTAAACGGGAATACAGTAATTCTGATTGTTAAAGTCACGGTAAAAAAAAAAAATTTGTAAACTGGTTCGGGATTTGAAACCGCTATAGAGGATAAATTAAGCATTTATAGGTTCTGTTTACTGATCTTGAACTACGCGACGCGTTGATAAATGGACATGTTCCATCATTCAGTCTCCCGCGTTTGCTGCAACTGTTTCTCTCAAACCAATGCGGCGCGTCCAACAGTTTCACTGAACGCGTTACGATGAGGAACGTGTGAACACGGCTTTACACGCCCATACTGGAATAGAAGTAGAAATAAGTGATAAAGTAAAGCACAATGCTAATGGTCATAAGCGTCTCTATGTGCTACAGAAACATAGGCGTCTCCACGTCTATATGCGGCGGAAAGGTTGAACACCAATGTTTGGTCGTCTTTGTTTTTTTTTTAGAATTTATCTCGGGATTCGAAGGTTAGGATTCGCGAAATAAAATGTTTCGATCCCGGAAGTCCGAATCCGAACCTCCGAATTCAAATCCGGGATTTGGCCGGTCCGAAAAAATTCGCGAATAAAGGTTCGCGAATATTAGTTCGTAACGCCCACCTCTGCCGAGGACACCCACAGTCATTCAGACCTACATACACATGCATCGAAAAATACCTGCACGAACACACCTACACACACACACACACAAACACACGCACAACGTACACAGAAGCACGGCCGTCACAGCATGTCAACAACTCGTATGTGACCACAAAAGAGTTGCTTTACGACACTGATAACATTGATCAGCAGGCCTCCACGGCCGCTCAACGCTTGCCAGCATCTCTAAGAAATAAGTGAAAATTACCAGCGCCTCCATTGATTCGGGACAGCAGAGCTGCTCAAGCATTGCTGCTGAGGGACTCTTTTGGCAGCGCAGCAGCCACAGATGCAGTGACAACATTGTAAGGAGTGCTGGGCAGCAATGAATGGAGTCCAGGAAGCGACAACCTTCAGCGTTAGATGAACTCTCCTGGCGCTCTTTCCAGTGAATTGTCAGCCTTTCTGAGCCATAGATCGCATTCAGCTACTATATTGCAGATAACAATAATATAAATTTTCGTTTAACGTAGGAAGAGAGAACGGCTCAATCTCAAAAGAACTAGACATTATGAAAAGAGAGTCTTAGAAGAGAGTGTATTCATATGCAAAGATCCTATGTACAGGCATCATTTCTTTGCTAAATGAATAGGCTCTGCCACAACTAACGGAAGTGCAACTCAGCTGGAAAAGCTCCAGATTCTCGAATTTTAACTTATCGTTTCTCTTATTAAGAACAAGCAATAATGTTTCAACGACTTGCATTGTCTGTGTGTAGGTTATCTTTGTAGTCCAACAGCCACCTAGGGCCGATGCCAGGATTGTCAAACAGTTGGTAAAGTGAAGGTAACCCACAATGTACAGTTCCATGGAAAAACCGATATCACGAACCAATTTCGTCACATCTTAATGTTGATTTTAGCAAAGTTCTGGTCAAATAGAGCAGACTTTACGGTGGCAGTTCGTCAATTAATATTATAGTTTTCTTAATGCCAGACTGACCTCCAACCTCTCCAGATCAGGTCCATTGAACCAACCATCGAGCTGATCACTCGCATGCTCAGTTTGCACAGTCACTGAAATCGAGCCAAATATTTCAAGACATTACGTTAGAGAATTCTTACGGATTGATTTGCAGCACGTTTTTCTACTGGATAATACTAAGATGAAGGAGTCTTCCATTGCAGGCCGCCATGCATGGCTCAGACAATTAGATTAGATAGGCTTCAGTAGACGAACCAACAAGCCCATTCTCAAAGAGACACCGACACATTCGCCCCGGCACTCTATGAGCTATTGCCATTCTGTCAGAAGGAAATAGAGGACTCAGGAAGAAAGAAGGGAAAAAGGAGGAGGGGGGGGGGAATATCAGTCAAAGAGACGATCATGCGAGCACGTGAGCATGATGGTTACTGTGTACTTGCAGGCGTATATGCGAACCTACTGGCTACTGTGTGCTTAAATAAAGTTATTTGATTTGATTTAGTAACAGCTTCACCGTCAATCACCACCATCACCTCAAACATGAGGATAACAACAAGAAGACAAGAACAACAAGCGGCGCAGAGCAGCATTGGTGGTGGCGCAAAGTTCTGCAATTTGCGAGAGTGCCGCGGTCCGCTCGAGTTCTGCTGGCGGGAGCCGTTTCTTCTAATTAAGACATGAGCTAATTATGTCTTTCGCTTACTTTGCGTCTAATAGAACGTTTTAATATAGTATATTTTAACGCACGCACTCGAGTACCGACACCTCACCACAGCCCCACACATGCACACCGCAGGAGATACATTGTCTGAAGCAGGAAGTCTTCAGGGCCAGGAGTCGCAGCCAGAAACTGGCTGAAACAAAGAGTCGGAGTCATAAAATGACTATAGAAGGAGTCGAAAATTAGCTAAAACCAGCAGTCANGTACCGACACCTCACCACAGACCCACACATGCACACCGCAGGAGATACATTGTCTGAAGCAGGAAGTCTTCAGGGCCAGGAGTCGCAGCCAGAAACTGGCTGAAACAAAGAGTCGGAGTCATAAAATGACTATAGAAGGAGTCGGAAGTTAGCTAAAACCAGCAGTCAAAGTATGAAACTTCCTAAAACTAGGAGTCTGAGTAGAAAACTGGCTAAAACTAGAGCACTCTGAGAGCGCATACCTCGCGGTTCATTCCGTTGTCATTGCTTTTTAAGTTCAACCGAGATTTTGATTGATTTCTTTTGTATCAGCTCCAAATTCTAATCATTTGTGCCTTTTAATAGTATTAACAGTTTCTGCAATTTTTTTGAAGATCCTTTCATAACTGTTTGAGTTATGCTGCTAACAAACATTATGACAAACATAATTAAGTCAAACATATAAACGAACCAACCGATTTACACCAACATTACTAACAACTCTTGCAAATTTCATAAAGATTCATTCATAACTTTTTAAGCTATTGCGTAACAAACATAAAATCAAACACGGCAACAAACATACGAAGGAACAAACAAATCAACACAAAATTTGGTCATTTACTCTTATGATATACCTAACAACTCATGTTAATTTCATAAAAATCTGTCCATAACTTTTTGAGTTATGGCATTAATAAAAGCTAATAATAATAATAATAATAATAATAATAATCAAGAAAAATGAGTCAGGCAAACAAACATACGGATGGACGGATCTTCACCAAAAGTTAACTGTCTGTTTCTCCTAACATACCTAACAATCCCTGTAAATTTCGTCAAAATTCGACCATAACTTTTTGAGTTATCTCGGTGACAAAGAGACAGACAGATAAACCTGACAAAAACATAACCTCCTTGGCGGAGCTAACCAGGAGTTAGAGTCCTTAACTGGATAAAACATAGAATTGGAGTCGGCAACTGAATAAAACCAGGAGTTGGAATCGGGAATTAGATAAAACCAGTAGTTGGAGTCAGGAACTGGATAAAACCTGGAGTTGGAGTCGGGAACTGGATAAAACCAGGAGTTGGAATCGGGAATTAGATAAAACCAGTAGTTGGAGTCAGGAACTGGATAAAACCAGGAGTTGGAGTCGGGAACTGGATAAAACTAGGATTAGGAGTCGAAAACTGGATATAACCAGGAGTTAGTATCGGTAACTGGATAAAACCACGAGTTGGAGTCAGGAACTGGATTAAACCAGGAGTTGGAGTCGAGAATTGAATAAAACCAGGAGTTGGAGTTAGAAACTGGATAGAATCAGGAGTTAGAATCGGTAACTGGATAAAACCAGGAGCTGGAATCGGGAGATAGATAAAACCAGGAGTCGGACTTTGTGTATCCGACGCCACCACCCTGCTACCAGCACCTGGCAATACCCTGACATACACACTATATACACACACATACACACACACACTCTAACAACACCAGGTTGGCATGACCTACTCGTAGTGCGCAGGAAACAAGTCATCAGATCGACTGTTGGCACATCAAAGAAGTTCCTCTAAAAACCTTCCTGCCCGACCTGTCAAACAAAAAGAACTGGGCGATGATAGCGCTGGTGCTGGCATAAAAACAAAGCTTTGGCTTCACTGCCATGGCATTCCGTACAAACAAGCGCCCCTGTATCCTGGATACCGACTGATATCTGCAAGTGGCTACCTCGTGTTTCTGTCGGTGTATTCGTGCCGCCGTCTATCGAAGGCACAATCAATAGCAAAGTTAACCTTTGTTCGCTTGGCGTTAGGAGGAAATAAGTTAAAACGAGAGCTATTGCTGTACCAGTAACGTCATGGGCGTTGCCCAAGGTGCAGTTTTTGCTGCAAAATTACGTCATTTATGTGTCCGTGGAAGTCCTGATAATATCACTCATCTATCTAGGTACTGGATCACAAGCGGATCTACTAGAACAGTTTCCTGCGTTCATGTGTAGGTTCCGTTAGTGCTTATTTTGTATAGGAAAACATACACACTTACACCACACAAATGCAGTGAATTCAACGCTTTAGTGTTAAGCAACATCGATATAATTTTCTGATGCACTAATTACATGTTACAAGTGGTCACAATCTTGTGACTGGAAGAGACACAGACGGCAGTGCAGCAAATTAGGTATTGGTTACCTCCGACAAGGAGGTTATGTTTTCGTCGAGTTTGTCTATCTGTCTCTTTGTCTGTCACAAGATAACTCAAAAAGTTATAAACGAATTTTGACGAAATTTAAAGGGATTGTTATGTATGTTAGGAGGAACAGATGATTAACTTTTGATCTGTCCATCCGTTTGTTTGTTTGTCTACCTCTTTTTTCTTAATGCCATAACTCAAAAAGCTATGGACGGATTTTTATGAAATTTATACAAGTTGTTAAGTATATTACGAAGAGTAAATGATTAAATTTTTGTGATGATCTAACGTTCGTTCGTTAGTCACTATTTCTAATATTATGCGTATTAGCACAATAACTCAAAAAATTATTAATGGATTTTAAAGAAATTTATATGAGTTGTTCATGCTCATAAAAGACATGAATGAATAAATTTTGGTGCAGATCGGTTTGTCCGTTTGTATATTTGACCCATGTTTGTCATAATATTTGTTAGCAGCATTGGGAGCAGCAAAGGGAGAAAGGGAGCAGCATAACTGACAAAGTTATGAACGGATCTTCACGAAAATTGCATTAACTGTTAATACTATCAAAGGGCACAAATGATTAGATTTTGGAGTTGAAACAAAGAAAATTATGGTTTGAAAGCCAAATTGAACTTTTCGTTACCGTTGCCTCACTTGGCGGAGGTATTCGCTCTCAGAGTGCTATAGTTTGACATTATTTTCTCGCTTTCGTGAAAGGAACCCACTGATTGCCATGGGCACGTGATCGTTCCTCTCTTTCTCGACGGCTTAATTTAAGCACAATAAAAATTCAACTTAGCCTTTCAAAATGTTCTTTCAATACAAAAGATTTGCAGGAACCATTAAATAATTTTCTCTAAGCTACCGTTACAGTTAGAGTCAATTTGGGAGGCTAAAGAAAACGAGCTTGGAGCTTTGCATATATGTGAATGCAAATTGCTCGACCTCGCTCCTAAGCAGCATTTTTTTTTTAAATTAAGGAAAGTGGGACACCGAGACCGGATGCTGCAAACACCAGTGGCTCAAGGATCATTTAATATTGCTGTTTAACTGGAGCCTCTGGAAATTTCAAGGAAGACATGTATTGTTTTCCAATGATCTCTCAGATCCGTAGTATGCATGCAAATATGATCAAAGCAAGACTGCAAATCTTCTACGTAAGACCTGCGAGCCGCAGCAGGTCAAATATAAACTTATTGATGGAGACGTCTAGGAGGTCCTACCCCCAGAGATGCAAAGTAGTGAGAGCCGTTGGCAGTGAGTTACAAGCAAACAGAAAGCGTAAGTGTTGTACATACTAAAACGGTAGGCAAGAAGGAACGTAGGGCTCGAGGAACAAGCAGAATCATTTTCTAGATATTGCTTGTGGTTCCATCTAACCGTCAGCCCGCACCAGGGACTAAGACAGACTCCGCACCCATACCTGTGACGTCATCTTTAGCTCTTATCTCGCTGAGTCATCAGCGTTCTTCCCATGACCGACAAATAATTTCTTGAAGCAAAAACTAGATTTTGATTCGCATGAAAGTAAAAATTATGAGCTAATAAGGTACAGATTTAGGCTCATTCATGACGTCTCAGAATTGCTCGGAAGTTTTCCAGGAAGATCCTTAGCAAGGAAGCCTTCTGCGTTATTTTTCTACCTTACTACGCGAAAGTTATCGCGGCTGGAGCTATTAGTATGAAACTCCTGTCCTATCTACTCATCTATAACGAAATAAAGTGCTGGTTGTGACGTCATCTTTAACGCGAATTTTCTAGTGGAAATGCTGTATCGTCCTTTGCCTATGGTCTGTGCGGTGCGTTTTCTGTGTTGCACTGGGAAAATAGGGCATAGTTAATCTGTCTGGGGGAACAACTTAATTGAGCCAGTTTAGAGCTGCTATGCCCAATAAAGAATTATGGGCATTAACCGGCTGCCTGCGAGTAAAGAGCGAGTGGCAGTGGATAGTATCCGATAAATGCCTTTAAATTTCTGATTGATTGCTGCTCGCAGGTGATACCTAAAGATGTGCTGTCTCACTTTGAATGTATTTCCCTACAGTTTAGCTAATTTACTGGCCCTGGTATCAAAACAATATAATAATCACCGTTCATCTCTCGCGTCTTACTATTGTCGAAATAGATAGGCAAAATATAGGCCAGGTTGTAGATTTTGTAATAATGGTGCGTTTTAATGGAGACCGATAAGCAAAAATTAGACGACATGACAGTAGATCGCCTGAGTGGGAATCCTGATCCTTATATGTACATAGGTAATGGAATGCAACTTCTTAGTTAATGAACAACGTTGAAATCCTAACAATGAAGATATTTAGAGCTTCCATGGAGTTCATCATTTTCTCCATACATCGAAACTATATTTGTTCTCAATTTACGACGCACAAATTGAGTAGATGATTAACGGATCACAGTTGAAGCGATTTCTCAATGTGCAGTAGCTAGCTTCTTTCTTTGACGAAGCCGTTATCGCCTGAGAGCAGAAATTTCACTATACTGAAGTTATATCATTGCGTATATAGGATGCACGATGGCGACTTTCATTAACTTAGGCGATGCTTCGTTGCCTGTCACTATGCATAAGATGATATTTGCATGCCATCTAAGGAACTGCAGGAGCGTGCTGCTCAGATCAATTGAAACAGAGAGCACTCATCTCTAATGACAATTTGAGTTAGCTGTTGCAGCGTATCCTTCAGAACCATATTAATAACGAAAGAAGGATCACTGAAGAAGGGTCGCACTAATTATTCGCTGAAAAATTTGACAGTGCGGGCACTCTAGCTAATTAAGAATCAAATGCGTGTCACAAGTCTTCGCTTGTACACATTATTTCTCTGTATTATATGGGTATTACTCCAAGCACTTTTGTAAGAAGCAGAACATATATGAGCGCTCAATGTAAATGGGGCGATACAATCGGTTTCATGGATCGCATTCGTGTAAGATACCGTGAAGCCGGAAGTACTCCAAAATATCTTCCATTTGTACCGTACGTCTCTAGTTAAGTTCTACACCACCTGGTGCGTACCAGCAACACTGCACTCTGTCCGGGTCTGTGGGCCTGGACCCGCTCCTTTTGTCAGTTCCTAGCAGAGCTGGATGGTCGTGAGGCGGTCCATATGTAATTGCTCTAGCTGCGCGTGTGACTGGACCGTCCAGCCGTAGAACCAGTGGAAGCTGGTACTGGACCATCCAGCATTAGCTTCAACAGCATCTGCTGCTGGACCGTCCAGCTGTAGTACCAGCTGCAGGTGGGATTGAACCGTCCAGCATTAGCTTCAACAGCATCTGCTGCTGGACCGTCCAGCCATAGTACCTGCAGCAGGTGGGACTAGACCGTCCAGCATTAGCTTCAACAGCACCTGCTGCTGGACCGTCCAGCCGTAGTACCAGCAGCAGGTGGGACTGGACCGTCCAACCGTAGTACCAGCAGCAGGTGGGATTGAACCGTCCAGCATTAGCTTCAACAGAACGTGCAACGGGACCGCCCAACCTATCCAGACTCCTGTGCTCAGGGTTGCAATAAGGCGCATTAATGCAAAGCGGCGCTTTGGCCCGCTGGAAAACTTGACTTTATCCTACAATAACACAAAACCCTGCGAATTATCATAGCACGGCTCCAGCGTTAGTCGAAACACCGCCACTTTTGACTGCACGGAACTCCGACCCACCAGAACATTTTATGTAAGTCAATGTAAATATTATCTCTGCAGTGAGAGCGGCTCCAAAGATCTTCTCTTTACGCCAGGCGGGATGTCTGAACAAACTCTTTCACAAAGTCAACACGCTAGGTAAAGTTAGGGGGCTCAGCTCCAATTTGCCCCCAACGTCAGAATTTCTCAAGAGCTCGAGGCTAACAAAACTTTAGGACGGTTACTTTAGCATATTGCTTAGCACTCTCCGATACTGCCATATCCTCCCTTGCTTAGCACTCTCCGATAATGTAGCGCCATATCCTCCCTTGCTTAGCACTCTCCGATACTGCCATATCCTCCCTTGCTTAGCACTCTCCGATAATGTAGCGCCATATCCTCCCTTGCTTAGCACTCTCCGATACTGCCATATCCTCCCTTGCTTAGCACTCTCCGATACTACCGTGCCATATCCTCCCTTGCTTAGCACTCTCCGATACTGCCGTGCAATATCCTCCCTTGCTTAGCACTCTCCGATACTGCCGTGCAATATCCTCCCTTGCTTAGCACTCTCCGATACTGCC
>LQNS02278178.1:1185349-1196833 GCA_001587735.2 Parhyale hawaiensis | reverse complement strand
CAGCTACTCCAGCAAACTTCACACAGCCCTTCACATACACTCGCCTCATCATATAATCCGCAGCTACTCCAGCAAACTTCACACAGCCCTTCACATACACTCGCCTCATCATATAATCCACATCTACTCCAGCAAACTCCACACAGCCCTTCACACACACCTAGACCTACACACACACTTGCCCCAACGTCTCGCCCCTGCAGCTGCCCAGCACCACTCCTATATCACCTCGCATCCACTTAACTTTCGTTCATCTTTTCCAAGTATTCAGACTTTCTCTTCCCGATAGTTTTTCATTATTGGCCGATGCCTATAAGCGCTGGCCATTTTTCATGCATTGCTTTAATGAAAGGAGACTGGGTGAGATGGGCTCGCTTCGTACAGACAAACTTAGCTCATTTTGCTGGCACTGCTGCTGCACTTTACGATGTCTCTAATGAGGCAACTTCCTTATTGTCCGACACTCTCTTAAGTCTGAACACAAGCCGTGTAACTGCGCAGGGTCATCTTTGGAGTGTGGCGGGCGTCCTGGAGACTGTTGGAGTGGTAAGCGATATTGTTATTGGTGCTCGTTGATATGAGTCTTTTGGAGCACGGTATTGTGTGTAGGAGATGTTAGACTCACAAGCGATGTTTGTATTGGTGCTTATTGATAGGCGAGTTTTGGTGAGGGTTGCTGTTTCCAGCAGTTGGTGAGGGGCGAGGTATTGTGTCCAGCAGTTGGCATATCGATGGGTATATTGTGCATAGCAGTTGAGGCAGTGCGATGCATTGTATCCGTACGTGGGTGCGTTGTGATATGACATACCTCATGATAAAGGGCAGTCCTCCTTACCAAGCTCTGCACTGACTGATGCCGGAGACACATATGCATTTCTACTGGTTGCTAGGACGAGCAGCTCGCGGACCGTTTCGATAGATATTTAAAATCGGTAGCATAGATACCGTGGCGTGAACGACGTCCGAGTCTTGAATCCTTGCATCAAGTTGTCTTTGTAAATGCCTTGTGTGGTCCCGGCATTACGAGGCGAACAGTAACTCAAATTTCATTATATAAGTCTACACGTTTAATATAGTGACAGTGTTATAGGGGCTCTCCCTCTTGCTGTGCCGCTGATTTAGTTACTTTCCGTTTACATATCCCGCATCTCTGTACCAGAGGAGACCAGCAGCTCTACAGATCACCGGTACCCAAAGCTGTACCCAGCCGACTCTCTCGCTGTACCTGCGCCCACCGCCTGCCAGCGAGAAGGCAACTGTTGCAATCATCCTTCAGCTGTAGCGTGAAAGAAACAATGAGTTCTCGTGATTAGAAGCTATTCCTCGTCTCAGGCCCTAACGCAATTGATTACTGCACGCGCTTCAGGAGAGGCTGTAAGTTCCGATGCCAATCTCTGGGCCTGCCAGCGGCGCTGAGCAAATTGTCGGCAGGAGAGCCGCTGCTTCAAGTCTTCGGGTGTCTGCTGTTCTTACGGCTCCTGTTGCTGCGGCTCTTGCTGCTGCTGCTGCTGCTCCATCTGCTGCTGTGACTTCTGTTGTTTAGAATTAAAAGCATTCCCGACTCATTGATAAAATCAATAAGAAAAACTACTTCATAAACTTGGTGCGCAGAATATCTCTAGTAACTATATGCCAATCAGTAGTCTCCCTATGCTATCAAAAATTCATGAAAAATCAGTGACAGAGCAGCTCGCAATATATCTAGAGCAGTCTCGGCTATTTCTCTAAAATTAATACGCTTACAGGACTCCCACTAATTCCCTTGATGCACTTCTAATTATCCTTATATGAGCTTATAAAAACACAGACAAAAAAATGTTCTACTCTCTCAATGATGTTCGATTTATTGACAGCTTCTGAGAGTGCTCTCTCCATGATACGGCGTGCTACACAAAATAACCGCCCTAAATATTTCTCTTCATATTTCTCTAGTTACTTGCAAACGATAACCCACACTGTCGCGCTTTCAAGAACATATTCGTTCTTGATAAGCTTGTTATTTAGCGTTCCTTGAGGCTCTGTACTAGGCCTAATACTTTTCTCCTTATTTGAACAGTGTCATACCCTCGCAGCCACACGTCGTTACCCTTTCAATGTACGATGGCGATGTTCAACTTGCGATTCCCTGCTGAGCAGCTCAGATCGCGCACAAAGAGGAGCATCGAGCATTCTACTGTTCATCAGTTCCAGGACAGGTAGAACAAAATTAGTCTCAAGCTAAAATGCTACCAAAAACTCAGAGCTGAATTTTAGCTATGTCTTATTAATGCAACAATCCCAGTCGTTTTCCATCACCTTAGACACGGAAACAAAACGACCTGTAGAAGTTGTCAAGATCATTGAAGTGTGGTTGGATAAAATCTCAGTTTTGAAACCTACTTGCCAAAAAAGGTGTAGAACATTGAACGACGTCCTGATATACTTGTCTAGACTATTGTACTAAAAGATGAACAAGCACGACTCTTACTCATACAATCTCTCATTTTCTGAGAGATTTCTGGGAAGCTAATTCTCAGTAGTAAATTTCGGAAATGTGACCACATAACTTCTAATTTTACAAGCCATAGAGTGGGGTCTTGAACTGAAAAAAAAAACGAAACTTCCTGAAGCCGTGAATGTAGAGTATTTCATTGCTTGTGTGGTGGACCGTGCTTCTGTAAATATATTTCAATTTCCTCCAAAACGGGCTCAAACAAGTTCATCTCTCTGAACTTCAATCTACCCACAATGTATAGCCGTTATAAAATTTAAAGAAAATCTAGTTTCTGTCTCTGGAGCCTTCTTGTGGAATGATCTACCACAAAGCTAAATATTGCGTTTAAAATTACTCAAAGTAAGTTTCCTACAACACTTTGAGATTCTAATAAACAATCGGTGGCCAGCGTGCTTCATTTTGTAATGTTCTACTGGTATCAGTATGACCTCTCATTTTTTCTAGAATAAAGTGGCATTCTGTATATACCTAGCAAATGAACTCTTTTGTCTTACGATGACGTAGAGCCTATGATTAGTTTCTTAGTTTTGTTCCATAAAAGCTATTCCAACAAACATTTAGTATGTAATCTTATGCTGAATTAGCTCCTGTGGCGAGCAAAAAATTGTATCAGTATTAAAAAAGTGTAAATTTTCATCAAGTCATTAAGTAGAGAGTCAGTTGACTTTATCTGCAAAATTCTCTATTTGTTGCTGTTTTTTTTTTTTCTGTGCTACTGATGCTTCTGCTGTTGCGGATCTTTCACTTGTTGCTGCTGTTGCTGCTTCTTGTGCTCGCTCTGCTGCTGCTACTTCGGTTACTGCTTCTTCTGCCGCTGTACACAGGTGTAATAACTGACTTTTACGTTGCACAGCCAACAGCGGCACTGTTCTGACTTATTACTGTCAGTCGCCACAGAATGGGTTGGCCCTTCCACAAGAAGCCAGGGTACAGCCAGCAACCGTACAGCAGATTGCACGCGTACTCCATACGTACAGTACAGATATCACAAATCTTGTACAGCGTCTATCTCTGCTCCCTCAGATCCACTGCAGTGGGTTAAATCCCTCAAATCATCCCACTTCTCCCAGTCTGCCCGCTAACAAGCGCCTCACGCGTTCGTTTCCCCGCAAATTCTTCCTTGTTTACGAATGCGACGGCTGTGGCCGCCGGCGCGCCGCTTGTATTTCATTTCTTCAGACAAGCTCCGCATTTCTCATTCCAGCTCAGGAGCCAGCCATCCGCGCCCCCATTCCGCATTTCATTGCCCAGTCCGCATTTGCATGGCTTTTCATCTGAGCTGAGGAGGGGGTTGGGGGGGGGGCACCAGCACGATGGCGCTCCGTCCCTTCGAGAGCAGCCCAGTTTCCGCCTTATAAAGCCCGCCAGTGATCGCTGCTGCAGACGAGGGCGGAAGCAAGCACCGCTGTAGCAGCGACTGAGGTTTAATCTAGTAGAAAATGAGGTGTCAGGGCCCTGCGAAATATTCCCTCTTTGCTTATGGCCGCGACTTTGGGACTTGTCCCTTCTTTTATTTGGTGTTGCGAACCTCCTCATGTTTGGCTTACGTTTGGTGGTGTTTGTGCTGAACAGCGGGGCTACCAGTGCGGGGTGTACGAACTCGCCGTCCTTATGTTTTGTTCATGTTTGGTGGTGTTTGTGCTGAACAGCGGGGCTACCAGTGCGGGGTGTACGAACTCGCCGTCCTTATGTTTTGTTCATGTTTGGTGGTGTTTGTGCTGACCTGAAAGAATATAGGGCTCTATGCGAGGAGCGTACGTCAGTATGCACGTCGGTCTCATGCTTATCTTGCTTTTGGAAGTGGTTGCACTAGACTACAACTTAATTTTGTTCTTTGTGCTCGATAGTGCGTGGTCAGCATGCGTGTCACTCAGTCTGCAAGGGTACGATCTGGAGGGGGCGCAGTTGTCGCATGAGCCTTTCTTCAATGACACCATAGTTCAGACGATCGGTGATCTACCGCAGTCGTACAGTCTCCTAAAGCTTAGAGTGGATACATCTACAGCTCGAACCAGTGCTTTTGGGTTTGCCAGTTGGGTATACGGTCAAGGCTTTTTTTTACTTCTGAAAAGAATCACTGAAGGAAACCATTCATGGCTACACTAAACATCTGAAGAGTAACGCGACCGAACACGGAACCCGGCAATAAATTCCAAGCCGACGCAGTTTTGAGTGTAAAACACCGACGGAACTGACGAATTTCGTAACTTAAATCTCCAATTTAAAGGAATGGACTTCAGTCGCAGTTCGAGTGTTCTTCCAAAGACGTCGAGGAAAGAGAAACACAGAGAAAGAGAGGAATGCAACGAATGACCCACATTGCCAAATACCTTGTGAACTATAGGGGCATGCAACTTTCTACCTATGGCACAAGTTCACGAAATTATTCTGGGCACAACCGACAAGCTGAACGGACGAATCAGTCCAGTGGACGGAAGGGACGTGCAAGAGCTAAACCCCATCCAGGGGAGCAATATTCTAACAGAGACAGCAAGAATGTATGTATAGGAATATTTACGGACATACGGACATCATTATCACCAAACACTCACTAATCTTTCACAGGAGCCCAACCCTACTTGAAGCACAAGAGACGTTGCGTCTGATATGCTCGCAAATGCAAGCTTCTAGTGAAAAGAAGAATGAGTATCTCGAAAGAGCTGGGCTTCTGAATTACAGAGTCACCTATGTTCAAAGGCAGGTGCTGGGGCAGAAGCTTCCGAGACCTTACAATGATAGAGTTAGTCCTGCTTACATTAATTTTCACACTCCAGGTGGAGTACAATGCTTCAGTCCGTCATGGGGTCAATATTCAAGAAGAACTCTACGACTGCATCACGCATACTAGGGGTCGAATTGCATCTACCAGAGTGGAATCTTGGCATAGCTGATAATAGGGTTCACCGACAAAAAGAGCATGTACCTAGTGTACAGTACGAACTGCAAGGGACCAAAAAGCTTGCCCAATGACAACTCGATGACTGCACTCAAACAACCGTCCAAAGACGTACTCTCCGTAAGATCAAAGACAAATTTACGAATGATGGAAATATTCTGCCTCAAAGCCAAGACACTCAAACTCGTACAATGGACCGTCATCGTTGACCCTATGAAATGCGAACCAAAAGTCCAATTAAACAGCGCAACGATGCAACGCTAACTGCAAGTAGTGTGATACAGACAACAGGTCGTGGCAACAACAATGCTTTTCTGCATGCAAAGTAACCCGAGGGTAGCATCCTCGGTGATAGTTCAGTAACTGCCAGCATTTGGCAAAACAGGGCTCTTAGGTATGGGTATAGTATTTCCTGTACGCCAAAACGTGTGAATATTTCCAGACCGAATCAAGTGCCTAAATAATACGCGAGCTTAAGGTAAGATTTCCAGGAGAAATACACAATCTGAATCCAGTTGATAACATGGGTCAAGTTCCTTCAAGAGCTCCGTTACGTCACTGAATGGCAATAGCTGTGTGCTTAATCAAGGCTTTGGGTTACATCCATGCGGAAGCGATACTACATCCCCGCTCTACTGGTCATTGCAGTGCGCTGAAAGGAATTTCGCCTTAGCCAAGAGCTCAACTATGCTACCACTAGCAGAGTTACTAGGGGTGGCAAAGAAATCTCGGCAACGAAGACTGAACCCTCCTCCAAAGAAGTACGTTCTCTGTCCTCTGCAAAGATCCCTGGCACCGCTGCCTCGGGCGCTGTTGAGCTTTGTCATACATACTTCGCCTCAGTCTGGGTGCCACTTACGTTTGTAACATTCCAAGGTCTCGTGAACGCCGCCAAGCCATGAAAACAGCTTGTTTAGATTCAAAAGCCAACAGGCAATGATCATCGAACCAAGGCTTATCCGACGACCGTGTAAGAATGATTTTCTTGGGAATAAACCTTTTCGAAACTTAAACACTGTTATCATAAATTGATGGCACTGAAACTCCCTCGCCGTAGTAGCGACAACATTCCAATTAGCTCACTCTTTACGTACACCGCCCTCCTGAACCTGGCCGTTGGTACAACCTAGCCCAGCTCTTAAGACATAGCTGTGGTTATATCTTAACTCAGCTGTACACGATAGTTTTTTGTTTTGCGTTTTCACTTCACACCGCTTGGAAGGATTCTTATGTCTGTTTGTACAAGAAAAAAAAAAGACAGCTTGCTGAATTGTTAGTCCCTCAAGATTTCAAAAGAACTCAGAAATATTCTGCTAGTGATATTTTGCTAAGCAAACTGATATGTCGGCTAACATTGTATTATTATTTTTTGGGGGGAGACAGATGTGTTTGTTTAGGCATAACGAAACATTCGTAGACTATGTAGTGTAAAAGGGGCTGAACGGGCTTTATGTTGTTTGCAGCAACATAAGCGCGGTGCAACAGCGCATGGTTGTGTAAGAGCTAGTTAGATTAGGATGCAAGGTATGTATAGTCACTTTTAGTGATATACTTCACATAATTCAGAGACAAAACACAGTATATGTTTGTAATACCTTAAAAAAGATCATGCCAAAAGTATGGATGAGTTCAATTCGAAAGCAAAATACACATATTTTGCTGTCGGACGCATAGGTGTAATACCAGCGAAAAAATATAATTAATTATTCAAAGTTCGTCTTGGCTACGAGCGTTCCACTAATGAAGTCAACAAGGCTATGGCTTCAGAAGTTGCTTCAACAGGACACTTCTGCTCTTGCATCTAACGTAAGCTGTCACCAAAAATGAACTCTGCTAATCAGGCAGCTTGTCAAGGCCCTCTTCTGAACCCCATCCTGGCGCCTTGCTCCACCAGCAGCTCCGGCCTNTCTGCTCTCGCATCTAACGTAAGCTGTCACCAAAAATGAACTCTGCTAATCAGGCAGCTTGTCAAGGCCCTCTTCTGAACCCCATCCTGGCGCCTTGCTCCACCAGCAGCTCCGGCCTCTCCTGCCATTCTTTCTTTGCTAAGCAAATTGATGAGAGGAAAAGCGAGGCAGGGAGCTGCTCTCCCCGTCCATTTTATGCGAAATAAATGTTACGTGTGACCGGCGACCCTGTCCTTTGCTAGCCAAATTGCCGCTATGAAATTCATCCCTCTCAGGTCTCGGCTTTCAGGCATCGAGTTTTTTTTTTTTTAATGCAGCCGCTATGTGACCGGGCGAATTCCCGCTGGCTTTAGAAATGGTAATTCTTGAGCTAGTGATATTATTCTGCTCAGCACCTATGGTGCGTTTGGAATGAAATGGTAATTCTGGCGTTACGTAGCGTTGCCATTTCTTCCCAAACCCACTTCTGATACTTCTCTGCTCAGCACGAACTCTGAAGTGAAGCTGTTGGTTTACTGTGATAGGCTCAACGACTTTCCAACATTACGCTGGTTCATAAATCTTGGAGGGTTCATTCTAAATGAAATGTCGATTCTTTCTCTGGTTTATTTATTTCCAAATATTACAAATATCAAGTCCCTCCCGTACATGAGCACAAAGCAGAGCTGCAGCTGTGGACGCTGCCGCCTATACCACAAAACTCAAGAGCACAACTGCAGGGCTGCAGCACCTAAAACAGCAAACCCTCCCTCTAAACTGAAACTAAATTTGGATATACCGTAGCAATAATGTGCGACGCTTCCGCCCCACGCTAGTGTGGGCCTGTCCAATCACGATCTTCCCTCAAAGGACTTGTCTTATGAGATGAAGGTGCCATGAAGTGTGACAGCAGAGTCTCTTTCTTTGACGTATCATGGTCAAAAATTCTCAGTAGGTGATGCAACAGATATATACGCTTCAACTAAGCACCATAGTTCACCTCAAGGAGTACTTCCACGCACATTCTGTGGTAACAGAGACCTGTAGCCCCTCCCCTCTTAAAAACAAACCGGAAGGAGAACCATCCCCTCAGCTTTCACTAAGCAGAACTTGAGCTCGCGGCAGCATGCAGATTCTCTCAATAATGAATGCCGATAACATTACTGAAGAACTTGTAGCGCCGAGGCTCGCTAGCCATTTTTAGCTCCTCGATATGCGAGTATCGGCCAAACTTGGTGAATCGGTGCGGAAATGATTCATTTCTGATGAATTTGAAGCTTACGACGCGAGCAGCTGTGCTCGAGCCCCGTCCGCACTGCCTCGAGCGGCGGTGGCGAGATTTTTGGCTGTAAAACCGAAAAAGACAACGGTGAGTCTCTCGCTAAGACGAAGACTTAACCCTTTACCGAACGGCTGAATCATACGCTCGTAAGAATGACGTTATGAAAGTGAGCAAATAGGGACACTTACCCGGTAAGAGGATTCTGTATTTATGGCTGTTTGCTGCTAAATAATTTCTCACCTTATTGTGCATTTCAGTTATCTCGTGCGGGCAAAAATAAATTACCATAATGTACCACAGTTTTCGTTACTATTTATTGCTGCATTAGTATATCCTCTTTAAAAAAAATAAAAATATAGCATATAAACTGAGGCCTGCTTCACTGTTGATCATCATGTGCAATTTTCTGCGAAGGTGGATGAATTAATTTTTTTACTAATAGCAGAGGCACGTCGGGAGCTGCCGAGCGCCTGACACAGGCGAGAGCGGTGGCACGTCGGGAGCTGCCGAGCGCCTGACACAGGCGACAGCAGCGGCACGTCGGGAGCTGCCGAGCGCCTGACACAACGGAAGCCGTGGCACGACACTGACATACCTCGCACATGACACAGACATATTCAATAATGACAGAGAGACACACACCGGCGCTGCGCTGTGATCGCCGCCTGCCTCAGGGCTAACTTGGGAGCGTAGACATAACGATGCTGCTGAGGTACCGACTCCACACAGCTGAGGTACAGACTCCAGACCCTGTTGAGGTACCGACTCCAGACCCTGTTGAGGTACCGACTCCACACAGCTGAGGTACCGACTCCACACAGCTGAGGTACCGACTCTAGTCACTGCTGAGGCGCCGACTCCAGACGCTTCTGAGGTACCGACTCCAGACGCTTCTGAGGTACTGACTTCAGTCACAGTTGAGGTACCGACTCCAGACAGCTGAGGTATCGACTCCAGTCACAGTTGAGGTACCGACTCCAGACAGCTGAAGTATCGACTTCAGTCACTGTTGAGGTACCGACTCAAGACAGCTGAGGTACCTACTCCAGTCACTGCTGAGGTACCGACTCCAGACGCTTCTGAGATACCGACTCCAGACGCTTCTGAGGTACTGACTTCAGTCACAGTTGAGGTACCGACTCCAGACAGCTGAGGTATCGACTCCAGTCACGGTTGAGGTACCGACTCCAGACAGCTGAGGTATCGACTTCAGTCACTGTTGAGGTACCGACTCAAGACAGCTGAGGTACCTACTCCAGTCACTGCTGAGGTACCGACTCCAGACGCTGCTGAGGTACCGACTCCAGACGCTGCTGAGGTACCGACTCCAGACGCTGCTGAGGTACCGACTCCAGACGCTGCTGAGGTACCGACTCTAGACGCTGCTTAGGTACCGACTCCAATATTACATCAGAGAATTTCAATTTTTCACCGCCAAAGCTACCGTTTATTTTACTTAATTAAAAATCAAAGTACTGAGGACTTATGAACTACGTCTTAGCTGTAGCAGAGATACTGAATTTCATTTCTGTCCCACAGTAAAGATTTATACGTTTTGAGGCCCTTTGTTCAACTTGAGTAGAAGAGAAAGGTATTCTTCACAACAGAACCACAATGGCGAGCAATTAAAACAGAGGTATCGTTGAAGTATTTCTCTGGCGTCACTGCATTGCTGCTTTCTATGGGGATGGGATAAGAGAGAAAATTCGTACTCCGAAGTACGGAAACTAAGCTTATTGATAACCCTAACAGTTATATATCTGCTGATACAATTATATCTCTAATTTTAGAGTTTAGAGATACTTTCCAAGTCCTTTACTTTTTGTCTGTGTCGTCTCTGATGCAGCTCGCGCACGGTGTGGCCCTTCAACAGTTTTTTCTAGAGAAGAAAATATTGTTGGCTTATTCAGATCCAGTCCTCATTGTTTTGACTGTTTAGTCTCTTTCCTCAGAGCAAAATGCCGTTATTGAAGACGGAACTGTACTTATTTCTTTCATTTCTTTACGGACTCAATGTATACACGGTACAATATATAGTATATACCCACCAATGTTCAAGATACAATAGAAAATAAATTCGTCCAGTGCCGCGAAGTTATGTTTTGTCTTTTACAGCAATGCTTTGCTGAGAAAAAAACTGACTTCTCTCGCCTCTTTTGAAAATATTCTCGTACCAATCTTAACCAAATTGGTACGTGCAATGCCGCCATCACAGCAGAATCGATACACACACGTCGGGACACCTAACGTGTAGCCCCGCACGTTCATTACCACAATTTTTTACTTTTGTGCACAGCAACAATAAAAATTTCATACCACCTACCGTCCTGTGCTACAGTTCACTATTCCTTTATTTCTCTAAAATGTAAAAGCTACGTAACGTATTTCACTTAGCATTTTCACTCCAGCCGTTATATTCTGTGGGGGCTTTCACCTAAGGCGCTGTCTTGCTGATGCACAAAATGGATGTGCTGAACTTCATCGTTGTAGAGACATTTTCTGAAAGCGAGGGTTCTATGCCAAGAGTATAGATAAAGTCGCGATGCATCACGGTACACTCCAACAACAAGTGAACTTACATGCACTGGTTCGTGCTGTAGCTAAATCCACTCTAGCACCCAGAGGTGGGCACGGCTACAGTCGACCGTCGAATGTTTGAGTTATGGCACTGGACGACTAGGCGCCCCCTCCCTCACCCTTCCGTCTCTGGCCATTTCTATACTGCTCAGTGTCAAGCCTAGTGGACTATGAGCGGCAGAAATGCTGATGCTGCATTACAGAGCAGCAAGAGTTTCGCTGTAACTAAGAAATGGAACGTCCAATCCGCTGACAGCGAACAAGGCAGCACCATCCACCACGTGGCCACTGGGGTTACCGCGCGTCCGTACACATGACTGACACAGAGTCTGCACACATGACTGACACA
>LQNS02278178.1:1142747-1165468 GCA_001587735.2 Parhyale hawaiensis | reverse complement strand
GTGTAGGTGGAGACAGGTGTAGGTGGAGACAGGTGTAGGTGGAGACAGGTGTAGGTGGAGACAGGTGTAGGTGGAGACAGGTGTAGGTGGAGACAGGTGTAGGTGGAGACAGGTGTACCTACGTATATAGGGATATGTGTATATTGAGGACCTGCAGCACAACAGACAAGAGCTTCGGCACTTAACCCATAATATGCTTGATATTTCGCAGGAACGCCTAACACGATGGAGGGACCAATATATCTATCTCTAAACTAATCCGGTTATGTATATGAGTATTAATATTTCACTGCCTAAAATAAGTTTATGTAACGCATTAAAGAAGACAGTAAGAAAATTTCCGTATTATCAGCAGACTCCTGCTCGCACTCACCAGGGAGTATCATCGCTCCACCAGCCTCCTGTCTGCCAGTGATGGCAGGCAGACACCTCCCCTCAGCCTGCACGTACACGGTGCCACGGGCACAGGCACGGCCGTACCGAGGGGTGCCGCACGTGAAGTACGCGTCGCACGTGAGGACCTCCTCCCCCGTGTCGCAGGACCTGGTCGTGTAGCAGCGTTCGCGGAGGGTCGAGCAGGTCCTCAGGTCCGGTGCAGCGTCTGCTGCACAGCGGTCCTCGTCTGTCCGAGACCGGCAAAGGTTAGGAGATGGACTGCGTGGTATCTTTTCGGTACTTCCTCTGACGTCCTTACCTTGCCCTATCTACCAAACACGTGGTGGTTCTCCGCGACTAACCCTCCAACCAGCACGAAAGTCTTGTGTCGAGCCTCTGTTTATAGTTCACCGGAACTGTCTCTTCTCTGCAGATCAGTCAGAGTGCACGGAGAGATGTTCACGTTAGCGGTTTTCTTCTGCTGAGGTAAACTGCTGTAGCTCGCATCCCAGAGCTACCACTAGACTGCGAAGTTACAGGCATTTCACGAAAACTGCAGTGTGCGGAGGTTTAACTTGATCATAAGTGTTGTACTGTATGGAGATAGCTGTGTATACGCGTGGCGCCGTTCGGGATGCGAGGTAGTTCAACAAAATACCTTGTCATATTCGACCCACTACTAGCACTGACGCTGTGAAGTTCAAAAATTTATAGATCAAATACTTACTTAACAGTGCCAGACATACCAGCTGTAAGCGGTTACGAGCATGGTGGAGATAACTCGCTACTAGCCCTCTCACTGATCAAGTAATGCAACATCACATCTTCACAAAACGGGGGGCGAACAGAACATCCCCTGAAACCCCAAGGCATCCAAGGTAGGGCAAAAAAATTGATGCCTCAGCTGCGAAAAAACCGTATGATTGTCGCCTAAAAGAACTGGGTCTGATATCTCTCGAGCAAAGACGGTTCAGGTGGCAACTAATGGAAACATTCAAGTATTTGATTGGCTTCAACGACGTACCTACAACGGGGCTCTTTGATACAGACGCTTGCGAAACAACGGTCAAAAACTCAAGCATAAAGCTCGAAGAACGACCTAAAGTCAGCAGTTCTTTCCGTATTTCATAGTCAGCATTCGGAAAAGACTCCCTACCGATGTTGTAAGTGCAGAGTCAGTCAACGCTTTTAAAAATCGTTTTGACATACATCGGGAGAGACATCCTTCACAGCTAAGAACTCCTCTTCCAGGAGTCGCAAACTCTTAACGGCCAAAGCTTCCGAGGCCACCTTAATCCTTCTTCTTATCTCTCCCGCTCCAACTACACAGTTTGACGTCTCTAAGCTCCACATATCAGCGGCTCTTGATCGTGCCTTGCGTGCATTCATGATCGTCTCTTTGGCAGGGACTCTACCCCGTTTTTTCTCTTTTCTCCAGTCCTCTATATCCTACTAACATAATAGCAATAGCTCATAGAGTGCCGGGGCGTAAGTTCCGGTGTTTCTTTGGGAATGGGCCTATTGGTTCGTCTACTACCGCCTATCTAATCTAATATGTTCATGCTCTTTATCTAACATTAACACCGCACGTGTTGCTAAAGGTGTTCTACACCGAATTGTAGCAGCTTACCTCGAACTCTGGGCACACACTTGTTGCTGTAGGCGTCATACACAGAGTTGACACAGATCTTGCTAGAGCTCGTGCTGCCATCTCGTCTGTAACACACTCGCTCGAAGTCACACAGGCGGTATACCCTCCGGGGCTCCCCTGTGCGGCAAACTGGGACCTCCTCGCAGGCCTCGATGCGTACCTCACACAGCGTGTCCCGGGCCCTGGGACGTGGTTTATCATCGGGACACACCGCATCCACTGGTGGGACACATGGTATGATGTATATGAATACATCAGTGGCACAGGGCTAACTGCTACATTTGTGAAATGAGAACTGAAGATACATGTTATGTACCAGCACCAATATAGTATGACTTTAGAGCCTAATCTACAGTGAGTGCTAGGGAGTTTTGTAGGAATATAGGATATAATTGCAGTCCCTAAACACCTGGTAAACACCTTCAATCCCATACACATGGTATACACCTACATCCCCATCCAGCCTAGAAGAGACCTACAGTCCCCATACGCCTGGTATACACCTACAGCCCCGACGTACCTGGTATACACCTGTCGTTGGTGCGGTCGTACAAGCTGTTATCACCACACTTCGGTCGCAGGGGCTGCCCCTGGCACTGCGTGTAGCTTCTGTAACACACTTCTATACGCCACACGTGCGCCATGCCTGATGGTTGCAACATAAACCAACCATCAGTGTCTTATACTATTATTATTACTATCATCGAGCTCCTCATAAAGGGGGGCGTTTCAGTCCTTCATGCCATAACAGATTATTAGATAAAAACGAGCTCGCCACGGGAGAGTAGTCAGAGATATAAGCATACGAACTAAGTTGCATTTGGCAGTTAGTAACAAATATTCATAGTAATCATTGCATACGCTACGCCGTGTCGATTCATATATCGTAGTTGCCAGTCTACCAGTCGGTCAAAATATGAGGGAAGCCAAATCATCGCCTGACCACAACATTGGTTATTGTAATTCTGTTGTAGAGGATACAGTGCGCGTGCCAGCTAAGTTTTCGAATTAAATACTGAAAACAGGAAAGTGCAGCCGACAGCCATTTTTTTCGTGCTGCAAGTAGTACCGCAAGACGGATTTTCTGCTTTTACAACTCGCTGTAGCGGAGCGGTGCTGCAGGTAAGGAGACACGACGCTGTGTGTGTCCGCCACCCGCGTCCCGGGGGAGTGTCTGTTTGGGGGTGGGGGCTCAGTGCCTATCACAGTGTTGTCAAGTGACATTGTGTTATGCTGCAGGATGTGGACTTCGTGAGGATTTTAGTTTGTCTTATGATTATTGGAATACCCAAGCCGCCATATGACGTCACGGACGGGGCCTGGTTTACTGTTACAGACTTCTAATTTTACCGATGGAATTAGTCGCAAGTCTGCTTTTGACATGCTACTAATTTTTGCCTACTAGAAAATTTAACCGAATTCATTCAAGTTTTTCTTAAACATGTACAATAGTTGCTTCTGCAGGCAATGCGTATATCCTGAGTAGGGAAGATGATAAGAATAAAAAATAAAACTACTGACCATGCAATGAAAAGTTTTGACTTGTGTAGATGATGGTCAGTACGTTAGGCAAGCTTAGAGTACGTTAGGCAGAGCATCTTTGCACGGGTCCTCTTTTATTTGATCACATTTGGATCCGACCTGTTGGGTCATGTAAATTGATCACATCCATTGGAATCACACGGTTCCGTTTACAGAATTATTATTCTTACAGGCATATTCCTGCTTAACCGAGACGACACTGGATCTTAGTATCTAATGCAACTTAAGTATTAAGCTGTCTCCTGTGTACCATTCCATATGTGTACCTAATAAAGCATATTATTATTATTATTAGTTGCGATATTAAAGCCCAAGACTCTTTGCCTGGGGAAGAATCAGCTGGACGGTTACCTAAGTAGTTGGGGAGGCAGATGTTGGCGGAGGTGCACTCGAGCAGAGTGTCCTGGCACTCAGGTGGGCTGCTCTCACAGGCGCTATTGTCCCCCCGGAAGACGCACTGGTCCAGCTGGTCGGAGAAGTAAGTACCAGCCTCGCAGTGGTAGTAGGAGCGTTGGTACGCACCGATGCCGTACCGGTCCTCACAGCTGCTCATTGTACGCCCAGAAGCAGGTGATGAGATCATCTCTGATATTTCAACCCAATTATAGGCGCTAGGCAGAGACTGCTCTGCTACACTTGGGTTCTCTGATCGTCTTGCCTTGAGTGGTTTGGATTCTGTGGTTCATCTACTCCACCGAGAGAGACTCAAATTTTATTTATTATTCTATAAGAGTTAGGAAACACTGAAGCAATTTGCTGTTTTTCATGAACTTTTTCTAATGTTTCAGCTACTAATTTTCCGACACGACTCCAAAGAAGTAGCTACTGATGAGCATGAAAATTTTTTTTTTTCACACTTATGTGAGGCGTAAAACTTGACAGCTGAGTACAAGGAAGTTACTTCAGAAGCTTAGAGAGCCTTTTAAATGCTTACGCAAATAATTTCACCCTTGTGTCCAGACCGACATACTATTTTTGCTGCCTATTCCTAAGGTGGATTTACTGATGTTTCGAAAAACTTAATCTGGGCCAGCGATCTTACTAGCCAGGGCATAGAGACAGAAACGTGGAAGCTCCACGAAGTGGGTAAAATGCTAATTAGTAAGTCTGATCAGTGTAATGAAGAGATAAATTGTCAGCTATTTCGGAGTTACTGCTACCCCCCCCCCCTATTGTTACACTCTGTAATCGAAATTTAAGCGGATATCAATTGAATACCTCTATGTAACCCTATATTAACAGCTTTCATCGGCTTATTTGGTGCAAGCCTGATATTTGCTCAAAATTATACTGAGCACACCGGGACAGAGGGAACACTCACCGGTAGTACCACGTGCAGTCGTGGGGGTGGGGGAACACGCCCTCCGAAGGACACGACACCAAGGGATTCACGATGTAGTCGGGATACCGGAAATCTGGAGACGTACATGAAATAAATGTTAGGGGGTCTCCGCTCAGCGACGTAGCGGTAGCCAACAACCCGATTGTTTTTACGCGGTAAGCTTTCTTCAACTAACTTAAAAAAAAATTATATATTTGAGCACAATACATGTTAACCGTCTTGTCGTACTAAAAGTGGCAACAATATGTTTGTCTAACTCTGATTAACTTGTACATTCTGACGCGTATTCTGTCTCTAGCCAGTCGTCCCGCAGCTAGTCACTCAGTGAAGAAGGTACGTACAGCTGCGTTTTAATGGAGTGGTTTGAAAGATCCACTAAGCTGCTACACTTCAAGGGCAGATATATCTATGATAAATGATAAGTTTGTAAGCGTACTAGCCTAGTCAGTCACTAGGGTATTCACATCGGCTATACGTTAATATATCTTCACAAATAGATTAAAAACTCAATACATAAAGTGTGTCGAGAGCGATATTGTAATAACTAAGGAAAGAAGATAAAAGTTTAATAGTGCAGTGGGTGAGATTGCTGTAGCAGTAGAGTTGCCTTAATAGAGTTGCCATCGATCTATTATGCTCTTTGCACTCGGGAGATTACGAATACTAGCTGTGTTTTCCAGGCAATGACAGCTCAAGAATAAAATGACATTTAATTAACAGGTTCTGTGACAATGGCTTAGAATTCTGTAAAATTTATAGGGGGAAAATACATGAGAGAATTATACTGATCGTTGTCTAGTAGCTCTGGTTGTTCAAAAATAAAGTCAAAAACTTACAATGGTGCTGCCACTCTAACCCAAGTTCACCGGACGGTCAGACCCTCACGATACTCGAGTACCGCCAGAAAATGCTTTTGGCACAGCATGCAACATATGCTGCTACTGTGAGGGTGTACTGACTCGTGCTGGCTGATGGAACAAGTTTCAAGTGTCGCCTTTCACTAGCGTGTGAACTTCATTTTTGTTCTGTAAATCTTTTGAAACACCCACTGATTTTGATTGAAGTAGAGTTTTTATCCAAAGTAATAGGAACAACTCAAACTTAACTGTTAAAGTGACCTTACTTGGTCATATACTCGGGAAATATTCACTAGGCATGTTTTTTTATTAAAAATTCTATGTATATAGAGCACTTCGAGACACCCAGATTAACTCGACACTATATAACCTCTATGGCGGCGGTAATAATAACCTTATACACTAGACAACTGGACGGTTGTACTCGACTTAGTCCGTTAACGGTTAAAATAACGGCAGTAGCACACAAAGGGTCGGAGCCTGGGTCGCATCTCCACTATGAGATGGGCCTGCTGCTCTCTCTATTGCCAGCTATTATATATCAAATCTGCCTAAGAGAGAAATTAGCCACGATAACGCTCAAAGTTCCAAAGTTCCACCGTCTGAAACAAGAACTCTCTAAACCATCTAAAATAATTTGCGGGGGACTTCTGGGAAAATCTTACCTAGGGAACCAATACTTCCTGGAGGGCTCGCACCAGTTGCCCCTTGCCCTGCCACCAGCAGTGCAGGTACCACCAGCGCCACACATGGTAGCACCATCTGTAAAGATGCACCCCAATTAAATATATGAATTTTCTGTGGAAAGAGACAGGTGCACAGGGTACCCGTATATATAGTCGCGAGACAAGCGGTGTGTCGATCTTCGTTCACCTTCCGCGGTTTTAGGTTGTCATCGGCGGCCACATTCCGAACAAAATACGTCCGAGCCCTGGTGAAGCGCGTACTGCTCGGGGGCATTTTGTTCGGAATAAGGTTGTCAAAGTCAGCCTAAAAATGAGCCTGGCAACCGAGTAGCGCCGTAGCGTCTGGGACACGTCGCTTCTTTTTTTGACTGTGTTTCACCATATGCCACCTTGGCTCCTGTGAAATTTTTTTTTAACATATCATGTCAGTCCATCTGTAAAGATACATTCGTTATGTAGACCATATTGGCCGTTCCGCTTCGTTCTGTAGTACCTGCAACCCTTCCTCTCCCCTGCAATCATTGGGAAAGATGGGGGAGCTTTCCCTCTTCGGGCAGGTGCGAAGAGAGGGAGGATCAGCGCCTGACGGCGCTGGTCCACAGACATGGGGGATAGACGTCGCCTTCTCAGGGTCTTCATTAAATGCAGAGTAGCGTGACTGTATAGCTGTGGCATGAAGGCAGCTAGTGGCATAACGGCTATATTCTGAAATATTTCATTTGTCGTCAAACAAATTAGCTTCTATTTTTAAAATTAGTATGACATCGTTTAAAGATTAAAATGACTGTGATCATAATTTGGTAGAGTCAAGGATCAAAGCGATGATAGTGGTGCTTCTTCATGAAAGTTTACATAAACGTGCCAGTGACTTCACGAAGTGCTTGTAAATCTAGGGCCAGAAGGTAATCGTTGTTGCAGTAATAAGGCTAATCTTAATCATAGGAATGACGATAATCGTAATACAATATTCCCTGTTCGTGATAAATGATTACCGAGAATGCCTCCTGCGTCAACACTCCGTCTAAGCTCACAGAACGGAACTGTACAGAATTAACTGCAGCACAGCAAGTTGTCTGTCAGCACACATTCCTAATGGTTCATGCATTCGGTTTCTTATCTTTTGGCATTTGCACAGCGTTGTCGTAAAGATATCAGCAGTACAGCTCAGTGTGAAGACGTGCACAGCGTGTGCTTCTGGCCGAGTAAAACCATTCTATTTATTATGATTCCATAACAATATAGAGTTACTGTGCTTCGCTCCCTACAAGAGGAGCGATCATATGTAGCTATTGTCGTATAATTAATTTTTTGAAATAGTTTTAAGTTGCCCAGTGAGGAGTTGAGCGGCGCTTACGCCCCTGCAACGTTTGTTGTGCAACGCGGCTTTTTCTCTGCGCCTCCTGCTCTGTGCGAAAAATGTTTTGCGTAGGGCAGTCTCGCGCTTGTTTTGCTTGGGATATCAAGCTATGCAAAAAAAAAAAAAAACGATAAATTCAATTATTTTTATGTGACTACCGAAAGTCGAGAAGAGAACAAAAGATCGTATTTTAAGAGTTAATGCTCAAAACAAAAGGTAAATTTAAATAAAATACGAAATTCTATAGCCATGAGAAATCCCATGGACTTTAGAAGTATTCCAATCAGTTCATTGAGCTAAGCAAGACGGTATCGGGACTCACCCTCAGTAGAATCGGCTGTAACTTTGACACGTGCGGTAAGTTACGGGTGTACTTAGCAGCTGTTACTGGTATCACTTTCCGTCTCACTTTAAAAATTGGTCAAGGTACCAATGCAGTAGCAGGTTCAGTGCACCACGCAGCCTTGAATCTGCAAAAACTGTAAACAATTATTATACTGCAGAATGTGTGCAGTGCAGAACAAGACACAGTCATCATGTATCTGTTTCTATATTTATGGCATAAAATTGGCCATAGCGTAGTTGGGTTTCTTCGGATCTCCCTTCCCTTGTTACGGAGAGTCGCACCGGCCCAGGAACCCATACATTACCACTGCCTTACCACTCTGGCCAACGAAGTTGGAAAATATCTGCCAAAGGTCGGTAAAAAAAATAGCGTGACTTTCGAACTGCTGTCGGTAAGGAAAAACACGACATTTTTTGCGTCCACAACATATACCACCAGCAGTGCATGAATTTGAAAGAAAGACAGTTTTAAGAGACATTGGCGTGAGAATGCTAGATGATGAGACCTTTCGAAATCATGTTGCAAGTGTTATGAAGTAGAATTAATCTATAAATTTTGATGTCGCGTAAAGTAAATTAGCTTCGATTAGAAAGCTGGCTGTAGACGGAGCAACAGACCTACTCCCAGAGAGCCGCCGGGACTCACGCTCCGGCCCTCTATGACTTATAAACAATATATGCAAATAATATAGACTTCTAAGGAAGATAAAATAAAGAAGAGAATAAACTCAGCCAACGAGCTGATCGTGCAACGGCGGTAACTGCTGCAGATTGACGGCGCTCGGAAACAATAAATACTTTTTTTTTATAAGTTAGTTGGGACACAAAAGCCAATGGATTATAGGAGGGGGGGGGGGGCTCTGAAACTTTACTGTTAAAAGTTTGTAACACCTGGAGGAGGAACTCGTGGCTGTAGAGAGTGTTGCTCCACTGTTTATCGAGATGATTTTTAAACGCATTGACTACCTCTGCACCTACAACTTTCTTTTTTTTTGGGGGGGGGGGGAGTCTATTCCAAATGTTCACTATGAAGTAATGGAAATACCACTGGCTTAGAGTAGTTCTTGATTTTTTTGACCGTTGTTTTGGAGGCGATCATCAACATCTCCATCAAGAAGTCCCGTTGCAGAGAGGTCGTTGAAGCCATTGATATACATAAATGTTTCCATCAGTTGCCCCCTGAGTCGTCTGCTCTAGCGAGATGAACCCCACTCCCTGTAGGCGACACTCGTATGACTTGTTTCGCAGGCATCAATTTTGTTGCTTTGCGTTTGAATAATCGCCGCACAGATGTGACTACCAGACTTGAAAAGCAAATTCTAAATGCTAGCGTATGCAAGTAGCTACTTTGTAGAAAGGAATGGTTACGTCCTTTGATTTGTACTGGAAATTGCTGGTAATGATTTCCATTACTTGCCATTTTGACATTTGTCTTGTCAACATGCCGACCGTGTTGTAGCGTAAAGGTGACATTCACTCTATCAAAGTCAGCAAAACTACCCGGAATAGAGTACTATTCTCTACTTTAGATGCCGAGTACGTGAAAAAAACTGGAACAACTTGAAGCTGTTCAAAGCTCATTCACTGCCAAAATTCGAAGCATACAAGAGTCTGTGACTATCACAAGCGATTTGACTGTCTTCCGTTGTATTCAATACAACGAAGATAAGAATGCTTCAGAATCATATAAGTGGGGAATATTCTAGAACTTTTCACCGTGACAGTAATTTTGCTCACTTTCAAAAAATTTAATAATATCTGAGTTTCACAAAATAATAAAACAATATATGAGTCAGCAAATTATCTCCTCACAATGTCACACCCCTAAGCAGAAGAAAATCATACTATACATTATAGCGCACCCTCAACATACTCAACACTGCAGGACCCGTAGCGTTAGGAAGAGACAGCAGCACGGCATCACGTGTCACGCCAAAGAGCAGATGCCAGTCAAATGGTTCACACGACGCAGGTCTGACGGCTCTTATAGCACCAGCTGCACGTCCGCTGCGGAGTTCACCTAACGCTTCTGTTGATGTTACACGATAAGGCGCCAGGTGGGAAGAGGATCTCAATTTGCATTGGCCGCTACTCCGGGAGAAAATTCAGACGATAGCTGCTCAGCAAGGGGTCGGGTTATCTAGTGGGTCGAATGAAAAACTTTTTGGCTCTGTCTTAATGTTAATATGGACTTGGGTGAGTCGCACTAACACGGACAAAATTGCAAATTATTCACAGGGGCGAAAGGCTCGTTTTTTTAGGTGCTCGCTTAAGCGACTCGGAAGCTGCAGCTGCGTATGTGGGCCGCTGCGGTGATGCTGTTAGGATGTAAATTGTAACCCAATCCTCAGTGGGGGAATTAATTCCATCACAGCGCATGTAAGCTGATAAACTCCAGTTATGGAGCGGTACGCTGAGAGGGAGTGACGTACGCGCTCTGCGACAGGAAGAGTGTTCTTCGGGAAGAGTGTGCTTTCTGTCGGGAATTGCGTACTCTTCGTCGAGAAGAACGCACTTTCTTTCGGGAAGAGTGCGCTTTACGTCGGGAAGTGCCCACTCTCTGTCGGGAAGAACGTATTTTCGGTCGGGAAGAGCGTACTTTCCGTCGGGAAGGACGCACTATATATGGGGAAAAGCAGATCCTATGTCGGGGACAGCGCACTCTGCCGCGTCAGGGTTACTGTAGAGCGCTACGCAGCACATGCGCAGCACGCAACAGTGTGTCCATTTTGAAAAGAAATCTGAAATTCTGCCGAGGCAGGAAATGTTCTGGTCTGCTCACTCAGGTGGTTTCTAACGAACGTTTACTTATTTAACAGATCCTGATATAAATTAGTAGTAGTGACTTGTAGTGCTGAGTCTTGCGTCTCAGTAACAAAGGACCCAATCAATACAAATGAATATGATTCAAATTAACTTTAAAGTTTCTAGGTAAATGAGCAAGCCGTAAGTGAGATAACAATCACATGGAAACCGCAGCGAATACAAGAAAAAAATTAGTTAACAGGAGTTGTAAAGCTGACCTTAGCTACTTCTCTGGATTTTACTATAAGTATACCGACGCCAATGTACCAGAGATGTGACACGCCCGCCGAAGGTAATAAAAGCCAGCATCAGCTCTGGGACAGAGAGACTACTACCGCCGCCGGTCTGCCAGCCGGTCGGGGCTTGCAGTGTGAAGCATTAAGACATACCGATAGAAGACCAGTCCATCTTAAAGGTCTAAGCTGAAGAGTGCATGTGCGAAGAGACATCCGCATGGTGCGCTACTAGCAGTGTATAGTAGGATGTATTGCACTAAGACTCTAAATACAGTGCCGTCAGAGTAGCACAATGTTGATATGGCGTAGCTAGTCGCTGCAGACTGCAAGAACTTACTGCAAGAGTGACCAGTGTACTGAAGAACAAATATAATGGATATCGAGTAAATCTGTGTGTTACTGCCATCAACTGGCGAACCCCCGGTAATCCGTGACCCGTGAAAGGATACCAGTGATAGTGAAATCACTGAAGATGAAGATACCTAGATAGTGTCAGCCCATACCACATACCATAGCGGGACATGCTCATATCCATCAAACACTTAACCCACCGAAGCGAAGGAGTGCAGCCCTAATTGGCTCCTATACTGAAGACTGGACGACAGGCGATTGCACAACATTGTCTGAACTACATAACGTTACGTTATTTAACAATACGCCGTGCAGCGTGTTGCTGAGCCTCTGAATACTGCCCTGCAGCGCTGGCAAGGGCAGGTAATGCGACAGTCCAGTGAACGCGTTTTTCCTGTTAATCATCGGAAAACATTAGAACTCTGAAAGCTGTACATTCTCTGTTGTTGGAACAGACACAGTAACGCATTTAGACGTTATGCTGAAGAAGCGTGTTTATTTTGCTATCGTGTAAACCCCCCTTGAGCTGCCTGTATTGGACGTCTCAGCTGTGACGTCACTCCTATATGGACTAGCCTCCTCGTCAGCGTTGTGCGGTGTTACCAGCAACACGTTCAGCGTACAGTCTCGACTGCCACTAAAACATCCAGCTAAAGAAAACATGAGCGTATGGATTACACATGACAGGAAGAAAAGCTTCATCCAAAAAACAAACCTCTCACATACAGTGCAGTACCTAGCTACAGTACAGCTCTGAACACAGCAGGCGTCAGAAAAAACGGTATCTCGAGTATTTTCCAGGAACCGATATTTACTAAACTACTTTGAGACTCAAATATCCTGCTTCCTTATCGCCTTGTCATTTATTAGGTGAATTTTCTCCCGTCTAAATCTTTCAGAACGGAACAGAGATACCAACCAATCCAGTAAGCAACCAGCAAACTGGGCATTATTACCTCTGCCAAGGAGATTATATTTTCGTCGTGTTTGTCTCTCAGTTTGCCTGTCTATCTGTAAGTCTATCACCAAGATAAGTCAAAAAGTTATGGACGGATTTTGACGAAATTTACAGGGATTGTTAGGAATGTTAGGAGTATCATAGGACTAACTTTTGGAGAAGATCCATCTATCTGTTTGTTTCTCTGCCTCATTTTTCTCAATGCCATAAATCAAAAAGTTATTGATGGATTTTTATGAAATTTACATGAGTTGTTAGGTATATCACGAAGAGTAAATGACTAAATTTTTGAGATGATCTATTTGTGTTTTCATGTGTTTGTCGCCGTTTTGACTTTATGCTTGTTAGCGCAATGGCTCAAAAAGTTTTTAATGGATCATTATGAAACTTACAAGTGTTGTTAGTAATGTTAAAAGATATAAACGATTAAATTTTGGTGCTGATCAGTTGCTTAGTTTGTATGTTTGACTTATGTTTGTCATAATGTTTGTTAGCAGCATAACTCAAAACGCCTTTAATGGATCTATATGAAATTTACAGGAGTTGTTAGTAATGTTGAAATGCATAAATGATTAAATTTTGGAGCAGATAGGTTGGTTCGTTCGTATGTTTGACTTATGTTCGTCAGAATGTTTGTTAGCAGCATAACTCAAAAAGTTAAGAACGGGTTAAAAAAAATTGCAGAACTTGTTCATATCATCAAAAAGCACTAATGATTAGATTTTGGAGTTGATGCAAATAAAATCATGGTTTCAGAGCCAACTTGAAGATTTCGCTACCGTTACCATTGCCTTACTGGTGGAGGTATGCGATCTCAGAGTGCTCTAGTTATGTTATAGATTTAGACGCACTTCAGCAGTGTTATCCTCACATTGGTGAAGCGGTCGACTTCCTACGATTACTTTTGGCATAAGTCAATCTTCATATGGTTTGTGGCGTACACGTACATACAAACGCGGTACAAATACGCTCCATTTTTCAACATCGTGAATTGTTTGTGAGCCACAATGCATTGCAATAATGTATAAAGGAATTGAATTGTGTTCATGCTGTTTTTTAAAATAGTTATACGCATTGCATTTAAATGCGCTTTGTAGTTTGAAATTTGTATTGCATTGCAGAAATGTCCTTAAATGTGCAATTACAGACATTTACGTTTCAATGTTATAGGACAGGCTTTACGAGATGTATAGGAACGCCTACAATTTACATTATACCTAATGCGTTGCTGTACTAGACTCTTTAGCTCTGCTCTCGTTCATTGGTAGTGGAGCGATCTCTATCGTTACTTCATCTAAGCCGGTAAGGGTTTTACCGGCGTTTGTTAGCAACATCAATAAAAATGTTATGAATGGATCTTCACAAAATTTACAAGAAATGTTTGTTATGGTACAAAATACAAATGATGAAATTTTAGTGATGATCTGAATTAAATCTTGGATTCTGGTCCATATTGGAATTTGCGTTAGCATTGCAGTGCTTTACGGCCGGAGGTATGTGCTTTCAGAGTGCTGCTCGACATACCCATGCTATATTTCTGGCAGAAGTATGACCCTCAGTCTGCACCAGTGTGCATATTTGTCATTGTAAGGGCGGTTGGAAGTTTTCTCTCCTCTAGCCTCAGCGCAGTCAAATGCTGCTCAGACAGACCATGACAGACAGACAAACAGCGTCAGTCTGCACCTCACACATGAGTAATGGAAGGAGAACAATTATTGAGACAACGGAAACAGGCTGCAATGGCAAGCGTGAGAGGCTGGTACACGTTTTGCTGTGGTGCGCGGTAGTGCTGACATGAGAGGGGGGCAGCAGGGGAGGCATCGTGGTGATGATTTTATACTGGGATCACACTGCACAGTCGCATGCTCAACTTATGAGCCAGCGGATGTTTAACTTACAGGCGTTCTGATACATACGTACGGTACAAGCCGGTATCCAAGATACCCTCGGAAAGTATCCCCAGACGACGCCCTAACGGACTGGCTGCGTCGGTCGTTTTCTTGTTTGTAGGATGTGCTTCCGGTAACACAGACTCAGAATTTCAACCCTACCTGTTCCCAATGCGTGCTCAAAATCAGAATTTAGCGTAAGTATGCGGCTGTTAATACCGCGGTAAAGTAAATGCATCGAAAGGTTAAGTCATCGAATGGTAAATTTGATTGAGTTACGATTCGGTAAATTTACTTTTCGATGAATTGAACCCGTAGGCTCCCGAAAATAAGTACATTAGCACGAAATGTACTTAATAATTTATCTCAACATGAGAGTTGCTGGTGCGAAATTTAGGAAAGCTTGGATTACTTATAGGAACTGAATCCCAAGACTAATGTGCAAACAAATTTATTATTTGGTATTAATTTAACTATTTCGTTCAGCGGCTGAGAAAATAAAGTAAATTTTTGCTTAGTGGCTCAGATGGGCGTAAAAATTTATTTTACGTAGTGGCTTGAAAGAACATGCAAGTTTGTTTTACTTAATAGGTTTGAAAATAATACAAATTTATTTTTTGGGGCTTAGAAAATAAAGAACTTAATTTTACTTTGAGGCTCAGAATATGAAGAAAATTCATTTTACTTAGTGGCAGAAAAATCAAGTGAATTTATTTTACTTAATGGCTGAGAAAATATTGCAAAAGAAATATTTGGCCAAGGTGGGGCTGCTTCGCGTGTCAGAGGCGCCTGTTTATGAAAATGAGGTGTTAATTTTGCGTGAAGCTGTATTGTAGAGCTCGCCAACATGCCATGTTGTACCGCCCCACTCTGTCAACATGACCAGCAGCAACATAGCGACCATTGCGTGTCGTCCACTCCAGGGCCGCCTGTTGCCCAGAGTTTGTGTGCCTATACGTCAAGTGCGGTAACGGTGCTCTGCACTGCAGGCACTTACAGCACTTGAGGTCTTGCAGGCCCGCATATAATAAGGGTGTGTCCCTAGCTTGTGTATCTGCTCCGCTCATTCGCTACAGCGCTCGATAACGATGTCATAACTGCCCCTCGTTCATTATGATAAGCTATAGCGGGTCATTTGTGTGATGTATAGTTTGTGTGGCTGACTTGTGGCCTGTGGATCATACACTGTGTGGCTAGTACACAGACCTGCGTACACTCTGTGGCTAATACACATTTCTGCCTGCACGATGTGGCTAACACAGAAGCCTGCGTACACTGTGTGGCAAGCACTCACTACCCTGATTACACTGTGTAGTGAGCACACTTGTCAGTGTACTCTGTGTGGCTAACGCCCTAGCCTGCGTACACTGTGTGGCTGACACGTGGCCTGCATAGTACACTGTGTAGCTAACACATTCTTGTGCCACACGCTGAATTCTTGGCTAATGAAATTCATTATATAGTTTAGTATATACATAATACTCCTTACTTGCTAGAACCTGTAAAAATTCCACCAAACAAAAGCAATGTTCTTCTGTGATATCTTAGACCTTTATCATTTTAAAAATTTCCCCTATCTAATACTGACGGAACCTTTTGAAGTTCTACAGAACAAAAGTATTGTTCCTCAATTATGATGTCCTAAGACCCGTGAAAAATGTTCCAAGTCAGGCAGTATATCTTTTACCTAAGTCCTGGAGCAGCAGCAGGTTAAATTTGAACTAGATTTCTCTTCCTACCACTGTAGAGTACCCGCGCTGTCAAAAACGACAGCTAAGAATTCGAGAAGACTCTTCACTTAACATACTTTCGTTTCAGATATGCTTCTGGAAGATACGTTACAACGGCCAACTAAAATTAAAATAAGAGATGAGTGCTCTCTCTTTCAATTCATTTAAGAAGTACTATTATTGTGCCCCACCTTAGATGACACACAGAAAATCTTACATTAGCGAGCAGCAAAGCATTAATGAATTAATTTAAATACCCTTCCGCGTATCCTACTTACCGAACTATAAAAGCCTTCAGCACATCTAAGTTTTTCTGCTGAAGCGAAAACTGCTCAGTCAAAAGAAAACGGCATGCTGAAAAAAATAAATTGTGTCTCCTGTCCTGTAAAAGTCTTTACTTCGTGTGTGCTTCGTTGATCATCTACTGAATTCATACATCGTGAACTGAGAGAAAGCATCTATTTCTATGTATGGAGAAAGTTATGAAGATCAGACTCTCTGGCAGTGCTAAAAGAAACTGCAAGTATCTTCAGTGTTTCGATTTCAAAACCTGATTCAAGTAAGAAGTGCATTCAGATAAAGGGAAAAGGATCTCAATTTCACCATCTTCCGCAACCTGGTCATCGATCTCCATGAAAAAAACAACTTAATTACAAAATCTGCAACCTAGAGTGTTTTCGCCTATCAATTTCGTTAAGAGCGTTACAGGGAACATTTATCTATATCAATAAATAAACACTTGACGGTGTTTATTATATTGTTTGATTGTTCCCTCTGGAGTAGTATTAAGGATACCTGAAGGATGCTCCAATTTTCCTCTCGCAAATACTGATGAAACCGCTACGGCCGTACGGAGCAACTACGTAACTAACTGAGGGATAAGCAAAATTATAATATAGATAAGTAAATTATAATATAGATAAGTGTACGAAGCGGCAGAGCATTGACTTCAGGTTGCAACTGGAACTTTATAGCTTCAGAATCCGTACGTGATAACGATAAGTTTTTATTCCTAGTATTTGGTGCGACTTTCGATGCGGAATAGAAAGACTGATGCCAAGCTTATCCCTAAACAAGTCGTTGAAGGAGTTGTGCCACCCGTTTGTTGATTGTACCGCAGCTTATTTGTGCATAATTGGTGTTACTATAATGTAAGTGCAAGTACCATACGTTACAGGCTTGCGGTGCAGCTGCACACCGCTCTACCACGGCTGACACGGCGCAGTACAGCTGTAGCCGCCTGCACAACGCAATTCAAGTACAGCCTACAGAGCACCTCTACAAACGTAACTCCTTCATATATTTCAATAAAGCTCTCAGAGAGGCAACAATTCTGTCACAATCGCCTCCCTCGCTTCACGTAGCGACGGCAGCACGCGACTCGTGTTCCAGCCCCGCACGCAACATGAGTTTGTTGCGTGTTAGGCTCTGTGTTGCACGCACAGCCGTAGCTGAGCACCTTGTGCGCTGCACCATTTCTCTGAAGCTATTGTGCTCGGCCTATTTTGTGCTGTGGCCCTCTGGTCCCGAGGCCCTTTGGTGATGGAGCATTTTAGTGTTGTTGCCCTCACTCAGGGGTTGCGACGCTCTGGTGGTGTTACTCTTTAGTGAAGTATCATTTCACTGCTGTTACCCTTTAGTACTGTGATCCTTTGGTGCTGTGACCTCCTGGTNTCTGGTGCTGTGACCTCCTGGTGTTGTGACCCTCTGGTGCTGTGACCTCCTGGTGTTGTGACCCTCTGGTGCTGTTACCTCCTGGTGTTGTGACACTCATGTGCTGTGACCTCCTGGTGTTGTAACTCTCTGGTGCTGTGACCTCCTGGTGTTGCAACCCTCTGGTGCTGTGACCTCTTGGTGTTGTGACCTTCTGGTGCTGTTACCTCCTGGTGTTTTGACCCTCTAGTGCTCTGACCCTCTTGTGCTGTGACTCTCTGGTATGGTGAGGCCCTTTGCAACTGTCTCCCTCTGGTGTTTGGCACTCTCGGTTGATGCACAACTCAGTTTCTACGATTTTTTGGTCTACTGACCCTCTGGTGCTATGACCCTCTATTGAAGTGTCTCTTCGCTGTTGCAACCCTCTGGTGAAGTGAAATTTTGGTGATGAGGCGCGTACGTACAGCAAGAGATACGCTGGGTATGCTGTCCTCTGATATATGGCCACTCACCCCTGTATGCAATGAATGTACATTTTTCCTTAGCTGTACCGTAGATTTCTAACACCATGTAGGTTGCTACAGTCCAGTATGCAGAGTGTAGAAGGGTCGATTGCAGGGCTCCATTATTCAATCAATAATAGCAGCTTTGTGAGTACAATGGCAGTTGTTGCGTCTCAAGTTTTCACTCACACGCAATTCTTTGTTACTTGGACACAACACTTGTGCCAGTGCATCCCCAGTGTCGTAGTTTAGGCTTCTAACCTGGGGACGAATCTCAACGAACCAAGTAGAGCGTCGTCCAGATGAAGCTTACGCCTATCGCTGACGGCTTGGAAATTGTTTTGTTGCACAATTGTGTCGCTGATGTATATCTATTTCTGCATGAATATTTAGTTGGTTCGTATCTTATGTGAGACAGTCGCTATGTACATGCGTGTTCTGCTGCTCGTCAAAACAGCCCCATGTCTGAGTTACCTCACCTTATTTTGTTTTCAGCGTATGTCACAGTTGACAGTTGCTTGCTTTCATCTATCAGGTTGATTTAGCGTGATCTCCAGGGATAATTTCTTTGTCCCTTCCTGTAGAGCACTGGAGAACACTATGATTCCACCTTGGTAACTATGATTCTCACCTGCCCCCCCCCCCTTCCCAGCAGCTACGCATGATGCTGTCTCCCAGTCGTTGATAAAAGAGCTGCCACAGGTTAATTAATGTATGTTGCTGTGCCTGGTGTATGAAGCCCAATGCAGACAATATTTAATATTTTAATTATCAGTCGGTCTCGGACGCTTTTAGTCCAGACTCTACTCTTGAATATAACTAACCCTGTTCTGCAGGATTCTACCTCTGGCGTTCTTCGTTTCATTCTGATTAGAAGTGCTTGCTTACTCGTTCTTAGAGTAGTGTTGTGCTCCTGCGTTAGGACAATGCTGTTCATGACAATAACGTTGCAGTTCGTTAATGCTTCAACGTTCGACCTGTCTGCTGTTCCACTGTGCGAGCTGTAGCTGTTGTCGGTTACTTGGCGGCTGAGCTTCTCGGCAGTATCCTTAAATACTGTGTATTTGTATTCTTGTCACTGCCTCAATGTCTTTGGGAGAAATACACGACAGCAACCCAGGCCCCTTATATTGACGACTGTTCCACACCAAAAAATGCCGTTTCAGTCAATCGGTGATGTATTCTTAGATTTGAGTTCGCAAAGAATTAATTGCTAGAATCCAACATGGATTTTGTCCGTATAGATCTGCAGGCATACAAGTCAGCCGTGCATGACTTTTTGAGTGATTCTATCCAGCAGCGCATGGCATAGCGTATCCAAAGGATACTTAATTCTCCAGTTGGAATTTTTATACTATCCCTTGGTAAATGGGCCTGCAATTTCAATAAAATCACAGTAACAACTAGAGCACTCTGAGAGCGCATACCTCCGGCAAGCAAGGCAACAGTAGCAAAAAATCCATATTGATTCTGAAGCTATGATTTTCTTTTTACCAACACCATAATATAATTATTTGTGCCTTTTGATAGCATTAATAGTTTCTGTAATTTTCTTGAAGATTCGTTCATAACTTTTTAAGTTATGCTGCTAACAAACATAAGTCAAACACACAAGAGGACCAGCCGATCATCACCAAAACTTTATCATTTATGTCTTTCAACATTACTAACAATTCTTGCAAATTTCATAAAGATCCATTCATAACTTTTTCAGTTATTGTGCTAACGAGCATAAAATAAAGTACAGCGACAAACAAACGAACGAACAAACAGATCATCACAAAAATTTAATCATTTGCTCTTCGTAATATGCCTAAGAACTCATGTAAATTTCATAAAAATCCGTAAATAACCTCTTGAGTTCTGGTACTAAGAAAAAATTAGCAAACAAACGGATGAATGGATTTTGACCAGAAGTTAATCATCTGTTACTTTTGACATGTCTAATTATCTCTGTAAATTTCGTACAGATCCGTTCATAAATTTTTGAGCTCTCAAGGTGACACACAAACAGACAAAAGCCACAAAAACATAACCTCCTTGGCGGAGGTAATAATATCTAATGATGATTGCAGTATAGTGACAAGTACACAAAAATTGCAACACTGGCGTCACTGATCAGATAGAAACTTAAATTGCATGAAAATGTTCGCCTCTCCTGCTCACAAACTACGTACAAATACTGACGCGTCAGCAGTTTGTCTCATACCCATCATTTTCTTCGATTCCACTTTTTCAAATTGCCTAATGCTGCCTATTTTTTATCCTCATGCGAAGGAGTAAAAACCATGAGAGGTGAGGTGCTTCCTTTCAGCAGCCAGCGCTGACATATAAACACAGCTGCAGCAACAAGCAGCGTCCGTAATGAGAGGCTGTCCGACCCTTGGGCTCAAAACACCTGCTGCTGAAATAATTTACGTGTGCGGTGCTTTGGTGCTGAAGGATATACGAGGAGTGAGGGCTGACGATGCTGGCTGTGAGCTTCTTTATTTATTTTGTAGCGGCGGCTTGTAACCTGAAATGTATGATTCAGTGCAGCAACAGGTAGGACACTACACCTTTACCTGCCTTTGAAGTTCTGCGGATGAGGTCTAGGTGGTGTTGCCTACTCCAGCCGCCTTTTGCGGAAGGGATGCTGCGTCCCGTGACCAGCAAGGAATTATCTCCACACTGCACGTTACCGCTTTCACCGGGCTTTTCTAGCAATTTTAATAAGCAGGAGTCCAGCAAGTTTGTGAACTTCTCAGCTCCAGTGCGAGTGATGTTTCGAATATGACGGGGGCGTTGGTGCTCGCCACATCTGCTAGTGTTGGATTAGCTTGCTAGTGAAACCTGGCGACTCTCCACACAGTCACTAGACGGGCCTTTGTGCTGGTGACTTCATCAGCTCATATTGTCACCAGCAGTGTCGTGCGCTTGTCCTGTGTGGAAACACTCTCGTGCGTGGGTTCCACGTGTCTATCGTCATAGTGTATGTCCCTCTTTCTTACTCTGTGATATCGCCTTTGTTGTGGAAACAGAGTTAAGCTTCTAAATACAATAGTTGTTGTGGCATATTACATGTCGCTTCTTTACCCTCTCGTAGATCAGCTAATATGCAACGGAAGCTTCAGCTAACCTATAGAATAATACTTTTTCCTCTTGACCCGTCGTTCTCAATCATGTTCGTTAGGTTTGGTTTAAAAGTAACCGCATTTTTAGTTGCATTCTTCTCTCGGCATATTCTGTATTCCTTTCCTTCCCTTTCTTGAAACACCTTTGTATAGTGTGAAGGAGGGGCTTGGTTTATTTCCAGGATAATGTTCTTTCGTCCCGCTCCTACAGGTGCGAACGATGGTTGCTGCTACAACCTTGTATCTTGTCCTTTGCCGTCACCCCGGGCGTCTTCTGCACTGTTTGAACTTGTACGTGCACTGCTGCTCACGGGGCGAAGCTGGAGTCAGTGCGACATCGCTTAACGTCCTCGGTAGCTGCAGTTCTCTCCTTGAATTTTGAGCAGAGCCAGTCTTCTACAGGAATAGAGAGTGGTCAGTTAACGTGTGTACCTGTACGTGTACCTTGTACACTGGTACACGAGTAGTCTACAGAAGAAGCAGCAGCCCCTTTGGTACTTCCGTATTGTTGTTCATCTTGTAAGAGGTAAAAGACGATAACTTGGCTTCCCTCAACGTGGGGATTCCCTGTACAGCTGTCTGTTCACGTTGCGTTAGGTGATCCCCTCGCAGTGATCCGAAATCTCTGAGCTCATTGAGCTCGTGTATTGTGCGAGGGACGTCGTTGACAACCTTCCCGTGTGGGTTTCCAACGTCGCGTCGCCGGTACCCGCGCGCCGGTGCTTGTGGTTCTTTACTCAAGAACTAGTAGCACTTGCCGCTATTGTCTGTGTGAAGGCGCTTGTATCGACTGCACTTTTGATTTTCAATTAGTTTCTGTAGTGATGAAAGCATAACGTAAATTATTAGTGATTCAGAATGAATGTAAATTGAGGAACTAACCTTTAATAAATCTCGTTTGTTAATGCCGTGCGCCTTTCCCCTTCCTTCATGTTACGAGTTACATGGTCAGACCTGGGACGTAATAGTGTCTGGAGCTGTCTAGGTATCTGCGGTGGAGCTCTTCCCACTACAATGTGCACATACATATAGTACCAGCTCCTTAAAACGCCGTAACAAAATGATCCTCAGTACTTGCAGAGCGAGTAGAATAGGTATGTTGCGCAGTACTTGCAGTGGAGCACTGCATACATTACAGTGAGTACAATACGCCGAGCAGTCAGTACTCACAGCACTGCATACATCACAGTGAGTATAATACGCCGAGCAGTCAGTGCTCACAGCACTGCATACATCACAGCGAGTATAATACGCCGAGCAGTCAGTACTCACAGCACTGCATACATCACAGCGAGTATAATACGCCGAGCAGTCAGTACTCACAGCAC